>QRDG01000923.1:164809-542156 GCA_012064385.1 Puccinellia tenuiflora | reverse complement strand
CGCGCGCCGCCGCTCGCTGCAAACCCTAGCTCCGGCCAGCCTCAGATGCATCCGATCCGGACCGTTGGATCTCGATCCAACGGCTGTTTTTATTTCCTTAACCGAACCGGTACCAACCAGTTAGATCGAGCCGTGTCAGCGCACAGTCAGCGCCTAGTCAGCGTCCACGTCAGCCAATTTTTCTGTAATTCGGCCGAATTGAGTTAGTTTGGCAGTTTTGCAGAAAAACACCCTGAACCTTAAAACAATCATATCTTTTAATGGCTCGGCCAATTTTAATGAACTTTATATTTTTGAAAACCTTGTGATCTGTAGAATATTTTAGAGTTGTTAGTTCTTTGTTTGCCTATTTAAATTATTCAAATTTCAATGAGAGATTTGAGTAATTTTGGCATATCTTTAAATCTATAAGTTATTTTAAATTGTTTTCTTCTGCAAAAGTGTGTCTTTTAGTGTCCTCTGTCCAGTAGTATTTTTTAGCTTGCACTTTTGCATCATGCATTGACAATGTTTTGTACAAACTCAAATATTGGCATTTTGACTATAGTAATTGTTTTTAAATTATTAAAGCCACTTAAAAATATGAATCATGAGCATCATGCAAATACTAAATAACAGAAAATAATAACTTTATTAATTGTTTAACTTTGACTTGTGTTGTTAGCAAAGCATCATGCATGCATATTTTATTGTATTGCTTTCTTGCTTGTGTATTGAATTGTTGCAATTTGCTTGATTAGATTGTGTGGAGTGCCAAGAGTGCTGTGAGTGCTGCAAACAACCGAACAACTGTCAAGGCAAGTACACACACCAATTCATGAAGGACCTACTATTTTGTTATATTATGCACTGCAGATTATTTCAGTATCTTTGCATGATAGGCTTATCACTACTGTTATATATATGCTATGCAAGCCAACATGACTAGTTGACTAGTGACCTATTTAATTTAGTGGAATTGCTTGTTGCAAAACTGAAGTGTTTTATTGTAGTTGAGTTAAGAAAAATTCTACTAAATTAATGAACTACCTAGGTGGTATTGGTCTGTATGATGGAGGCGAAGTTGAGTGGCTATTCAGGGCCATTTCCATGGTTTTACCTGAATACGTGCACTTGTGAAAGGCCATCTAGGGTTTGAGATTAATGTCACACCGTGTTTGTTGCCCGACAGTGCAACCACTAGTCATATGGCTCTGTCTTGACGGAGTACGTTGTGTGGACCTGGGTCAGTGAGATCTGATGATGTAGAGGGGTAGGACGGCAGTGATCTCGCTAGAGTACCATGGGAAAACACTTCTGAAAGTCTCGTCTTGACTTTCTCCTTTCCTTTTCACTAAATGAGGGTTAAGGATTGTATGGGTTGATCGAGTCTAGTGGGGAAAGTGCCACAAACTCTCGAGAGTAAATAAAACTAAGATCTTAGCCGTGTCCCCGGTAACGGACAATTCACGAGTGACCAAATAAGGATGTTGACAGAAGATCTCACTCATTCCAATTTCAGAAATAAAATTTGATGGGTGAACTCGGGTAAATGAGACACTGGATGCGTTCCATGGGAGTGTCTCATAATGTTAAGTCAAAATTGAAAAAGGTTTTATGAAAAGTAGGATAAAATTTTCTTTCTGCAATAGCCTTGAACACCACCAGCCAAATAAGCATGTAGCGGTAGTCTTTGCCATTTATATACCACCATAGTGCGATACTTGCCAGCCTGTCACAAGGTATTGACCCAAATTCCCTGGGCTGCAACGTTAATGTTGCAGGTTGTTCAGATGAGGAGTAAGGACGTTTTTCTATTTCGAGCTTACAACCAACATGGTCGCCAGTGGCACATGGAGATGATGGAGCTCAGTACTACTTTATTATGCTGCTTGAACTCTGAATAATATTTGTGGAACTTTATTTATTTTAAGCTAGCTTCGGCTATGCAAAGTTGTAATAAAGTACATTATTTTTGGATCATTCGTACTTGCGATGTAATAATGTTTAACATTTATGCATGATATTACATCCTGTTGGTGAATGCTAGCCATACTCGATCCAGGGCCTAGCAATTCACGAGGTATTCTTACTTTTCAAAGTGAGGGTGCTACAATTTCTTTTAATACAATTCACCATTTGGTTTACCATTGTATCAGCTTTCTTCTTGGGGAAATAGATAGTGTGCTCCTTTCCTTTAACGTTGAATGTCACTTTGCTTTCAGTGCAGTCAATCACAGCCCCTGCAGTGTTTAAGAAAGGTCTACCAAGGATAATAGACAAGTTATCACATTAGCAACGGAGATAGGTACATCCTCACATATTCCAATAGGTATAGCAGTTGATTTATCAGCCATTTATAATGAAACTTCAGTTGGGACCAATTTGTTTAAGTCAAGCTTCTTATATAAAGAGAAAGGCATGACACTAACACCAGCCCCCAAATCACATAGTGCATATCTCACATAGGTTTCTTTAATTTGACAAGGAATAGTTGGAATACCAGGATCTCCATGTTTTTCAGGCACTATCCCTTTGAAGGAGTAATCAGCAAGCATGGCAGAAATAGCATCAGTAGGAATCTTTCTTTTATTAGTGACAATATCTTTCATGTATTTTGAATAAGGAGGAATTTTAATAGCATCAACAAGAGAATTTGCAGATATAAAGATTTAATTAACTCAAGGAACTTCTCAAATCTAGTGTCATCCAAAGTTTTCATTCCCTCTTGAGGATATGGTATGGGTCTTTGTACCCATGGATCCCTCTCTTTACCTTTTTGTGGATTTGGATGATTTTTCTTCTTGTTCTTCTCAGTAGATGGTTGAGGGTCTTCCTTCTCAGCTGCTTCAGGTTCTTCAACATTTTCAACTTCTTGTGGTTCTTCTTCAGGTGAGGATGATTCCTCCTCTTCATTATTATTATTTTCAGTCTCAGCATCAGAAATAGAGATGTCATTATCTTGTTCTTCAGAATCATCCTTATCTTGGTTTTCATTGGGAGATTTGCCTGCAGAAAGTTTTTTCTTTCGAGCTTCTTGCTCTTTCCTCTTGGGATGGTTTTCGGGATAGTCAGGGTCCTGAGTACTTGCACCTCCCCTAGTATTAACTCTACAAACCTGTTTCTTCACATTAAGCTTTTCATACAGTTGATTTTGAAGAGAAATCATTTGTTCTACTTGATTATTCATCATCTCACAATGTTTAACAATTCTTTTTACCTCTCCCACATTAACATGCAAACTTTCACGAAGAAATTTAATTTTGTGAGAGTTTTCCATTATCATCATTCTAATATTATGCTCTTCAGGATCATGACGATAAGCAAAATCATTCTCATATGGTTCTTCAGTAAAAGATATTACCTTTTCATTACCTTTTGTGGTGCTAATAACATTAACTGGGATAGGGAAACATGGTTGATCATCAGGAAATTTGACACCCCTTTCAGATAATTCCTTGAGATGAGAGGTTTTAATTCCCTTCTCTTTAATGTCCTTTGAGGCTACTTTCATTGCCTCATTGTTCAGTTTGAGTATACCTCCTTTCTTCTCAGGAAATATCTCATCAGTATTCCAATCATCATAATTCTTTGAGATAGTCTGCAGTAACTCAATTGCTTCATCAACGGTCCTTTCCCTGAAAATATTACCTGCAATACTATCAAGATAGGCTCTGGTGTTTTCAGTTAGTCCATTGTAGAATATATCAAGTATTTCATTCTCTCTGAGGCCATGGGTAGGACATTTCCTAACCATCTTATCATACCTCCCCCAAGCTTGGGGTAAATCCTCCTTCTGTTTCTATGAAAAATTAGTAATCTCAAGAACTTGACCATGAATTTTATTAGCAGGGAAGTACTTATCAAAGAACATCCGCAAACATTCTTCCTTGCTAGTAATACATCCAGGTTCTAAACAATTATACCAAGTTTTAGCACTTCCTCCCAAAGAAAAAGGAAACAATTTCAAGAAATGGTAGCGTTGGTTAATTTCACCTTTCCCAATTAACTCAGATAATTCATGCAAATCAGCAACGTGATCGAAAGGAAACTCATCCTCTCTCCCATAAAACTTAGACTTCTCAACCCTTTCAATGAATTCATGATTAATATTAAACTCATAGTCTTTATCATTAATTTTAATAGCTGAACCATTCATTTTATCAGTAACAGGGAAAAAGTCATCAAGAGGAGAATTTATGTAGCTAGCAAGTTTATCCATTTCGTCATAATCCGGACTCATGAAAGCCTTAATAATAGCATCCTCTTTCTCAGAAAAAGTTTCCATATCATCACAATATTCCCTATCTTCTAGTTCAGATTCCACATTTTTATAAATAGAAGATTCTGGATTCTCAGGTGTTTCAATTAATTCAGCTATTTCAGGAATTTCAGGTGTTTCAAGTGCCACTTCTTTGTCTATGTTACCACATGTTAAATCATTTTCATTACTAGTAGACATTTTAGACAATGGTGAACTAGAAACAATTTTTCCCTTTTTCTTAGGAACAACAGCAGAAGTAACATCAGGTGAAAAGTTTTTCCTACTTAGCAAGTCCTTACCTCCTCGAGTAGTGGAAGGCCTCACTTCCTTAGGAGTGGTCTTTTCCTTTCCCATGGTTAGGAACAAGAAAATGCAGTAATTAAATGATATCAAGTTGTCTTACCAATAAAGCTAGGTTCCCCGGCAACGGCGCCAGAAAACGTCTTGATACCCACAAGTATAGGGGATCGCTGAAGTCTTCGTTGGGAAGTATTACCCAAATTTATAGTTCGACACGATGGGAACACAAGAATATCGATAAGACCTTAGCAATTGAGGCGTCACTCTCAACCACACCTGTATATCAATATCTTGCAGCAGTAGTAGTGATGGCAGTAAAGGATTCAAGCGAGTAGAAATAAAACAGCAGTAGTAACAAGGATTTCCCGGGTTTCACCGGAAAAGTGAAAGTGTAACTCAGAGATTTAAAACGTAGGCATGAGGTGATAGCGGGGCGTTGCATGAATGAGATTAATCATATAATAAAGTAAAGCTAGCAATGGGGCTTTTTCTCTAACTCCGATATATGTAGGTATGTGTTCCTTAAATAGTTATGCGCACTAACAAAGAGAATTTGCACAACATCTATTGCCCTACCTGCCCATTTCACCGGGGCCAACTTGGAACTACAGGTAATTAAGGTCTACCCTTTCGTGAAGACCGGGACAATGCATTAACACTCCATGAACACATAGGATCCTCAAACTAGAACATCTCTCCCTTGTTTTCCCCAAACGTCACTTTTAGGGTTCACAGGTTCGATATAACAGCAGGTGATACACTTTGCAGGTAAATACTAAAATCAATTATATGATGAAGCAAAAAGGTTCAGTATTGAAATCATGCCACTCGGGCCCTAATAGCAAGCATTAAACATAGCATAAGTGCACCAACACAATACAAAAGCATCCTCAAGATAAACCCTAAGATTATCGAACAACGGGTAGCATTACATGGTTAATCTCATCCAATCCCCATCCACCTCACATGCCTACAGCGAACTACTCACACATGGTGATGGAGAGGGAGCTCATGGTTGATGGAGATGAAGGCGGTGAAGATGGTGGTGAAGACGGCCTCCGGATCCCTCCACCGGAGGAGAAATCCTGGATCGATCTGTCCCCCTAAACGAAGATTGTGATGGTGGCGGCGGTGTGCTTCGCGAAAGCTCGCCTCCTCCTAGGGAAAGTGTTTTTTCTCATATATGAAGGCGTGAGTCGAAGACCAGAGGCGAGACAGTGCCCGAGGCCCAATTTAGGGGGGCCCACACGGCCTAGTACTGTAGCCGCATGGGACCACCCCTTTTGGTCCTTCGGCACCCCCTTGTGTCCATCTTTTGTCCAATGATCTTCTTTTCCATAAAAAATGACATGGTATTTTTCCCCGATTTTATTTCCTGCAAAAATAGCCAGGGGAGAGACTTTGCTAAAAACAGCGTCAGAACAACAGTTTTATTCAAGTATGGAAGGATCTCGGAGCAAATTGTGAGGCAAAATGCTTGGAAAAGTAGATGCATTTTGGATGCATCAATGACCGATAGGTTTGAGATGTCTATGATGGGTGAATTGAAGTTCTTCCTTGGATTTGAGATCAAGCAATTGAGAGGAGGGACTTTCATTAGCCAAGCAAAGTATATTCAAGACATGCTCAAGAGGTTTAATATGGCTTATGCTAAGGAGAAGAAGACTCCAATGGATACCAAATGCCATCTACAACTTAACCCAAAGGGTATAGATGTGGATCAAAAACTCTACCGCTCCATGATAGGTTTGTTGCTTTACCTTTGTGCATCTAGACCCGATATTGTGTTGAGTGTAGGTGTGTGTGCAAGGTATCAAGCGGCTCCTAAAGAAAGCCACATGTTGGCGGTCAAAAGAATCCTACAATATTTGGTTGATACCCCAAGGTTTGGTTTGTGGTATCCAAGGGATTCATCTTTCACTCTTCGTGGGTTCACGGATTCGGATTGGGCCGGTGATCAAGATGATAGGAAATCAACTTCCGGGGCTTGTCAATTTCTTGGTAGGTCCTTGGTGAGTTGGTCTTCTAAGAAGCAAAATTGTATTTCTCTCTCCACTGCCGAAGCCGAGTATGTGGCCGCCGCTAGTGCATGCACTCAATTGTTATGGATGAGGCAAACTTTAAAGGAATATGGTGTCAATTGTGACAAAGTGCCTCTTTTGTTTGACAATGAGAGTGCTATCAAGATCGCCTACAACCCGGTGCAACATTCAAGAATCAAGCATATTGAGATTAGTCATCACTTCATTCGGTATCATGTTGCCCGTGGAGATATTGAGTTAGCATATGTGCCAACCAAAGACCAACTTGCCGATATATTCACGAAGCCACTTGATGAAGCAAGGTTCACTTATTTGAGGAATGAGCTAAATATCGTGGATTTAAGGAGCTTGTCTTGACCATCTTGCATGCACACCTATAGTTTCAACTTCTATCTTGGTTTAGGTGTAGGCATGGATTTAGGGGGAGTGTTCTCCTAACTATTGGGCTCTTCCTCCCCCCATGATGCCTATATTAATGCATTCATTTGTCTACTCTATATTCAATTCATGAATTGTGAGCTTAAATGATGAGTTTTGAGTAAGAACCTGATGCATCCAAAATGCATCTACTTTTCCAAGCACTTTGCCTCACAATTTGCTCCGAGATCCTTCCATACTTGAATAAAACTGCTGTTTCTGACGCTGTTTTTAGCAAAGTCTCTCTCCTGGCTATTTTTGCAGGAAATAAAATCGGGGAAAAATACCACGTCATTTTTTATGAAAAAGAAGATCATTGGACAAAAGATAGACACGAGGGGGTGCCGGAGGACCAAAAGGGGTGGTCCCACGTGGCTACAGTACTAGGCCGCATGGGCCCCCCTAACTTGGGCCTTGGGCACCGTCTCGCCTCTGGTCTTCGATGTACGCCTTCATATATGAGAAAAAACGCTTGCCCTAGGAGGAGAGGAGCTTTTGCGAAACACACCGCCGCCACCATTACGATCTTCGTTTAGGGGGACAGATCGATCCAGGATTTCTCCTCCGGTGGAGGGATCCGGAGGCCGTCTTCACCGCCTTCATCTCCATCAACCATGAGCTCCCTCTCCATCACCATGTGTGAGTAGTTTGCTGTAGGCATGTGAGGTGGATGGGGATTGGATGAGATTGACCATGTAATGCTACCCGTTGTTCGATAATCTTAGGGTTTATCTTGAGGATGCTTTTGTATTGTGTTGATGCACTTGAGCTATGTTTAATGCTTGCTACTAGGGCCCGAGTGGCATGATTTCAGTACTGAACCTTTTTGCTTCATCATATAATTGAGTTCAGTATTTACCTGCAAAGTGCATCACCTGCTGTTATGTTGAACCTGCGAACCCTAAAAGTGACGTTTAGGGAAAACAAGGGGGGGATGTTCTAGTTTGAGGATCCTATGTGTTCATGGAGTGTTAATGCATTGTCCCGGTCTTCACGAAAGGGTAGACCTTAATTACATGTAGTTCCAAGTTGGCCCCGGTGAAATGGGCAAGTAGGGCAATAGATGATTGTGCAAATTCTCTTTGTTAGTATGCACAACTATTTAAGGAACACATACCTATATATATCGGAGTTAGAGAAAAAGCCCCATTGCTACCTTTACTTTATTATATGATCAATCTCATTCATGCAACGCCCCGCTATCACCTCATGCCTACGTTTTAAGTCTCTGAGTTACACTTTCACTTTTCCGGTGAAAACTGGGAAATCCTTGTTACTACTGCTGTTTTATTTCTGCTCGCTTGAATCCTTTACTGCCATCACTACTACTGCTGCAAGTTATTGATATACAGGTGTGGTTGAGAGTGACGCCTCAATTGCTAAGGTCTTATCGATATTCTTGTGTTCCCATCGTGTCGAACTATAAATTTGGGTAATACTTCCCAACGAAGACTTCAGCGATCCCCTATACTTGTGGGTATCAAGACGTTTTCTGGCGCCATTGCCGGGGAACCTAGCTTTATTGGTAAGACAACTTGATATCATTTATTTGCTGCATTTGCTTGTTCCTAACCATGGGAAAGGAAAAGACCACTCCGAAGGAAATTAGGCCTTCAACTACTCGTGCAGGTAACAGTTTGCCAAGTAGCTTCTACTGTTGTTCCTAAGAAAAAGGGAAAATTGTTTCTAGTTCACCATTGTCTAAAATGTCTACTAGTAATGAAAATGATTTAACATGTGGTAACATAGACAAAGAAGTGGCACTTGAAACACCTGAAATTCCTGAAATATCTGAGTTAATTGAAACACCTGAGAATCCTGAATCTTCTATTTATAAAAATGTGGAATCTGAATTAGAAGATAGGGAATATTGTTATGATATGGAAATTTCCTCTGAAAAAGAGGAGGCTATTATTAAGGCTTTCATGAGTCCAGATTATGATGAAATGGATAAACTTGCTAGCTACATAAATTCTCCTCTTGATGACTTTTTCCCTGTTACTGATAAAATGAATGGTTCATCTATTAAAATTAATGATAAAGACTATGAGTTTAATGTTAATCCTGAATTCATTGAAAGGGTTGAGAAGTCTAAGTTTTATGGGAGAGAGGATGAGTTTCCTTTCAATCACGTTGCTGATTTGCATGAATTATCTGAGTTAATTGGGAATGGTGAAATTAACCAACGCTACCATTTCTTGAAATTGTTTCCTTTTTCTTTGGGAGGAAGTGCTAAAACTTGGTATAATTGTTTAGAACCTGGATGTATTACTAGCAAGGAAGAATGTTTGCGGATGTTCTTTGATAAGTACTTCCCTGCTAATAAAATTCATGGTCAAGTTCTTGAGATTACTAATTTTTCATAGAAACAGAAGGAGGATTTACCCCAAGCTTGGGGGAGGTATGATAAGATGGTTAGGAAATGTCCTACCCATGGCCTCAAAGAGAATGAAATACTTGATATATTCTACAATGGACTAACTGAAAACACCAGAGCCTATCTTGATAGTATTGCAGGTAATATTTTCAGGGAAAGGACCGTTGATGAAGCAATTGAGTTACTGCAGACTATCTCAAAGAATTATGATGATTGGAATACTGATGAGATATTTCCTGAGAAGAAAGGAGGTATACTCAAACTGAACAATGAGGCAATGAAAGTAGCCTCAAAGGACATTAAAGAGAAGGGAATTAAAACCTCTCATCTCAAGGAATTATCTGAAAGGGGTGTCAAATTTCCTGATGATCAACCATGTTTCCCTATCCCAGTTAATGTTATTAGCACCACAAAAGGTAATGAAAAGGTAATATCTTTTACTGAAGAACCATATGAGAATGATTTTGCTTATCGTCATGATCCTGAAGAGCATAATATTAGAATGATGATAATGGAAAACTCTCACAAAATTAAATTTCTTCGTGAAAGTTTGCATGTTAATGTGGGAGAGGTAAAAAGAATTGTTAAACATTGTGAGATGATGAATAATCAAGTAGAACAAATGATTTCTCTTCAAAATCAACTGTATGAAAAGCTTAATGTGAAGAAACAGGTTTGTAGAGTTAATACTAGGGGAGGTGCAAGTACTCAGGACCCTGACTATCCCGAAAACCATCCCAAGAGGAAAGAGCAAGAAGCTCGAAAGAAAAAACTTTCTGCAGGCAAATCTCCCAATGAAAACCAAGATAAGGATGATTCTGAAGAACAAGATAATGACATCTCTATTTCTGATGCTGAGACTGAAAATAATAATAATGAAGAGGAGGAATCATCCTCACCTGAAGAAGAACCACAAGAAGTTGAAAATGTTGAAGAACCTGAAGCAGCTGAGAAGGAAGACCCTCAACCATCTACTGAGAAGAACAAGAAGAAAAATCATCCAAATCCACAAAAAGGTAAAGAGAGGGATCCATGGGTACAAAGGCCCATACCATATCCTCAAGAGGGAATGAAAACTTTGGATGACACTAGATTTGAGAAGTTCCTTGAGTTAATTAAATCTTTATATCTGCAAATTCTCTTGTTGATGCTATTAAAATTCCTCCTTATTCAAAATACATGAAAGATATTGTCACTAATAAAAGAAAGATTCCTACTGATGCTATTTCTGCCATGCTTGCTGATTACTCCTTCAAAGGGAAAGTGCCTGAAAAACGTGGAGATCCTGGTATTCCAACTATTCCTTGTCAAATTAAAGAAACTTATGTGAGATATGCACTATGTGATTTAGGGGCTGGTGTTAGTGTCATGCCATTCTCCTTATATAAGAAACTTGACTTAAACAAATTAGTTCCAACTGAAGTTTCACTACAAGTGGCTGATAAATCAACTGCTATACCTATTGGAATATGTGAGGATGTACCCATTTCTGTTGCTAATGTGATAATCCCTACAGACTTTGTTGTATTGGATATGCCTGAGGATGATAACTTGTCTATTATCCTTGGTAGACCTTTCTTAAACACTGCAGGGCTGTGATAGATTGCACTGAAAGCAAAGTGACATTCAATGTTAAAGGAAAGGAGCACACTATCTATTTCCCCAAGAAGAAAGCTGTTACAATGGTAAACCAAATGGTGAATTGCATTAAAAGAAATACTCTTATGATTGGAAGTATTGAAATTCCTTTACCACCTCCTGAACCAAAATATGCTACCATAATGATTGGAACTATTCCAGTCAAATATGAGGTAACTTGAATCTCTTCCTTACATATAAAAATAAAGATCATGTGTTATATCCTTTACATATTTTTAATGAGACCTGATCAACCTCATTATTAATGTGGAAATGATGCAAACTTGATCCCTATAAAGATTGTTTGCATTTTTTATTCTATATGCTCAAGAATTCTTAGGATATTTGCTTGGGCATATTTATTTCAAAGTGCAGAAATTTCAGAAATCTTGTTTTGAAAAGTCTCTGTAGAAAATTTTCTCAAAAAATTCCAGAAAAATTTGGAGGTAAGTTATTTCACCAGAGGAACTAACTGCCAAAAGGGGAGCACCAGAGGGCCACCAGGGGCCAGAAGAGGGTGCCCCACGCGGCCACAGTACTAGGCCACATGGGACCCTCCATTTTGGTCCACAGAGGGAGTTAGGTGGATGGCCAGTGCCCATCTCCTCCCCCTCGACAGAAAACCAGCCCCAGGTATTTTTCCCAAATTTTCCCGAGCTCTCTTCCTGCTATCCTTGGATCTCCAAGTTTAGGGCAGATTTTTCAAATCTGTTTGGTGGGATTGCTCATCGGTATGTGACTCCTCCACTCATCCAATTAGTTTTTGTTCTTGTGCTTTATATATGAAGTATTTTGCTGCACTAGTTGTCACTAAATATGATTGAGAAATCCATGAATTTAAGTTTCCTAGTTGATATTGATGCATGATATTGATGTGGGGACTAGATGTGGATGGCTTAATGTTGTATTATAGTTTCACATCTTGAGTTTTGTTGAAATTTATTTATGGACAGCAAGGTACCATGTTTAGCAAGGGCAAAGGATTGCTTGGGATGAGCTCAAGGCCCAAGAGAAGAGCATGCAAAGTCTCCCTCAACTACGATGACAATCACCTTTGGGAGGACTCCACATTCTTTGTGGGGGAGAAGTTGAGAATTCACACCATGAGATGGCAAGACCCCCATGTTCTTCAAGAATGGGGAATGGAAGAGGACTTCAACTCCTTTGCCACAGCGACCGGGTTGTTGGCATTAGCTCAAAACCCACAGGAGAAGTATGAGGAGCTCTCACGAGAGTTCCTCTCTACCTTCAGATTCGAAGGGCCCGAGGCTTACAAGTACAAGAATAAAAGTAAGGCACCTTCTCCCACTTTTGTTTGCAAATTTAGTATGAAGGGAGAGCTGTAACATCCCAAATTTTCAAAAATTGCATAAGCATGCATTCATGTCATCATATGCATTTGTTTGTTGCATTTATTTCATTTAATTTAGTGGTTTATTTCAAAGTGGTTTTATTTATTCAAAATAATGGAATAAAAGGGTGCTAAGTAACCTTAACCATATTCTCAAATATTTTGATTTTATTTGGTGACAAGACAAGTGCCAAAATATTCTATATTTGAAAAGCTCTCTGAAAAGTATTTTTATAAATTTTTACAAAAAGTTTTACCAAAATTGTAAAATCTGTTTGGAAAACAAAGAAATGAAAAAGAATAAAAGATTTGTTAAAAAAAAGGGAAAACGGCCGAGCCAGCACGAGCCAGCCCAGCAAGCCAGCCCGAGCCAGCCCAGCACCATCCCGCACCCGGCCTCTCTCTTCCCTCTGTTTTTCTCTTCCTCTCTCCGACAGGTGGGCCCTACGATGACGCAAGCAGTGACATCATCGCCCTTCAGCTCCTGGCGCAAGAAACCGGCCGTGATACGATTCCGTTCGGCGATCAAATCTGAGCGAAATCCATGGTTTTTGTTCCAAACCTCCGCGTCCATATAAACCCCGGCCGCCCCTCTCCAATTCGCCCCAAAAACCCTAGCCGATACGCCGCCAGGCTGCTCGAGCGCGACCCCGTCGTGCCGCCATTGCTGCCGGTAAGAATCGGAACTCCGGCCGCACACCGACGACCCCAGCCCCTCTCCTTCCCCCTATCCGCTTTATTTCCTCGATGCGCATCTCCTGGACATCGCGGCTCATTTTTTTGTTCGCCAGTTTGACGCGTACGTGATCAACCGAGGACGTCCGCCGCCGCCCGTGTCTCCGACGAGCAATCGCCGACGGAGGAGAGCTCACCGTCGACCACCACTTCGCCATCGTGTCCGCCTCGTCACGCTGATCGTCCAGGTGAGAACCGCGCATCCTAGATCGCCCCAGATCGCCGGGAACGTGGTATGCCGACGCGTCGCCGCCGCGCGCCGCCGCACGCCGTAACCCTAGCTCCGGCCGGCCCCTACCCTTTAGATCTGGACCGTTAGATCTTGATCTGACGGCTCCGTTTTATTTCCTTAACCGAACCGGTACCAACCAGTTAGATCGAGCCGTGTCAGCGCTGAGTCAGCGCACAGTCAGCGCCTAGTCAGCGTCCACGTCAGCCAATTTTTCTGTAATTTCGGCCGAATTGAGTTAATTTGGCAGTTTTGCAGAAAAACCCCTGAACCTTAAAACAATCATATCTTTTTAATGGCTCGGCCAATTTTAATGAACTTTATATTTTTGAAAACCTTGTGATCTGTAGAATATTTAGAGTTGTTAGTTCTCTGTTTTGCCTATTTAAAATTATTCAAATTTCAAATGAGAGATTTGAGTAATTTTGGCATATCTTTAAATCTATAAGTTATTTTAAATTGTTTTCTTCTGCAAAAGTGTGTCTTTTAGTGTCCTCTGTCCAGTAGTATTTTTAGCTTGCACTTTTGCATCATGAATTGGCAATGTTTTGTAAAAACTCAAATAGTGGCATTTTGACTATAGTAATTGTTTTTAAATTATTAAAGCCACTTAAAATATGAATCATGAGCATCATGCAAATAGTAAATAACAGAAAATAATAACTTTATTAATTGTTTAACTTTGACTTGTGTTGTTAGCAAAGCATCATGCATGCATATTTTATTGTATTGCTTTCTTGCTTGTGTATTGAATTGTTGCAATTTGTTTGGTTAGATTGTGAAGAGTGCCAGGAGTGCTGTGAGTGTTGCAACCTGAACAACTACCAAGGCAAGTACACACACCAATTCATGAAGGACCTACTATTTTGTTATATTATGCACTGCAGATTATTTCAGTATCTTTGCATGATAGGCTTATCACTACTATTATATATATGCTATGCAAGCCACATGACTAGTTGACTAGTGACCTATTAAAGTGGAATTGCGTGTTTCAAAACTGAAGTGTTTTATTGTAGTTGAGTTAAGAAAAATTCTACTAAATTAATGAACTACCTAGGTGGTATTGGTCCGTATGATGGAGGCGAAGTTGAGTGGCTATTCAGGGCCATTTCCATGTTTTTACGTGAATACGTGCACTTGTGAAAGGCCACCTAGGTTTTGAGATTAATGTCACACCGTGTTTGTTTGACCAACTGTGCAACCACTAGTCATAGGGGCTCTGTCTTGACGGAGTACGTTGTGTGGACCTGGGTCAGTGAGATCTGATGATGTAGAGGGGTAGGACGGCAGTGATCTCGCTAGAGTACCATGGGAAAACACTTCTGAAAAGTCTCGTCTTGATCTTCTCCTTTCCTTTTCACTAAATGAGGGTTAAGGATGGAATGGGTTGATCGAGTCTAGTGGGGAAAGTGCCACAAACTCTCGAGAGTTATTTTAAAACTAAGATCTTAGCCGTGTCCCCGGTAACGGACAATTCACGAGTGACCAAATAAGGATGTTGACAGAAGATCTCACTCATTCCAATTTCAGTAATAAAACTTGTTGGGTGAACTCGGGTAAATGAGACATTGGATGCGTTCCATGGGAGTGTCTCATAATGTTAAGTCAAAATTGAAAAAGGTTTTATGAAAAGTAGGATAAAATTTGCTTTCTGCAAGAGCCTTGAGATCCACCAGCCAAATATGCATATAGAATAGTCTTTGCCATTTATATACCACCATAGTGCGATACTTGCCAGCCTGTCACAAGGTATTGACCCAAATTCCCTGGGCTGCAACGTTAATGTTGCAGGTTGTTCAGATGAGGAGTAGGGACGTCTGTCCATTTCGAGCTTACAACCAACATGGTCGCCAGTGGCACATGGAGATGATGGAGCTCAGTGCTACTTTATTATGCTGCTTGAACTCTGAATAATATTTGTGGAACTTTATTTATTTTAAGCTAGCTTCGGCTATGCAAAGTTGTAATAAAGTACATTATTTTTGGATCATTCGTACGTGCGATGTAATAACATTTAACATTTATGCATGATATTACATCCTGTTGGTGAATGCTAGCCATACTCGATCCAGGGCCTAGCAATTCACGAGGTATTCTTACTTTTCAAAGTGAGGGTGCTACAGAATGGTATCAGAGCGTAATGTTGCCTGTAGGCTCGAAAACCCTAGGTTTGGATTAGAAATAAGAAAGACCATAGGAACAAATTCTATTTTCTTCTTATCCAAATCTTTCCAAACATCTTTCTTGTACCTTTCTCAACTATTGCTTTCTAAATCTTCTTCTCTTGTTTTAGATGACCAACCTCATATAATATATCAACGAAGGATCAATGATGATTATGGCTCTGGATTGTGAAATGGAGTTTCAAAAGACACCTAAGAAGAACTTTCAGAAGGAAGACATAGTCGAGACCACCACTTTACATAGGTTATTAGTTATCGTCTCGCGCTAGAGTATTGACCTATCAAAATGTGGTATGGCAGTACTAGTATGATCGTGTTAGAACCTATCGTATTAGTTAAGTTTTCAAATCCTTAATTTCAAATTTATAAATTCTTGACTTGTTTTACTTTGTGATCGTTGCTTGTTGCTGATTGTTGTTAATTGTTTGTATGGGTAGAATTATTTCTTTAAATCTTTCTATCTATACACATCTATGCTAAACCCCAACAGATGCCTCCTCGCCGTGACCCCGACAACAACAACAACGACCAGATGCAGCAGTTGATGGCCGCACAGACACAACTGATGAACATGATGGCACAATTTTTGGCGAACCAGAATGCACCACCACCACCTCCACCACCGCCACCACCACCACCCCCAGTGGACAGGCTTACTAGATTTCTGAGACTTAGACCCAATAAGTTCTCTACAGCCACTGAACCCATTGTAGCTGATGACTGGTTACGTTCTGTGCACAAGGATCTAGTCACTTGTGAGTGCAATGATGCTGAGATGGTGAGATTCACTGCTCACCTACTCGAGGGACCAGCAGCACAGTGGTGGGAGACCTACCAGATTACTCACCCATTAGCTGGACTCACATGGGACACTTTCAAGGAAGGATTCCGCAATGCTCACATTTCCTCAGGAATCATGAACCTGAAGAAAGATGAGTTCCGCAATCTGAGGCAAGGTAACAAGACTCTGAAGGAATACATGGATGATTTTTGTGCTCTGTCACGCTATGCTCCAGAGGACATTGATACTGATGCTAAGAGGAAGGAGAAATTCCTCAAGGGACTTAGCGGTGAACTGAAAATTCCTTTGTCAGTGGCGTATGCACCAAATTATCAAGCACTTCTGGATCAAGCCATCACACTGGATGACAACATCAGGAAAGAGGAGACTAGGAAGAGGAAGTATAGTGGCAACAGCAGCAAGTACAATTCAGGACCCATACAGAAGAAACCACACTTTCATGAGCACAGTGGAGGACATAACTTTCACAAGCATGGGAATGGCCACAACCACCATGGCCATAACCATAATAATGGAAACAAAGGAGGAAATGGACATGGGAATGGAAATGGATACAACCATGGCAAGGGGAACAGTAATGGCAATGGACAGCATCGTCATGAGCACAAGAGAGACCTCAGCCAAATAACCTGCTTCAAATGCAAGAAACAGGGACACTACTCCACTGAATGCCCAGAGAAGAAGGCGGAGGAAGCTGCCAAGCTCAATGCTATTCAGAAGGGGCACGTGAACCATGTCAATGTGGAGGAAGTGTATGATGAACCTGATGCTGTGATTGGTACGTTTTTGCTCAACTCCTTTACAGCATTAGTTTTATTCGATACCGGAGCATCGCATTCATTCATATCAGGAACTTTTGTTAACAAAAACAAGATAGCCACATCAACCATGACAAATCCGATTAGAGTAAGTTCCCCCGGAGGAGAAATGTTTGCAAAAACCCAGTGTAGAAACTTGACACTAGAAATTGGAAGGAATGCTTTCCCCGTAAATTTGATAATATTAGAAACCCAAGGGTTGGACGTCATCCTAGGAATGGACTGGATGACCAGTTTTGAAGGTGTCATAGATTGTGCAAACCGAACCATCACCCTGACTACTCCGGAGGGGAAGAAGATTAGGTTCAAGTCCAAATGTGATCTTAAGGGAGTTAGGCTTAATTCTCTTAAGGGGGTTAGCCTTCAAGAGGTACCCATAGTAAGGGAATATCCTGATGTATTTCCGGATGAATTACCGGGAATGCCACCGGATAGAGATGTGGAGTTTCTCATTGAATTGGTACCGGGGACAGGACCCATAGCCAAGAGGCCATATCCAATGGCGGTAGATGAATTGAAGGAACTCAAGAAACAATTAGATGAACATCTGCAGAAGGGATTCATTCGTCCGAGTTCTTCACCATGGGGAGCCCCAATACTATTCGTGGAGAAGAAGGATAGCACGCAGAGGCTAGTTACAGATTATCGTTCACTGAACGAAGTGACTATCAAGAATAAGTACCCAATACCCAAGATCAATGATCTGTTTGATCAATTGGAAGGTGCATGTGTATTCTCTAAGATCGATCTTCGATCAGGGTATTTCCAAATGAAGGTTAGGGAGATGGACATACCCAAGACCGCATTTACCACTAGGTATGGTCTGTATGAGTACACAGTGATGCCTTTTGGTTTGACCAATGCACCAGCTTATTGCATGAATATGATGAATAAGGTATTCATGGATTTTCTGGATAAATTTGTTGTTGTCTTCATTGAAGACATCTTAATTTATTCCAAGAGTAGACCTGGCCATTTCTTGGGCCAGGCCAGGCTCGGGCCGGGCCTAAAAAAAGCCCGACGCAGAAAAGCTAGGCCCGAGCCCGGCCCGGCCCGACTGTCGGGCCACAAAAATCAGGCCCGAGCCCGGCCCGGCCCGACCAAAGCCCGACAAAGCCCGACCGGCCCGGCCCGATAGAAGCCTAAATTCTGTTTTTCTTAAGCCCGAGCCCGGCCCGGCCCGACCGTCGGGCCCGAAATACAGGCCCGAGCCCGGCCCGATGGCACAGCCGGGCCGGGTCGGGCTTTTTCGGGCCGGGTCGGGCCGGGCCGGTCGGGCTGGGCCGGTCGGGCCGGGCCGGCCGGGCCGGGCTGCCCATGGCCAGCTATATCCAAGAGTCACAAGGAGCATGAGGAACACCTACACCTAGTGTTGCAGAGGTTGAGAGAGCACAAGTTATATGCCAAATTTAGCAAGTGTGAATTTTGGTTGGAGAAAGTTGGATTTTTAGGACACGTGGTGTCTAAGGAAGGGATCACAGTAGACCCAGAAAAGGTGTCCACAGTGACAGAGTGGAAACCACCCAAGAACGTGGGAGAAATCCATAGTTTCCTGGGGTTGGCAGGATATTATAGGAGATTTATTGAGAATTTCTCGAAGATTGACAAACCAATGACGGAGTTATTGAAGAAGGATAAAAAGTTTGAGTGGACTGAAGCCTGCGAAATTAGTTTCCAAGATTTGAAGAAGCGATTAGTTTCAGCACCAGTCTTGTGTCTACCAGATATAGAAAAAGATTTCCAAGTATATTGCGACGCATCGCGTCACGGTTTAGGAAGTGTCTTGATGCAGGGAGGCAAAGTAGTTTCTTACGCCTCTAGACAACTCAAGAAGCATGAAGTCAACTATCCTACTCATGATTTAGAGTTGGCCTCAGTGGTTCATGCACTGAAGACTTGGAGATAGTATCTGATGGGAAAACGGTGTGAGGTATTCACCGATCACAAGAGTCTCAAATATATCTTCACCCAGAAGGAGCTGAACATGAGACAGCGAAGGTGGCTAGAACTCATAAAAGATTATGATTTGAGTCTGCAATATCACCCAGGAAAAGCCAACATAGTAGCCGACGCATTAAGCCGTAAAGTTCATGTTAATGGATTAACGGCAGGAGAATTGCCAGAAGATTTGTGCAATGCATTTAAGGACCTTAGACTGGAAGTTGTACCCAAGGGATTCGTGGCATCATTAGAGGTACAACCCATGCTAATGGATAGGATACGAGAAGCACAGAAGGGAGATAAAGTGATGGAAGAAATCAAGACTAATCTGAGTGAAGGCAAGGGCGCCAAAGGATTCCGGAAGGATGAACAAGGCACGATGTGGTTTGAGAACCGTATTTGTGTACCGCAAGATGAAGACCTTAGGAAATTAATCTTACAAGAGGCACATGACTCACCTTATTCAATACATCCAGGTAACACCAAGATGTATATGGATGTAAAGGAGAGATTTTGGTGGAATGGTCTGAAGATATCGCAGAATATATTGCCAAGTGTGACGTGTGTAGCCGCGTAAAGGTGGAACATCAGAAACCCGCTGGACTGCTACAACCATTACCAGTACCAGAATGGAAATGGGAGCAAATTGGAATGGATTTCATCACAGGACTACCCAGAACCAAGTCAGGTTATGATTCGATATGGGTGATTGTTGACCGTCTGACCAAAGTGGCTCACTTTATCCCTGTGAAAACCACTTATACGAGTGCAAAGCTCGCAGATATCTATATGAAGAGAATTGTGAGTTTACATGGTGTTCCTAAGAAGATTGTATCTGATAGAGGTACCCAATTTACCTCACACTTCTGGAAGCAGTTACATGAGTCATTAAGAACAAGATTGGAATTCAGTACAGCTTTTCACCCACAGACTGATGGACAGACTGAGAGAGTCAACCAGATTCTGGAAGACATGCTTAGGGCATGTGCACTGGATTATAAATCTAGCTGGGATGATAACTTGCCATATGCAGAATTCTCATACAACAATAGCTACCAAGCTAGTATTGAGATGGCACCCTTTGAGGCACTGTACGGAAAGAAATGCACTACACCTTTACTGTGGAGTGGTGTAGGAGAGCGTATCTTATTCGGACCTGACATAATTCAAGAAGCTGAAGAGAAGGTCAGATTGATAAAGGACAGATTAAAAATAGCACAGTCAAGACAGAAGAGTTATGCAGATTCCAAGCGTAGGGAAATCACCTATGAGGTAGGTGATAGAGCATACCTTAGAGTCTCACCCCTACGTGGTGTGAAGAGGTTTGGAATCAAAGGAAAGTTAGCACCTCGATTCATTGGACCCTATAAGGTTCTCTCTCGTAAAGGAGAAGTAGCTTATGAGCTGGAACTGTCAGAGGTACTATCAGCAGTTCACAATGTGTTCCATGTTAGCCAGTTGAAGAAGTGTCACCCTGAGATGGCCGAGACAGCGCTATGTGATACTGTGCCCTTGGAGGAAGTTCAACTGGAGAGTGATTTGACTTATGAGGAGAAACCAATCAAGATTTTGGAGACTGCAGAGAGGATTACTCGTACCAAGACAATCAAGTTCTACAAGGTCCAATGGAGCCATCATACTGAAGAGGAAGCTACCTGGGAACGGGAGGTTGACCTGCGAGAAGAACACCCGCACCTATTTGCTAACCAATCCGAATCTCGGGGACGAGATTCATCTTAAGGGGGTTAGGTTTGTAACATCCCAAATTTTCAAAAATTGCATAAGCATGCATTCATGTCATCATATGCATTTGTTTGTTGCATTTATTTCATTTAATTTAGTGGTTTATTTCAATGTGGTTTTATTTATTCAAAATAATGGAATAAAAGGGTGCTAAGTAACCTTAACCATATTCTCAAATATTTTGATTTTATTTGGTGACAAGACAAGTGCCAAAATATTCTATATTTGAAAAGCTCTCTGAAAAGTATTTTTATAAATTTTTACAAAAAGTTTTACCAAAATTGTAAAATCTGTTTGGAAAACAAAGAAATGAAAAAGAATAAAAGATTTGTTAAAAAAAAAGGGAAAACGGCCGAGCCAGCACGAGCCAGCCCAGCAAGCCAGCCCGAGCCAGCCCAGCACCATCCCGCACCCGGCCTCTCTCTTCCCTCTGTTTTTCTCTTCCTCTCTCCGACAGGTGGGCCCTACGATGACGCAAGCAGTGACGTCATCGCCCTTCAGCTCCTGGCGCAAGAAACCGGCCGTGATACGATTCCGTTCGGCGATCAAATCCGAGCGAAATCCGTGGTTTTTGTTCCAAACCTCCGCGTCCATATAAACCCCGGCCGCCCCTTTCCAATTCGCCCCAAAAACCCTAGCCGGTATGCCGCCAGGCTGCTCGAGCGCGACCCCGTCGTGCCGCCATTGCCGCCGGTAAGAATCGAAACTCCGGCCGCACATCGACGACCCCAGCCCCTCTCCTTCCCCCTATCCGCTTTATTTCCTCGATGCGCATCTCCTGGACATCGCGGCTCATTTTTTTGTTCGCCAGTTTGACGCGTACGTGATCAACCGAGGACGTCCGCCGCCGCCCGTGTCTCCGACGAGCAATCGCCGACGGAGGAGAGCTCACCGTCGACCACCACTTCGCCATCGTGTCCGCCTCGTCACGCTGATCGTCCAGGTGAGAACCGCGCATCCTAGATCGCCCCAGATCGCCGGGAACGTGGTATGCCGATGCGTCGCCGCCGCACGCCGTAACCCTAGCTCCGGCCGGCCCCTACCCTTTAGATCTGGACCGTTAGATCTTGATCTGACGGCTCCGTTTTATTTCCTTAACCGAACCGGTACCAACCAGTTAGATCGAGCCGTGTCAGCGCTGAGTCAGCGCACAGTCAGCGCCTAGTCAGCGTCCACGTCAGCCAATTTTTCTGTAATTTCGGCCGAATTGAGTTAATTTGGCAGTTTTGCAGAAAAACCCCTGAACCTTAAAACAATCATATCTTTTTAATGGCTCGGCCAATTTTAATGAACTTTATATTTTTGAAAACCTTGTGATCTGTAGAATATTTTAGAGTTGTTAGTTCTCTGTTTTGCCTATTTAAAATTATTCAAATTTCAAATGAGAGATTTGAGTAATTTTGGCATATCTTTAAATCTATAAGTTATTTTAAATTGTTTTCTTCTGCAAAAGTGTGTCTTTTAGTGTCCTCTGTCCAGTAGTATTTTTAGCTTGCACTTTTGCATCATGCATTGGCAATGTTTTGTAAAAACTCAAATAGTGGCATTTTGACTATAGTAATTGTTTTTAAATTATTAAAGCCACTTAAAATATGAATCATGAGCATCATGCAAATAGTAAATAACAGAAAATAATAACTTTATTAATTGTTTAACTTTGACTTGTGTTGTTAGCAAAGCATCATGCATGCATATTTTATTGTATTGCTTTCTTGCTTGTGTATTGAATTGTTGCAATTTGTTTGGTTAGATTGTGAAGAGTGCCAGGAGTGCTGTGAGTGTTGCAACCTGAACAACTACCAAGGCAAGTACACACACCAATTCATGAAGGACCTACTATTTTGTTATATTATGCACTGCAGATTATTTCAGTATCTTTGCATGATAGGCTTATCACTACTATTATATATATGCTATGCAAGCCACATGACTAGTTGACTAGTGACCTATTTAATTTAGTGGAATTGCTTGTTGCAAAACTGAAGTGTTTTATTGTAGTTGAGTTAAGAAAAATTCTACTAAATTAATGAACTACCTAGGTGGTATTGGTCCGTATGATGGAGGCGAAGTTGAGTGGCTATTCAGGGCCATTTCCATGGTTTTACCTGAATACGTGCACTTGTGAAAGGCCACCTAGGGTTTGAGATTAATGTCACACCGTGTTTGTTTGCCCGACCGTGCAACCACTAGTCATATGGGCTCTGTCTTGACGGAGTACGTTGTGTGGACCTGGGTCAGTGAGATCTGATGATGTAGAGGGGTAGGACGGCAGTGATCTCGCTAGAGTACCATGGGAAAACACTTCTGAAAAGTCTCGTCTTGATCTTCTCCTTTCCTTTTCACTAAATGAGGGTTAAGGATGGAATGGGTTGATCGAGTTTAGTGGGGAAAGTGCCACAAACTCTCGAGAGTTATTTTAAAACTAAGATCTTAGCCGTGTCCCCGGTAACGAACAATTCACGAGTGACCAAATAAGGATGTTGACAGAAGATCTCACTCATTCCAATTTCAGTAATAAAACTTGTTGGGTGAACTCGGGTAAATGAGACATTGGATGCGTTCCATGGGAGTGTCTCATAATGTTAAGTCGAAATTGAAAAAGGTTTTATGAAAAGTAGGATAAAATTTGCTTTCCGCAAGAGCCTTGAGATCCACCAGCCAAATATGCATATAGAATAGTCTTTGCCATTTATATACCACCATAGTGCGATACTTGCCAGCCTGTCACAAGGTATTGACCCAAATTCCCTGGGCTGCAACGTTAATGTTGCAGGTTGTTCAGATGAGGAGTAGGGACGTCTGTCCATTTCGAGCTTACAACCAACATGGTCGCCAGTGGCACATGGAGATGATGGAGCTCAGTGCTACTTTATTATGCTGCTTGAACTCTGAATAATATTTGTGGAACTTTATTTATTTTAAGCTAGCTTCGGCTATGCAAAGTTGTAATAAAGTACATTATTTTTGGATCATTCGTACGTGCGATGTAATAACATTTAACATTTATGCATGATATTACATCCTGTTGGTGAATGCTAGCCATACTCGATCCAGGGCCTAGCAATTCACGAGGTATTCTTACTTTTCAAAGTGAGGGTGCTACAAGAGCGTCTTGTTATGTCTCTAGATGAGTTTTGCAATGCTATAGGTGTAGCAAATACGGGGAGTTGGGCAGAAACCGGTGCTGATTCAAATCCTGAACTTGTTAATTTCTGGCACTCTGTTTCTGTTAATTCCCTTGATAAACTAAAAAGAGGGAAATTTACTCACATACAGCACCCTAGCTTGAGGTACTTTGCGTTGTTCCTTGCAAGAGGCTTTCTTGCAAGAGACAACACTTCTGCCTGCACCGGACCTATTATTTATTTGCTAAAATGTGCAAAAGAGAACAAAGCATGTGAGTATAACTTGGGGGTCATTCTAGCTAGATCATTGCATAATGCTGTAAGTAGGAATGTCTCTAATGAAACCCCTATCTACGCTGGTGCTATTGCTACTTTGGTCTATAAATACATTAAAGATGAAAGAGGATATGATGATAATATGGGAACCCTTGTAGAGAAGTCCACATTACTTGATTTTGCTTTGATGTCCAACATGGGAATGAGTGTTCTGTATGGGGGGATTCATCTCTACACATATTTGAGTACTAATGGACAGAAAGTGTCCATTAGGCTCCCTTGTACTGACCTCTTTGACAGGAGCACTGGAAAGTGGATCGTGAGGGAGGAACCACCGCAGGAGGAGGCACAAGGTCCACCACTGCAGGGGTACCAACCTCAAGAAATGCCACAATACCCAAGCATGGGAAGCTACCCATATGGTTACTACCCTGGAGGAGGAAGTGGTGGATATGGCTACCACCCAGGATATTAGCTTGACTGCAAGCTTGGGGAGTACTTCTCTTCCTCTCATTTCATTGTTTTATATCACTCTTATTTTGTTTCGGTTTCTTTCTTTCAAATTGCAAAAACACAAAAAAAAAAATTTGTTCTTCTTGCTTATTTACTTCTGGTCATTTGTTTTATGTTTCTAAGAACTAAAAAAGAACAAAAAGAGTTTCGTTTTCTTGAATCCGATGCAAAAGTGGAGGTGCAGGAATTTCTGAAATCTGCTCACTGTTTTATTTTTCATATTTTTTATGCAACTCCAATTGACCTGAAATTGTAACCACAGCTGCAACTTTTCACATCCTACACACCTGTAAATTATGAGATTTTTCTGAGGTGTTTAGGTAGGGTAAAAACAGTACTGTATGCAGTGACATTTTCTGGCAGATTTAAGTTTTTATTGTGCAGTTCGAGTTGGGAGAGGAGAACAACAATGATGAGCTGATATGCATGAAGTAGATGAAAGGTATGACACCTTTGCTGTGATTATGATGACTTTTTAATAACAGCAAGTGTGCACTTCTTAGTTTTTTTAACATCTAGAGAACTGGTAACAAGTGTTTATCTTCTCCATGTTTTAGTATGTATGATGAAGTGATGGCTCCCAAGTGCAGGAGATCAGTTGTAGCACCTTTCGATTAGAAAAGGTTGTCGAACCCACGAGGAGCTAAAGGTATTGGTTAGAAAGGATGATAAATAAAACAATAAAAGATGCAAATGTTTTTGAGATTTTTGGTTGTATAGTTGCAAAAGAAATAAAAAAACACTTAAGATAAATGGTAGCAAATAGAAAGCTCTCAAAGGGACAGAAAGCCCAATCCTCTATGTGGCAAGAGGACAAGCTCAAGTGATGTGTGTCTTATATGTGGAAAACGTTCCCGAGGGCGGCATCGATATCACTAGGCATAGAGATTTATTGGACAACACGTTGCATATCTTGTCAAGTTTTAATCTTCTTTGGGGCGGAGCCATAACTAGGCATAGCTAAATAATTAAACTACAACCCCCTTATGATGGATCATGTGGCCAATTTAATGACTTGCACAAGAATTATTAAGACATAAAGTCCCACCATAGCATTACACTCTAAGGTCCCCGACATTACTACCCACATAATTTAACTGCATGACTCCGGCTTGGGCTTAGTTGTCCTCCCAAGTCATCCTCAATTCATTACACTACGTTGTTCTCCTATGAGCCCTTTAAAGGTGAAGTGTTATGCAGTCGACGTTCGCACAACACCATCATAGAATCACATAAAAGATAAACTCTTGACAAAATACCAAAACATGTTATATATAAATCATTGCCAATTCATCCTATGCCCTCAGGAACATACGGGAACTACTCACAACGTGCAAACATGATCATAATCAGTGGCATAAAGGGTACAACACAATCTGAAATAAATACTTCACCACCAAATAATGACAAGTACCCAATCACAAACATGAATAGGAGCACAAGGCAATGATCTAGGGTATAGCAACTCTCAAACTATGAGGGGAACGGAGTGGATCACGGAGATGATGATGGAGATGGTGCTGGTGATGGTGATGACGGTGATGTAGAGGCCTCCTCCCACGCCAAGGAGGAGAGGTGATGATGATGACGGTGATTTCCCCCCTCTTCGGAGCTCCGGAGCAGCAGGATCTGACCCCCTTCGGAGAGAATCAGGAGCAACGCCGCCGCCACGGCCTCAGATAATTCGGGGAAAATTAGGGCATCCTTTTTCGGCGAAGACGAAGGTGTCAGTAAAAAGCCCCACGCGAGGGGGTGCTCGAGGGGCCAGTTGGTGGGTCCCACGCGGCCAGGTACATGGGCCGCGTGGGCCTACCCCATTTGGCCCTCGTGGCCCTCCTGCCTTCGATCTTCTTTCCTCCACCCTTCTCCTGATGAAAAACTGACGTGGTATTTTTCCTTTAATTATTTGAGTTCGCAAAACCCCTGAAACAATAAAAACAAGAAAAGGGGGTATTCTGCCTCCCAGATATTAAATGCCAAAAATAGGGACTTTGTATGAAAGTCCCATAAATCATCTAAAACATGCAAAAACAACGATATAACAATGCAAATAACATTCCAATATGATAATATAGGATATAAAAATGATGATATAAAATGCACGTATCAACTCCCCCAAGCTTAAACCTTTACTCGTCCTCGAGTAAATAAGGACATAGATCATTATATGCATCGATGGACTTATTGTTGATAAATAAATATGGGCATTGTATCATCATCATATTCAGTTGCAATGTAAGATTGATGAATTAAAACTCATACACATGAGGGCAACATAAGTAGAAGCTCTAGCAATCACCCCTTACTTTTGAAAGCAAATAACCATTGTATGTTGGACAACTGAATCATATTCCTTTTTCCATGCTTTTGCTTTTCATGGCAAGCATTTGAATGAATTGAGTTAAATGTGAAAGCAAATATGAGTAGTGGCCTTGATAAAGTAAAGGTTAGATGTCTCATGCCCCTTGAATACAAGTACTTACACCATGATTACTCAACTTAGGAAACAAAGCAAGTCTAAGTTATCTATCATTGTAAGTAATAATGGTATCATCAAGAGTCTCGTCTGGGGTACCTCTTGTCCCATGATATGGATCAAGCCCACATCAAAACAACAAGACAAACAAACATAATGAACAATCTCAACACCCTCTTTATTTGCCACTTGATATAGCTTTTTATTGTAGGGTGTATCACAGAGAGTTCAAAATTGCATGTAAGTAAATTTCCACCGTGAATGATGCATGGCTTAGATTAGCGGCCCAGGTTTCTCTCTAACCATTTATACAAACTCACTTAAACTTAACTCTATTTCCACATTTATTTCGTCATGATAGGCATCCATAGACAAAAGTACATGATATCAACTAAATAAATAATGGAACATGTTGAAAGCTTTGCATGTGACAGCACATATGGGCTAACTCCCAACCTTAAACATTTATCAAGCCACTATCATCATAATTTTAATCATAATGGTTCATTATTATTTGATATTTTGATGACATGATTCTACAGTTGTCCAACAAACTCAAGTTAATTAAGTCCAGGGTAAGATGTGATTGAAACCTCTAAACATGCCACGCTCATTTGCATGAGTGTTACCCATAAATCTCCCAAACAAGAGAACCAGACTTGACGACTGGCTCCTTGAAAGTTACTCGCTTCACTTCCTTGCTCTTTGTAGCCAACATCATCTCAGCTGGCTTTTGCTTATTCGAAGTCGAGTCTGAAACAACATCTTTGCGACCATCTTTCTTCACTACGTATATTTGCTTGACCACCTCCTTCTTCCTCCATGAGCTCCTAGCCGACCCCTGATTGAGACGGTCTTTGACATGTGGTTGTCGTGTTGATTCTCTCGGAGCTGCATAAACTTGGCAAGGCGATTTAACATAAGACTGATGGTGTGCCCGTGAATCATACCTGTCCCGTGATTGATATGAATATAAACCAGCATGGGAAGGCATGGATGACTTTGGAATTGGCAGCCCAAAAGAAGTTCGTGGAGTTGGCATGTTGGGCTTCTCCCTTTGCCAGTTCCGGTCTTCAGTTTTACGCCGTGGGGGTGACTTTGATGCTTTTGCTTCAGCTGGCCGATAAGCACTTTTTTCTTCGCTCATCTTCTAATACTTCTCCAATAATTGAGCAAAGGTAACATTAGATTTCCTCCTTCGCTGCTTATCGCTGCCTTTGTCCTTTTTATCTTTGCAGACATCGGTCTTTGTATTTTCTTGTTGCCCCCAGTGTTAGGCGTCCTTGCTGGAGCTTTGATAGAATGTTCATCTCCAGGATTGCCGTCTTGGGAAATTTCTTTGCTTGACGAATCGATCCCATCATCTCCAGCATGCACCCGTCCGTCTTGGGATGAACCGGCTTGAGGCAGCCGAGTCAACACGTGATCACCGTCAAGATTAATATTAGCCGGTTGGCTATCAGCTTGTCCTTCAACAAATTCCAATCGTCCTTCGAAGGCCGATTGTGCATCATGAAACACATCGCAGTCTTTGATGTTCTGCGCGAATGAATTAAGCATTCGCTCTTGTCTTGACGGCTCGACATGGTCATCTTCTATGATAATTGGATTAGTCGGCGATGCACCGACACTGTGATTACCCATGCCCGGACTGGAGGTACATTGTTCATCCTTTAGCCGATATTGGAATACCGGCTTTGAAATTAGGCAACCGAGTGGTGCCGGCTTATCATGGTCCAACTCGGCTATGTATTGTCTTCTGCCCTCCATTCCCGATTCTTCTGAATCGGTTATCTCAATGGACTTTGAACCTGGCTTTATGTTTCTACAACCAAAATGATTACAAAATATACGTCTCATCTGAGACCAAATGTTAGCCAGGCATGAAACAAGCGACGTTGCCCATATGAATATAAAGCTTAGCCGGCATAATGGGAACAACATTGGTTGCGACAAATTGTCACTATTAGCCTCTACGAATGATACGATATGTTGACCGGCATAATTAGTGACAAGACTATTCCTAGCAAACAAGTTACTCATCCCGATTGGTCTTTCAACATTAATTAAAATCATGTTGGAAAATGCATCAACAATATGATTATGACCAAATCTAAAGATAAGTAAATTGCCGGCTAGGCATACCTCTCCGAAGACGCTGGGAGAATGTGATGCTGGCACAACAGGAACAATGCTTTGCTCCACCTCTAAATAACTCTCCAACGCCTCGTCTTCCTCTTCTGGATCTCGTGCCGAGTCACCTGGACGCTCATCATCAACCGAACATTGTTCAGCTTCTTTCTCTAGCTCTTGATGTTCACCATTAACCGAACTTTGTTCGGTCGTGTCTTCTTGTTCGTGATGCTCATCGTCTTTGGCACAGAATTCGTTGGGTAGCGTATAAACTCCTTTACACCCAGAAAAATCAATCACGGCTGTTTCGCTAGCCATGACATGCTCTTGATCAATGAAGCTTGCTTCTTTTGATTCAGTAGATTCGGTACATGTACTGTCTATTTCGGCTTCAACAACCAAAGTAACCATACTTTCCGAATCATTCATCTTTTCTCCATGGCTTCCATCAACTTGCAAAGCTTCTTCTTGTCTTGGTTTAACGTGGGGATTGACTTGATTGCAGCACATAAGAGAGGATTTAATTTCTCCTACTAGAGTAATATTTTCTTGAGGGTCCTTCTTGAGCTCTGCATGGAACATGTGCAGACCTTCCTCTTCAAGCTTTCTCCTGTTTGCTTCATGTTCCTCCTCGAGTTTCTTCTCAAGTGCCTCAAATTCCTCAGCACGCTTTTTCTTGAGTGTTTCATAAGCTTGTCGATACTCGGTCGGTAATTCCTCAAGAGTCGGTGTAGCGAAGTCATCGGTGCTATCCTCTATAGGGCATGATTGTCCCCCAATATTTTTTGTTTCTTTCGGCAGTGCGTTGCCGAAACTAATTTGTAACGGTGAAAACTTGATCTCGAATTGTTTACGCTCCTCTTCACGCCTCTTCTGATACGCCTCATAAGCTTGTATTGCAGCGGGATGATGCAGATTTTCTTTTAATGTCAGGTAAACATCACCGTCCCTTTTGAGTTTCGCTGCAAATTTTTCCTTCCAACCATCTAATCCATATGCGTCGGTAGAAGATGAAGGCACATATGCTCCTGTTAAATTTTCACATGTTCGGCTGTGAACACCGTGAAAGTGCGAAGCCGAATTATATGTCTCACTGGTTCCACATGAAGCTGAAACGTTAGTAACATAAGGTGCCGATTGAGTAATCATATAAGGCGCGGTATATGTCGGTTGGGAGTAACAGGCCAAGTTGCTGGTACCAGCATAGCCGAATCCCCCATCCATCGGCCTGTTTGGGGATGACCCTGCATATTGCGAGTCGGCAGCCGATGGATAAAACCGTGAGACATCCTCATGCCCGTGAGGTGTCTCATATTGATCTGTCGAGTAACCTACGGTACTCATCGGCCTATGATATGGGGCAGCCGATGCATGAGAACCCGAGTACACATGTTGCACGTTGCTAAAATTATAAGGATTTGAAGCATAGAGATTATTTTGCATTGGCTTTTGCTCATAGTATGAACTAGGGCTAGCCGATACAGTATTCATATCAAAAGATCTACCAACGTCAACATAAGAGTAATTTGCATCTACATAAGAAGATTGCGGATTCATGTTACCGATGTAAATTGCAGTTCTTGATGCGCTCCTCGTAGCAAGAATGGGCTGGAGACTGTTTGCTTCGCCCCCAGCGGAGTCGCCAAAAAGTGTGTTGACACACGAACACGTCACGTGTACCCGCGGTGCCGAGGGAGATGCTCCGCAACTCACTCCGCGGGAGGCTCGCCGGAAGCGCGATACGCAAGACAATCCGGCGGGCGCTTTTGTAGACCCGAAACCCCGCTCGCCCGGGAGGGACCCCGTCAGGGCGGCGCGGCGGCTATGGGCTGCTCTAGGTCGGCCTGACCTTCCCTAGAGCCTCGTGGATTCGTAGCCTCCAATATTGAAGAACGACGAAGAACGAGAAGAAAGATACAAGGGAGAAAGATAAAAGTAGATGAACACGAAAAAGTAGTAGATGTGTTTGTTCGATTGGTGTTGGTTCAATCGGCCATCACCCCCCATGTATATAAGGAGCGGCTGGACTTCCCGTGCAAGAAAAGGGCTTGGATCCACGTCCAAAACCCTAAATTGGGTCAAATTCGGATGGCTGACTCGAACCTTCCAAAACTGTTCGGTCTGAAAACTGACTGCACCTTGCGGGTCGTTTTCGAGGCAGTAAACCACCTCAAATGAAAATCTCGTAGAAGACAAAGTTGTTCGTCTCTAAAAAACGAAGAACTTTCATTTTATGCGTTTTTCCATTTGACTTCATCTGGACCCCTCAAATTCAATCGGAAGTAAATCAATGCATTTTTAGTCCTTCCCGGATTGCCCGCGCCCGAGGGCAGACGGTGTCTATGGTCAGGCGCTGCCTGCGCCCAGCACCCGCGCCCGAGGGCAGACAGTGTCTATGGTCACGCGCCCACAGTATTTTGGCTCCACAAGTTGCATATGACCTCGGATTGAGATGATCCAAAAAACAAAGTTGTTTGTCTCGATGACACGCACAACTTTCGTTCACATTATATTGTCATCCGAGACAATCTTGGTGGCACCTCTTTGTAAGCCAAAATCGGTCGTAAACCTGAAGGACCGATTTCTCTGTCGCGGTAGCGTTTTCCTTGATTTCTCTGCCGCAAACCTGAAGGAACAAGGTTCTCCGCCATGTGCTCGCCGCTGCCACGACAATCGCTCCACCGATTTCTCTGTCATGGCTCGCCCGTGCACCCGATGCTGCCGAGTTGTCGTGGCACCATTTCAGTCCATTCTTCCGCTTCGATACATTTGCATCCCAGGACCGAAACTCCGACAATGAGCCAAATTTGACCGTCAACAATAAAAGAGACTAATAAAGAGAAAGACTAGGTGGAACTCCCCCAAGATTGACGTTCTGCCAGACTCTCCTTTGCTGCAGCTTCCTCCTTCTCATATTCTTCTTCCCATTCAGCCATCTTCCATGGGAAGGGTCTTCCATCACGGAAAGATGTAGGTGGGTTATTATACCTGAGGGTGGCAGCTGCTGCAATCTTCTTGAAGCGTTCTTCATACTCACAGTTCTGGTTTTCTACATCCCACATGAAGCACTGGATCTTCTCTAACTTCTCGACGACGTACTTGTACCTATCCTCCAGATCTTCAAGTCTCCCCTTGTACTCCTCCACCTTCTTCTCCAGTTCCAGGCTCATGAAGTGATGAGCATCAAGGCTGCGGTAGACCACAGTCCCATACCTGAAGGTCTTGTCTTCCAGCTCGCCCAGTCTTTCCTCCATGGTGCTGGTGGTCTTGGGAGCCTTCACCTCCTCCACGAGCATCACCCCTTCCTTGAAGCACATGGTCTTCTACGGCGCCATCACGGAGTTGAGGTAGTGGTTCACAACACCCTCCTTGGGAGGGTTCTCCCCCTCAAGATTGGATCCGGAGCAAGACATGGCTAAACCCTGGCAGACAGAAAAAGCAAGAAACAAAGATCGCTCGAGAACGCTCGGTGCGAGATTAGATCATCGGAGAGGGGTATATATTGAGGGTTTTTAGGTCAAGACGAAGCGTCGGGATCGAAAACGAGGCGAAAAAGGTCTCCGAGGTGGGAAAGGGATGGTCCCATGCGGCCCCTGTACTTGGCCGCATGGGGCCCTCTCTTTCCTCCCCCGGGACTCCGTTTCGTCAAGTTTTCTTTCCCCTCACTCTTATTTCCATAAAAAATGACTTCCCTAAAATATCATGTAATTCCGAGAAACTTTCCAATACAAAAGTTACCTTTTATTGATTTGGAGTTGCTGAAACTGCTCAGCCCCCTCTTATTATTTCTTCCGATGTTTGTAAATTCAATGTTTCCAACGTTCCAACGAAGCTTTTTCCTGCAATATTGTAGCGCCCTGACCCCAGAGCTATACAGTGAAACGTTGTGCAACCGGTCATGCTACACAATCAAGGGTTACTGGGGTTACCAATCCCAGGCCAAAACACATTGGCAGGCGTGCTCGGAATACATCATCGGCACACAACACCTCGATCATGCCATAAGCTCGGACATCGCTTTCACGTATAACAAAGAGACCAAGACTGCGGAACAACTGGCACATCACAGACTCTACGACACAAAGATATCATAGTTCAACTCATATAATTGAGAAAGATAGCAAATGACACATCAGAGGTCACTGACCCGTCATTACAACAGCGGAAGCAAATTATAGTTGTCTAAACAACAAGATCCAAATTATGGCCTAAGAGGCCTACAGATAAACATCCCGTGCCAGCCTGTTCCAAGACGTCCCAAGCTGCCACCTGGGAACCCCAGACTACTCGTCGAAGTCAACGTAGAACCCACCTTCCAGTTCGGTGGCGTCCTCCTCTGAAACAAATAATAATCAACAAAGCAAGGCTGAGTACGACGTACTCGCAAGAATTAGTAGGGCGATATAGGCCCGATGCTGACGGAGGCTTCAAAGCTATATAAGTAGTTGTTTTGCATAAAGCTAGTTTTTCCTTCCGAAGACTAGGACTCATGGCATCGTCTAATCAGAAGGTTTTCATAAGGGGATAAGAGGGTAACACTTTTCTCTTCGGTTCACATGGAACCTACTGGATTCATCAACTCCACTCATCTCCACCAAGGCACTCCCTCGAATCTCCCTCGAGGAAATGAACCTTTTATCACACGTTGATTATGCAACCTCTAGCTGCCATTTGATTAAAGGTTCAGGTTCTCTATGATCTCACCTATCTCACCAAGATTTGTCCATAACCATGGACACGGCTTTTCGAAAAGATTAAACCCTGCAGGGGTGTACTGTTTTTACCATTGGTACCGTCCGACCCCTTGCCTGATCATTTAGCTCTCTTCCGGGGAAAGCCGGCAGGGCAGGCGCGGTTAAACCTTTACAAAGCATGAGACTATCCAAGGGTCATCGTGACGACAGGACAAGTTCAGCGCCTATTTCAACACCCTGCCCCATCGCCACTCCTATCACATCCATCCTCATCATCTTCATCATCATCATCTTCGGCCACACACTCGCAAATGGAAAGCGCAAACTAGAGGACCCTTGGATACGCCCGCACTAATTATTCGGTTAGTAAGGAGCCCATACTCCCACCTTTGGAAGCACGCTCGGTTCTTGGTTCGGTCGATAAGAACTCACACCTAGGCGGCCAGAATGAGACAAAACACCAACGACCTTGTTGGCAACTCATCCAAGCCTTTTATCAAATTATTTAGTGACACAAGTATCCACCACTGTCCGAGCACTCCATCCACTTCACAAGTATGGAAATAATCAACGGACAACTCTAGCATTCGACTAAGCATGGCTAAGCATATCTAAGCATGACATACAACAGATATGATTTATCTCAGGCCAACACTTCAATCTATGGTTCATAGGTGGGGAAACAGATAATGGTTCAGGGAACATGCAATTGATAGGATATTATATACACTGACCAAAACTTGTCACCAGAATCGAATGCAATAATATGGTGGATAAAATACTTGGGTAGTATGAGATATGCCAAGAAGGTTAGGTTAGCTCTTGCCTTGCTGGTAGTACTGGTCGCGCTGGTTGTCAAGGTATTGTGGTGGAACCTCGACTCCAGAATCTACCGAAACACAAACAATACAAGAAAGGAATAAATAACAAGAATACAAGGTGCAATGCACAATCATGATGATATGGTCATATTATGCATTGAAATCATATTGGGCATCTCCCACAAGTTAAATGGAACCCCTAAGATAAATATTGCAATTAACGGGTCGAAACTCCATCTTTAACTTAGTGATTTGCGTTATTTATCAAAACGTCCAGTACTGAAATATGGGTCCTAAATGCATGAAAATGACATTATTAGATAGATATTGTCCCACTGATCATTTTGGTACTTCGTTTGCAATTTTCCGATCAACGATGAATAAATGGCGATTTAAATGGTTAAGCAATTTAAATCATTTTAACCATTTCGAAATTAACATCAAAGGAAAATTTATTTGCATGATGTGATCTTAACATAGATGAATAGCATTTGTCTTGCTGGTCATTTTGGTATATCATTTGCAATTTTTGAATTAATATTCACCAAGTTATGATTTATTCAATATGGGATTTAAATCTGCCATTTTAGTAATTTTTGGTAAACAGCACTAAATTTAATTCCCCAACTCTCTCAAATGGCATAAAGTGATAGTTCATTGTCCACTGATCATTTTGAGCTATTGAACACAATTTTTGGACAAATAGAACTCAAGTTATGGAATTAACAAATTCAACATTATTTCTGCCATTTTAGTATTCAGCAATTAAAGGCAAATTATTTTGACAAATTAAATTAACCAAAGGTACTAACAGATAGTCGTTTTATTGCTGAGCATTTTGACATATTATTTGCAATTTTTGGACAAGTAGTTTAAAAGTTATGCCAATTCAAAGTTCAATTCATTTTCTGCCATTTATTTGATTTTTTTTCAGAAAATGGGCCGAACGTTTTGTACCGAGGCTGGGCTAGCCCGTGAGACGGACATGTGGGGCAGCAGCCAAGCTGGCAGGCCACGTCGGCCAGCGGCCCACCGGCAGGTTTGACCGGCGTGGGGCGGCCAGGACCGGCGCGAGCGCGCGGTCACCGACGGCGGCGTCGTGGATCGATTCGTCGAACGCGTGCACGAGGGGTCCCGGGAGGAGGCGCGTTGCACTCAGCACGGCGAGGGGGAACGGGTGGCGGCGCTAGGGACCATACGGTCGCCGGAAAACTCACCGGCGACGAGCTACGGCGGACGCGGCAGTTTGGTCTAACGGGCTACGGCGATGCAGAGAGGAAGAGGGAGGAAGAAGAGGTCCGGGAGGACCGTGAGCTCACCCTGAGCGCGCGGTTGTGCTCGGCGGAGGTGGAGGAGCTCGGACGGCGGCGGACGGCGGCGGCGGAGACGGTTTGATTCGCGCGGACGGCGGCGTCCTAGCACGCACTGCTCGGGGAGGAGGTAGAGGGAGGCGAGGCGGTGACGATGGCCTGCTTCGATCTACTCCGGGCGGTCTCCAACATCGGCGGCGAGCGGCGGCGCACAGCTAGGCTTCGGGCATGGCCGCAGCGGCTTAGGGTTAGGGTTTTCGGTGCCGGGGGGGGGAAGTGAGGGGCGAGAGAGGAGCTAGGGCAACGGGGAGCCTTCTTATCCACCGATGGAAGCCAGGGATCGAGCGGGTGCGTCGGGGACGCGGCGTCGAGCTCGGTCGCTACAGCCATGGCCGCTACAGCGTGAAGGAGAAGGAACTTTTGCAGAAAACCCCCTGCCTATTTTCTGTCTTTTCTGTTTTATTTCTTTTAAAAGAACAGCAGCCATTTCCATTTAATTAAGGCATCAGATCATTTCCAAAAATTATGAGAAAAATCAGGGAGGCTCACAATAATATAAGGAAGCTCACCATATTTTTGTTTTGAATTTTTGAAAGGTTTAACTTGGTTTCAAAATTCAAAGTTGATTTGCAACTATTTGAAGTTCTCATTTTTAATTGAGGCATTTAAACCTTTTTATAAACCTGCAAAAATTCATGCAGCCTCCTCATGACATGTAGAAGCTTGACAAAATTTGGTGTTGCAAAATAAAAATCTTTGCATAACATTTGTTCATAGGGTTTACTTAATGCAATTTGATCAATTCCAACTCTTGGAACTTCCTGGACAAATATGGAAACTGAAGAATATTTTGTTTTGCCACTTTGAGCAATTGCATTTGGTTTGGGAATTTTAGGAAGTGTTTTTGCTTCCCTTTAATGTTTTCCATTGGTTGCTTTGATTAAATTTAGCAATTTAATAATGTATGCCATGATGCAATGCAAAGCAAAAAGTGAAAATTTGGCCCATATTTTAGGGTATCAAATCTGGGCTGTTACAAATATAATGTTTAAGGCGTTGTCCATTGACCACATGAGGTTTACCTTTCATATCACCGTAGATACGGATAGCTCCTGAACGATACACCTCCTGTATGACTAATGGTCCCTGCCATTTCGAAGCTAGCTTCCCTGTAGAAAACTTGAAACGAGAGTTGTATAATAAAACTTGATCTCCTACTTTGAATTCTTTTCTCTTAATCTTCTTGTCATGCCAGATCTTAACTTTCTCTTTAAACATTTTAGCATTTTCATAGGCTTCATTCCTCCATTCATCTAGTAGGTTTAAATCAAGGATTCTTTTCTCTCCTGCAGTCTTAAAGTCAAAGTTCAATTGTTTAATAGCCCATCTAGCTTTATGTTCTAACTCAACAGGTAAATGACAAGCTTTCCCATAGACCATCTTATAAGGGGACATTCCCATAGGATTTTTAAATTAAGTTCTATAAGCCCATAATGCATCATTAATTTTAAGTGGCCAATCAGACCTAGACTTGTTAACTATCTTTTCAAGAATGAGTTTAATTTCCCTATTACTTACTTCAACCTGTCCACTTGTTTGAGGGTGATAAGGAGATGCAATTCTATGGTTCACATCATATTTTGCCAAAGCTTTCCTAAAAACACCATGTATAAAATGAGAGCCACCATCAGTAATTAAAAACCTAGGAACACCAAACCTTGGGAAAATGATGTCCTTAAGCATCTTCATTGCTGTGGCATGATCTGCACTTTTGGTTGGAATTGCTTCCACCCACTTTGTAACATAGTCAACTGCAACCAAAATGTGAGTATGCTTTGTCTTTGAAGCTGGGAAAGGTCCCATAAAATCAAAACACAACACATCAAATGGTTCAAGTGGTAAAGAATAATTCATAGGCATTTCATTTCTCCTACCAATGTTTCCTACTCTTTGACATTTATCACAAGATTTAACATATTCATGGCAGTCTTTAAATAAAGTAGGCCAATAGAAACCAGATTGTAATACCTTTGCTATTGTACGATCTCCTGCATGATGCCCTCCATATGGACTATCATGACAATCTCTTATTATAGCCTGTTGTTCATGCTCAGGTACACAACGTCTAATAATACCATCTACACTTTTCTTATAAAGGAAAGGATCATCCCAAAAATAATGTCTAAGATCATAAAAGAATCTCTTTCTTTGTTGATAAGTAAAGTGTGGAGGTAATACTTTTCCAACAATAAAGTTTGCATAATTAGCAAACCAAGGAGATGTAGCCTTAACACTAGATACATTAACATTTGCAAGTTGTTCATTAACAAAGCTATCATTAATAGGAATAGGATCATCAGGTATATTTTCCATTCTAGAGAGATGATCAGCTACTTGGTTATCTTCTCCTTTCCTACCAACAATGTGTAGATCAAATTCTTGCAATAAAAGTACCCATCTTATCAATCTAGGCTTAGCATCTTTCTTGTTCATCAAGTATTTAATAGCAGAATGATCAGTATGAATTGTGACTTTGGAATCAGTGATATAGGGTCTAAACTTGTCACAAGCAAATAATACTGCTAAAAATTATTTTTCAGCTGTAGCATAATTTCTTTGGGCAGCATCAAGTGTTCTACTAGCATAATAAATAACATTCAGTTTCTTATCAACCCTTTGACCCAAAACAGCCCCAACAGCATAATCACTAGCATCACACATAATTTCAAAGGGCAATTTCCAATCAGGAGGTTGAATAATAGGAGCAGTTATTAAAGCATTCTTCAAAATATTAAAATATTCAATGCAATCATCATTAAAAGAGAAAGGAACATCCTTTTGCAAAAGATTGGTAAGAGGTTTTGATATTTTGGAGAAATCCTTGATAAACCTACGGTAAAAACCTGCATGCCCAAGAAAACTTCTTACACCTTTTATATCCTTTGGGTATGGTAGCTTCTCAATAGCTTCTACCTTGGCTGGATCAACTTCTATTCCATCTCCAGAAATCTTGTGTCCTAGAACAATTCCTTCGGTAACCATGAAGTGACACTTCTCCCAATTGAGAACTAGATGTTGATCTTCACAACGCTGCAAAACTTTGTTAAGATTGAACAAGCAATTATCGAAAGAAGTACCATACACAGAAAAATCATCCATAAAGACTTCCATTATCTTCTCAATGTAATCAGCAAATATAGCATTCATGCATCTTTGGAAAGTAGCAGGAGCATTACATAAACCGAATGGCATTCTTCTATAAGCAAAAGTACCAAGTGGTCTTTTCTTGATCATCCTTATGAACAGGAATTTGTGAGAAACCTGAATAACTGATGCATCTAAAATGCATACATGAACTTTGCACTATAATTGTTATATTCCAATCATATTTGCATCATATAAGGGTTATATTACTGTTATTTAATGATTTTTGATAATTATAATGATTTACCCCTTTTATGGAATTAATCCTGCGCAGGCAGAAAACCCCTTTTTCTTTCTTTATTTCTTTCAGGACCTTAACGACGTCATAATGAGATATAAATTTAAGACGGTCATTATTTTGGAAGGAGAAGATTTAGGAGCGAAAAAAGTCAACGAACGGAGGCCGGAGGACCAAAAGGGGGGGGCGCCATGCGGCTACAGTACCAGGCCGCGTGGGCCCATCCCATTTGGCCCTCGTGGCCCCATTTGTATCGATCCGTCGCCCAGAAGCATCCTCGTGACATAAAAACGCCTATATAAGACGCCCCCCGACGTTTTTCCAGAGGAGAGCCGCCACACGAGAGAAACCAGAAAACAGAGATCAGGAGGCTGAAGATCGGAGGGGGGAAACTCCGGCGGAGCCCTGCCGGAGAGGTCTCCTTCTTCTCCATCGACATCTCCACCGTCTCCATGATGAAGAGGGAGTAGTCCACCACTGGACTATGGGTTTGTGGCAGTAGCATATGTATCTCTCTCTCTCTTGAGCTTCATTAGTTAGCACCGTATGAGCTGCTGAACATGATTATGGTCACCGTTGTATTACCATTGTGGTGGATCTTTCTATGAGTTAATATATGTTGAGATTGCAATGTTTGTTTCAGTTATGAAAGTAGATGCATATTATGTACCCCGTTCTTATATCCTTGTTATGATCAAGCATGTTTATGAGAGCGTGTGTGGGGGAATGTGTGCATTAGTTGGAGTAACGGGGGTGGTGAAGTGATAAGCTGACAACTTGATATATCATGATCCATTGTGTGTTTACCTTACTTTGTTGCCTCACTAGGGATAAACCAAAATACCATGTTGAAGGGTAGGAGGAGTGACATGCCTCTACCTAAGACTAGATCCATCATGTGTTTATTTTAACTTCATGTCATTAATCTTAAAGCTATACTCTGATACTATCTTAATTACTAGGGTACATGATTTAGTTCACATCTTGGTGGAGTATAAGTGAGACTAATAAAGATCTCTATGTTAGGACGTGATGCCCATATAATTAGTAACATGATAAACTTGTTTGCAATCTCATATGTTAAGTCTATGTCTACTTGTTTGCCTACACTGTATTAAAGAGAGAGTGCATGTGTGAAACCATGAACTCCGGTCCATTTTTAATCATAAGAAACACTTTTCCAACCTACTTTCAAGCATCTATTACATTCAGCCATTTTAAAATCAGAAACTACAAAAACACTTTTACTTCTTGCATTCACATATAAAAACCCCAAAAATACCATCCATCATCATTACTATCATCCTTACATTAGTTATTCACCACCATTGCATTTTTATTTGATGTTTTGCATTCATTATTATCTTAATATACATTCTCACACCTTGTGCTTGACAACCACTTGGTGAGGTTGAGGGCACAAAGCAATTTACTTTGTTTGCAGGACATCTAGAGAAGGACAAGGAGATAAAACCCACACTACTGATTCCCCGAGAGTTCGATATTAAACCCTCGAGTCACCTCTTGCGGAAAATACTTCCACTTCTACAAACTCTGCACTTGGAGGCTCAACCTATCCCTTATATTTATTGTTTTCCTTTCAGGGTATCAAGAGTGCTTGTTGGCGAAGCTGAGGGAGATTTCAACTACCCGCCATCAAGAGGATTTTCTGGCGCCGTTGTCGGGGAATCATAGCTGGAAGGGTTTGTCCAAGGATATCACAACAAAGTCAACTTCATCACCAACTTGTGCTAACACCTAAGCTTGGGGAGGTTGCACCTACGTGAGCATCATCTTGTCCATCTTTACCTTCAAGCAAAGTATCTTGTTTTGTTTTTGTCTTGCATATCATTTTAGATTTCAGTTTGCATATTTTATTTCAGTTTTGCATTCTGTTTTGCATTAGTTAATTCGGTTAGAATTGTTTTAGTGTCATTTTATTTTCAGTTTTGCATAAAAAAACTGAAAACCCATAAAAACTAGTATTGTTTTTAATATGTATGATAAGCTATGGAGAAACTTTCTGGAATGTCTATGGGTAATGATTATTATTTTAAAATGCATGATGCCTACTCTGAATATCAATCAACCAAAGAGGGAAATAGAGTGGGTAAATTGCTTAAAGCTCTTCACAAAATAGCTAATCAGTTTTGTGAGATACATGGTATAACTTGTTGCAATAGAAGAGATGTTAAACATTCCCACTATCAATGCAGGTCTAATAGTGATCCTATAATTGCTTGTTATCGTGAAGATGAATGTTTATGCCCTGATATAGAACAAGTTGAGAAATATATTACTTATGTTGGAGCCCATGAGATAGACTCTCTTCTTGATAAATTTGTGGCAACCAGTCATGTAGCTCATGAAATGAAAGGGCAAGTTTCTATTATTCTCCAAATTCGCAAAAAAGAATTTAGTGATAATGTTTATGTTAAAGAAAGAATTCTTGCTGCCACAGAAAGCACTAACATTTTGTAGAAGAGGATGATGAAAACATAAGCTTGGAAGAGGAAGAATGTGAAGAGGAGATTGAAATGGATATGTCCCAACCTAAGCTTGGGGAAGAGTTGGATCTCCCAACTTCACCATCAACATTTGATAGTAGCACTCAATCTCAAAAATCTTTTGTTATTTATGACAATCCTTTATTTGTTCCTACTACTGATATGCATGATAATGAGGAATGTTATTTAAATATGCTATATGATAATGCTTTAGATGATGGTCCTATGCTTATTGATAATCCTCAATGTTTAGAAGTTGTTACAAATTTATGTGAGGATAAAAATGATATACTTGCAGTTTGTGATGGTACTCTTACTCATGAGAGTCCTACTTTGTTCTTAAATTCTCCTAGTTACACCATGGAGGAGAAATTTGCTTATGTTGAGAAATACTTATGTGGTTTGCAATTATCTTTTGTTCCAAATATTTGTTGCAACCATGATATTAAACTTTATATTTATCTTAATAATTATTTTGAAAGAGGGAAGCATGCTAATGAATTCCAAAATAAATTTAATGATCCTCTTTATGTGCCTATATTATCTAAGTTGAATGATTCTTGTGGTTCTATGGTTGAATTTATTTCTTGTACTTGCAACTATTATGAAAGAGGAGATGATGAGAACCCTCTGTATGCTACTAATAATATATGGCTGCAAGTAACTACTTGTTAATATGCATTGTGAAACTTCTATTTATTGTGATTCATTCATATACAAAATGCCAATGCATAGAAAGAGAGTTAGACTTCGTTGTTATTACTTTGTGTTTTGTTTTCTCTTTACTAGGTTTCAACTTGACTATTATTTCAATTGGCTTGAGAGCACCATGGGATCCTGGTATTTGCATGAAAACACTTCCCAAGGATGAAGGGCACAACTTTTAAGCTCCCTCATGAGCTTCATCTTCGGTAAAACAACAAGTAAGTAAGCCTAGCTATATGGCTATAAAGAAAGCGCTTTACGGGAGGCAACCCGGTTGTTTTTATTTGGATTTTCTTTGTGTCCTCTTGCTGTAACAAGAGATTGTCTTTTTAGTTTAGTTTCTGGAATTTTTAATAAAGTGCCAAGTTTTACCCATTTTGGTTTGAAAAAGTTGCTATTTCTAATCGGGAATTTTATTCCTGCACGGAGTCTGTGCACGGTTTGATTTTTCATTCTTAGTATGTAACTATGAATGTACTGAAATTTTTACTGTGACTGCAACTTTTCATCCTCTGTATGCCTGAATTTTTTAAGATTTTTTCGACAAGTTTAAGTAGGACAGAAAAATACGTTTTTCTGCTGCTGTTTTTCTGGACAGATTCTGTCCCATATTGTTTTATGCATGATTTGAACTTTTGAGTTGATCCAATTGTTTATGAGTAGGCATACAACATTATACACTCTCTGGTCATTCATATGAAAATTTAATCCATGGATTATATGCAGCAAGAAACTTGTTTATTTATCTCTACTAATATCACCCCACAGAAAAGAGATGGGAGAAATTGTGTTTTGAAGTTTTTTCACAGGGATTGGAGGAGATGCACCATGAGTTATCCAAGGATGGTGAAAACCATAAGCTTGGGGATGTGAACATCCCCACTGAACCCAAAACACTCTCGGTTTGCACACGTCTAACTTCTGTTTTTCTATCGATGCACTTTATCGCATAAACTTGGAGCGTCTTTTGTTTAGTTTTTCTTTGATTTTTATTTTGTGAGACCACCACACTGTCTTTTATATATGAGTAATGCTACTGGAAATTATGGGTTGAAATATCTTGCATGCTTTTATTGAATTGGGAAAAGGGATGTCTAAGTTGATTTTTAATGACACATATAGTTGCATGATTCATGAACCTCTTATGAGTAATAATTTGCAAATGCTTATCATGAGCTATCTTTTATTCATGTTTTGATGCTGTATGTTACTTCACCTTGTTTGACATGAATTAGTTAGTTCTATGGACACTCATGCATGCATCTAAATGGTCATCTTTCTCCCTTTTGCTAGCCCAAAAATTTCAACAAGTAAAAACTTGTTTCCAATACCTTCAACCCAAGTTTTTCCAGTGAGTCCACCATATCTACCTATTAGCTTTATGCTATTCCAAGTATGTTTATCATGTTATTTGTGTTATCTATGCCTCTAAATGAAAATGATGATGTTATTTATTGTAATGGGAAAAGTTGGTTAAAAAGCTCTCGCGAACTTGATGCACACTTACTTTTATTGCATTCAATAAAGATGAACCATTGTGATTAATATTATGAAGATAGTGGCTTGATAAATGTTTAAGGTTGGGAGTTAGCCCATATGTGCTGTCACATGCAAAGCTTTCAACATGTTCCATCATTTGTTTAGTTGATATCATGTACTTTTGTCTATGGATGCCTATCATGACGAAATAAATGTGGAAATATAGTTAAGTTTAAATGAGTTTGTATAAATGGTTAGAGTGAAGCCTGGGCCGCTAATCTAAGCCATGCATCATTCATGGTGGAAATTTACTTACATGCTATTTTGAACTCTCTGTGATACACCTTACAATAAAAAGCTATATCAAGTGGTAAATAAAGAGGGTGTTAAGATTGTTCATTATGTTTGTTTGTCTTGTTGTTTTGATATGGGCTTGATCCATATCATGGGACAAGAGGTACCCCAGTTGAAACTCTTGATGATACCGTTTTTACTTACAATGATAGATAACTTAAACGTGCTTTGTTTCCCAAGTTGAGTAATCATGGTGTAGGTACTTGTATTCAAGGGGCATGAGACATCTAACCTTTACTTTATCAAGGCCACTACTCATATTTGCTTTCACATTAACTTTAATCAATTCAAGATGCTATGATAGGGGAATGAGAGCTTGACACCAAGTATTACCATTGCATTCAATAACTTAAGAAGAATAGTTTGGAGGATAGATGAAACTCATGCATGCTTTGACCTCTACTTATTTATACATCTTTTCCAACGTGTCCACCTTTTATATTCAGATTTTCTACACTCTATGGACCACAAGTATGCAAAAGTAAGAATGTCCATAGTACTATCTTTTATGTTGCACTTTGTGAACTATCATTGATCATCTTTGCATTGAATACTTGATATCACTTTATACATTGTTTGCACATTGCTACTTCTTTGAAATAATGAATCATTTGACTTTATGTAGCAGTAGCAATCATCTTTTATATCCATGTTTTTTTATTATATTGCAAAGTTCATGTTAGTTTTTTCACTTTCGTACTCGAGGAGGAGCATGAGTTAAGCTTGGGGATGTTGATGCATCTAAAATGCATACATGAACTTTGCACTATAATTGTTATATTCCAATCATATTTGCATCATATAAGGGTTATATTACTGTTATTTAATGATTTTTGATAATATACAATGATTTACCCTTTTTATGGAATTAATCCTGCGCAGGCAGAAAACCCCTTTTTCTTTCTATAATTGTTTCAGGACCTTAACGACGTCATAATGAGCTATAAATTTAGGGGGGTCATTATTTTGGAAGGACAAGATTTTGAAGCGAAAGAAGTCAACGAACGGAGGCCGGGAGGCCAAAAGGGAGGGTCCCATGCGGCCCCTATACCTGGCCGCGTGGGCCTACCCCATTTAGCCCTCGTGGCCCCAATTGCATCGATCCTTCGCCCCTAAGCATCCTCATGACCTAAAAACAACTATATAAGAGGTCCCCCGACGTTTTTCCAGAGGAGAGCCGCCACACGAGAGAAACCAGAAAACAGAGATCAGGAGGCTGAAGATCGGAGGGGGAAAACTCCGACGGAGCCCTGCCGGAGAGGTCTCCACCTTCTCCATCGACATCTCCACCGTCTCCATGATGAAGAGGGAGTAGTCCACCGCTAGACTATGGGTTTGTGGCAGTAGCATATGTATCTCTCTCTCTTGAGTTCCATTAGTTAGCACCGTATGAGCTGCCGAACATGATTACGGTCACCATTGTATTACCATTGTGGTGGATCTTTCTATGAGTTAATATATGTTGAGATTGCAATGTTTGTTTCAGTTATGAAAGTAGATGCATATTATGTACAACGTTCTTATATCCTTGTTATGATCAAGCATGTTTATGAGAGCGTGTGTGGGGGAACGTGTGCATTAGTTGGAGTAACGGGGGTGGTGAAGTGATAAGTTGACAACTTGATATATCATGATCCATTGGGTGTTTACCTTAGTTTGTTGCCTCACCAGGGATAAACCAAAATACCATGTTGAAGGGTAGGAGGAGTGACATGCCTCTACCTAAGACTAGATCCATCATGTGTTTATTTTAACTTCATGTCATTAATCTTAAAGCTATACTCTGATGTTATCTTAATTACTAAGGTGCATGATTTATTTCACATCTTGGTGGAGTATAAGTGAGACTCATAATCTCTATGTTAGGACGTGATGCCCATATAATTAGTAACTTGAAAGAACTTGTTTGCAATCTCATATGTTAAGTCTATGTCTACTTGTTTGCCACACTATATTAAAGAGAGAGTGCATGTGTGAAACCATGAACCCCGGTCCATTTTTAATCATAAGAAACACTTTTCCAACTACTTTCAAGCATCTTTTACATTCAGCCATTTTAAAATCAGAAAACACAAAAACACTTTTACTTCTTGCATTCACATATAAAAACCCCAAAAATACCATCAATCATCATTACTATCATCCTTACATTGTTATTCAACACCATTGCATTTTTATTTGCTGTTTTGCATTCATTATTATCTTAATAACATTCTCACACCTTGTGCTTGACAACCACTTGGTGAGGTTGAGGGCACAAAGCAATTTATTTATTTGCAGGAAATCTAGAGAAGGACAAGAAGATAAAAACCCACACTACTGATTCCCCGAGAGATCGATATTAAACCCTCGAGTCGCCTTCTTGGGGAAGATCTTCCACTACTACATACTCTTCACTTGGAGGCTCAACCTATCCCTTATATTTATTGTTTTCCTTTCAGGGTATCAAGAGTGCTTGTTGGCGAAGCTGAGGGAGACTTCAACTACCGTCATCAATAACCATCTAGATAACAAAAGTGAGAATGTTTAGATAACCTTTCTAACATTTGATCAATAAATGGCAATGGGTAATGATCTTTTCTAGTTGCTTTGTTTAATTTCCTGTAATCAATGCACATCTGATACGTCTCCGACGTATCTATAATTTCTTATGATCGATGCTTGTTTTCATACCATTTGCTACATGTTTTGTTTACATCTTATAGCATTTTTATGCATTTTGGAACTAACATATTAACAAGATGCCCCAGTGCCAGTTCCTGTTTTCTGCAGTTTTTCCGTTTCAGAAAAGTACTTAAGGAAATATTCTCGGAATCGGACGGGACAAAAACCCAGGATCTTATAATTTCGTCATGCACACGGAGTCCAAAGGGGAGCCGAAGACGCACCAGAGGGCGACCACACCCTAGGGTGGCGCGGCCCACCTGTCTGCCGCGCCACCAGGTGGTGTGGCCCCCTCGGGCCTCCACCAACGCCGCCCTTTCGCCTATATAATCCCCCTGACGAGAAAACCCTAAGGACCGGATCAAAATTCTAGAAAAACATCCGTCGCCGCCGCCGTCGTCAACCCTAGTTCGGGAGGGTTCTGAAGCTCTCCCCGGCACCCTGCCGGAGAGGGGAATCATCGCCGGAGGGCTCTACACCACCATGCCCGCCTCCGGACAGATGTGTGAGTAGTTCATCCTTGGACTACGAGTCCATGCAGTAGCTAGATGGTAGTCTTCTCCTCTTGTGCTATCATGTTTAGATCTTGTGAGCTGCCTATCATGATCAAGATCATCTTATTGTAATGCTACATGTTGTGTTTGCTAGGATCCGATGAATAGAGAAGTACCTTGTGATGTTGATTATTGATATTATCATGTCTATGTTATTTGTGATCTTGCATGCTTTCCGGTACTTGTAATTGCCTTGATCAAGTAGTTGCTTGTATCTCCAAGAGGGAGTATTTATGCTAGATAGTGGGTTCGGTCCCTGTGTGCCTTGGCTTGAGTGACAGAAACATATAAGGACGGGGGAGTGCCGTTGCTACTAGGGAGTAAACTTTATGCACAATTCTTCATGCAATTGTCTGTTGCTTGCAACTTAATACTGGAGAGATCTTACGGTATGTTATCTCAAAGGTGGACTATTTAGGCATAGGTGTATGCTTAGAACAGCTATCTATGTACTTTGTCGTATTGCCCAAAGCATCTCATATAGACATCATCATCCTTTGTATTATGCAATGTTTATGCATTGTCATGCATTCTCTATTCTGTCAATTGCCCAGCTGTAATTTGTTTACCCAGCATGTGTAGTATTTTATTTATGGAGAAGACACCACTAGTGAACTGTGGACCCCGGTCTATTCTTTTACATCTGCAATTAAATCAACTGCTCTACTGCTTTCATTTACTGCAAACAAGCTTCCTTCCACACATACATTTAATCCTTTGTATTCAGCAAGGCCGGTGAGATTGACAACCTCACTGCTTCGTTGGGGCAAAGTAGTTTGATTGTGTTCTGCAGGTTCCACTGTCTCCCCTGCAACAGCTCTTTTTCTAGCACCGTTGCTGTCAACACGCCAAGCACATTTTCTGGCGCCATTGCAGTTGTGGACAACCTTCTGAATCATTCCTCACTCCTACTGGTTCGATAACCTTGGTTTCTAACTGAGGGAAAACTTGCTGCTGTGCTCCTCAAACCTTCCTCTTGGGGTGCCCAACGAAGCGTGATTGATTAACACCTCTCGCGCTATCAACATCCTATAGCCAACAACAGTACGTTGAGCCACAAGTTCATTCTCATCATTTGGAACAACAGTCATTCCTCCCTTTTTAGGAACACAATGGACAGGACTAACCCACTTACTATCAGCTATAGGATAAATGATACCAGCTTCCATGAGTCTTATTACCTCCTTTCTTACCACTTCTTTCATTTTAGGATGGAGACGACGTTGATAGTCAACAAAAGGTTTTGCATCCTCTTCCAAATTAATTTTGTGCATACATAGAGCTGGGCTTATACCTTTAAGATCATCAACAGAGTATCCCATAGCTGGTCTATGAGATTTTAGCACATCAAGTAATTTCTCTTCTTCTTCAGCTGAAAGGTTAGCACTAATAATGACAGGATATATGTTCTTATCATCTAAGTATGCATATTTCAGATTATCTGGCAAAGGTTTCAATTCAAAACTAGGATCCCCTTTAGGTGGTGGTAACACTAATAAATTATCAGGTGGAATATGCAACTGTAATTGTGGTGGTTGTTGCCATAATATTTGTTCCAGAGCCTCTTTTTCCTCATCATTAAATGGTTCATCTTGATTAAGCATATAACGTTCTACCACATCTGTTGAAGCTACAGCTATAGAAGCAAGAGTTTCAATTATATCTTCAGAAATTGGCTCTTTCACAACATGTTTATCAGCAAATTTGGATAAATTGAACTCAAGTCTTTCATTATCACATTTAATAAACACTTTCTCTTTAAGCAAATTAATTTCAGCCCCAACAGTACGCAAGAAAGGTCTACCAAAAATGATAGAACAAAAAGAATCTTGAGGGCAACCAAGCACAATAAAATCAGCAGGATATTTAATTTTACCAACTAGAACTTCAATATCTCTAACAATTCCAAAAGGAATGATATATTCTTTATTAGCAAGTTGAATTGTCATACTTGTCCCTTCCATGACAATAGGATCAATATCAGGCTTGATTTCAAGATAGAGAGAATATGGAATGACACTAATGCTTGACCCAATATCACATAGACCATGATAACTTGAAGTCCCAATAGAGCATGATATTATAGGTTTTCCCACCTTGGTTGAATTACCTCTGATAATTTTAGTAGCATCTTCACATAGATAGACATCAACAGGATCTTCTTCATTTAATTGTTTGATAACAGAAATTTGAGTATTGACTTCCACCTGTTCATATGGCTTAGGACATTTCCTTTTACTCTTGTTAGTAACAGTAGTAAGCAAGTTTTTCTTAACTTGGTTTGGATATGGGGGTGGCTCAACATACTCCTCAATTCTCACAGATGACACTGGCTCTATCTGTTTAATAACTTTAGGAATAACAATAGATTGTTTAACAGGTTCAACATAAGTTTCAAATCCACTTTTAGGAATACAGATATGCTCAGCAAAAGATTTAGCTATTTCAAGTATAACATAAGGATCAAGATTAAATGTATCACTCATATTTTTAAACAAGATAGAAGTAGAGAAGGTCTCCACACATGAATATCCATAATCAAAATAAGGTTTATTACCTTTATCAAGTTCCCAGTGTCCAGTATTTTCAGAAATAGTTTCCAATAGATTCCATGCTTCTTCTTCAGTATTATTTGTAAAACTCCCACCAGATGAATTGTCCAGAATTTCCTTATGCTTCATAGGCAGCCTCACATAAAAGTTTATCAATATAAGTTTCTTTGTAAGATCATGACAAGGATTCTCACGAAGGAGTGCCTTCAGTCTCCCCCAAGCTTGAGTAATACTCTCTCCCAGATGTGGCCAGAAATTAAATATATAGCAGCGGCTCTCATAAGCTTCTCTCGGAGTAAAATATTTAAGAAAGAAAATCTTCCTCAATACACTCCATTCAGTAGTGGCTTCTTCATCCAAAGACCTGAACCAAATACGAGCATTACCAGATAAAGACATAAATAATAACTTCCTTTTCACATAGTCCTCAGAAATACCAGGAATCCTGAATAAGCCACATATTTCTTCAATCAATTCAATATGTTCACGTGCAGTTTTAGTTCCATCTCCTGAAAATGCATTCTTCGTAACTCTTTCAACATGACCAGTGGGAATTTTAAATCCCACATCAGACATCTTAGACACAGCAGTTTCAACCACTTTAGCAGTAGTGGTATAAGCATTTTCATAAAGAGTAAGGCGCAGCGAAGGACGATTCTTAAGTGCCATAGTAACAATAAGATAAAACAGCAAATATAATTCAGATTTCGAGTTTTCTTACCAAACTTCTTACCAATAGCGCTACGCTCCCCGGCAACGGCGCCAGAAAAGTGTCTTGATGGCTCCCAAGTGCAGGAGATCAGTTGTAGCACCTTTCGATTAGAAAAGGTTGTCGAACCCACGAGGAGCTGAAGGTATTGGTTAGAAAGGATGATAAATAAAACAATAAAAGATGCAAATGTTTTTGGGATTTTTGGTTGTATAGTTGCAAAAGAAATAAAAAAACACTTAAGATAAATGGTAGCAAATAGAAAGCTCTCAAAGGGACAGAAAGCCCAATCCTCTATGTGGCAAGAGGACAAGCTCAAGTGATGTGTGTCTTATATGTGGAAAACATTCCCGAGGGCGGCATCGATATCACTAGGCATAGAGATTTATTGGACAACACGTTGCATATCTTGTCAAGTTTTAATCTTCTTTGGGGCGGAGCCATAACTAGGCATAGCTAAATAATTAAACTACAACCCCCTTATGATGGATCATGTGGCCAATTTAATGACTTGCACGAGAATTATTAAGACATAAAGTCCCACCATAGCATTACACTCTAAGGTCCCCGACATTACTACCCACATAATTTAACTGCATGACTCCGGCTTGGGCTTAGTTGTCCTCCCAAGTCATCCTCAATTCATTACACTACGTTGTTCTCCGATGAGCCCTTTAAAGGTGAAGTGTTATGCAGTCGACGTTCGCACAACACCATCATAGAATCACATAAAAGATAAACTCTTGACAAAATACCAAAACATGTTATATATAAATCATTGCCAATTCATCCTATGCCCTCAGGAACATACGGGAACTACTCACAACGTGCAAACATGATCATAATCAGTGGCATAAAGGGTACAACACAATCTGAAATAAATACTTCACCACCAAATAATGACAAGTACCCAATCACAAACATGAATAGGAGCACAAGGCAATGATCTAGGGTATAGCAACTCTCAAACTATGAGGGGAACGGAGTGGATCACGGAGATGATGATGGTGATGGTGATGACGGTGATGTAGAGGCCTCCTCCCACGCCAAGGAGGAGATGTGATGATGATGACGGTGATTTCCCCCCTCTTCGGAGCTCCGGAGCAGCAGGATCTGACCCCCTTCGGAGAGAATCAGGAGCTCCGCCACCGCCACGGCCTCAGATAATTCGGGGAAAATTAGGGCGTCCTTTTTCGGCGAAGACGAAGGTGTCAGTAAAAAGCCCCACGCGAGGGGGTGCTCGAGGGGCCAGTTGGTGGGTCCCACGCGGCCAGGTACATGGGCCGCGTGGGCCTACCCCATTTGGCCCTCGTGGCCCTCCTGCATTCGATCTTCTTTCCTCCACCCTTCTCCTGATGAAAAACTGACGTGGTATTTTTCCTTTAATTATTTGAGTTCGCAAAACCCCTGAAACAATAAAAACAAGAAAAGGGGGTATTCTGCCTCCCAGATATTAAATGCCAAAAATAGGGACTTTGTATGAAAGTCCCATAAATCATCTAAAACATGCAAAAACAACGATATAACAATGCAAATAACATTCCAATATGATAATATAGGATATAAAAATGATGATATAAAATGCACGTATCAACTCCCCCAAGCTTAAACCTTTACTCGTCCTCGAGTAAATAAGGACATAGATCATTATATGCATCGATGGACTTATGGTTGATAAATAAATACGGGCATTGTATCATCATCATATTCAGTTGCAATGTAAGATTGATGAATTAAAACTCATACACATGAGGGCAACATAAGTAGAAGCTCTAGCAATCACCCCTTACTTTTGAAAGCAAATAACCATTGTATGTTGGACAACTGAATCATATTCCTTTTTCCATGCTTTTGCTTTTCATGGCAAGCATTTGAATGAATTGAGTTAAATGTGAAAGCAAATATGAGTAGTGGCCTTGATAAAGTAAAGGTTAGATGTCTCATGCCCCTTGAATACAAGTACTTACACCATGATTACTCAACTTAGGAAACAAAGCAAGTCTAAGTTATCTATCATTGTAAGTAATAATGGTATCATCAAGAGTCTCGTCTGGGGTACCTCTTGTCCCATGATATGGATCAAGCCCACATCAAAACAACAAGACAAACAAACATAATGAACAATCTCAACACCCTCTTTATTTGCCACTTGATATAGCTTTTTATTGTAGGGTGTATCACAGAGAGTTCAAAATTGCATGTAAGTAAATTTCCACCATGAATGATGCATGGCTTAGATTAGCGGCCCAGGTTTCTCTCTAACCATTTATAAAAACTCACTTAAACTTAACTCTATTTCCACATTTATTTCTTCATGATAGGCATCCATAGACAAAAGTACATGATATCAACTAAATAAATAATGGAACATGTTGAAAGCTTTGCATGTGACAGCACATATGGGCTAACTCACAACCTTAAACATTTATCAAGCCACTATCATCATAATTTTAATCACAATGGTTCATTATTATTTGATATTTTGATGACATGATTCTACAGTTGTCCAACAAACTCAAGTTAATTAAGTCCAGGGTAAGATGTGATTGAAACCTCTAAACATGCCACGCTCATTTGCATGAGTGTTACCCATAAATCTCCCAAACAAGAGAACCATGGATGACACCATACTTTAATATTCATTGATAAACCACAAGATGGGGATACATGATAATGCTCTATGAGCTCACACAAGCTTAAACGAAATTGATAACTAAATGATAGAAGCAAAACACACCTCAACTAGATAGATAAAAGAGACTAATAAAGAGAAAGACTAGGTGGAACTCCCCCAAGCTTGACGTTCTGCCAGACTCTCCTTTGCTGCAGCTTCCTCCTTCTCATATTCTTCTTCCCATTCAGCCATCTTCCATGGGAAGGGTCTTCCATCACGGAAAGATGTAGGTGGGTTATTATACCTGAGGGTGGCAGCTGCTGCAATCTTCTTGAAGCGTTCTTCATACTCACAGTTCTGGTTTTCTACATCCCACATGAAGCACTGGATCTTCTCTAACTTCTCGACGATGTACTTGTACCTATCCTCCAGATCTTCAAGTCTCCCCTTGTACTCCTCCACCTTCTTCTCCAGTTCCAGGTTCATGAAGTGATGAGCATCAAGGCTGCGGTAGACCACAGTCCCATACCTGAAGGTCTTGTCTTCCAGCTCGCCCAGTCTTTCCTCCATGGTGCCGGTGGTCTTGGGAGCCTTCACCTCCTCCACGAGCATCACCCCTTCCTTGAAGCACACGGTCTTCTACGGCGCCATCACGGAGTTGAGGTAGTGGTTCACAACACCCTCCTTGGGAGGGTTCTCCCCCTCAAGATTGGATCCGGAGCAAGACATGGCTAAACCCTGGCAGACAGAAAAAGCAAGAAACAAAGATCGCTCGAGAACGCTCGGTGCGAGATTAGATCGTCGGAGAGGGGTATATATTGAGGGTTTTTAGGTCAAGACGAAGCGTCGGGATCGAAAACGAGGCGAAAAAGGTCTCCGAGGTGGGAAAGGGATGGTCCCACGCGGCCCCTGTACTTGGCCGCGTGGGGCCCTCTCTTTCCTCCCTCGGGACTCCGTTTCGTCAAGTTTTCTTTCCCCTCACTCTTATTTCCATAAAAAATGACTTCCCTAAAATTTCATGTAATTCCGAGAAACTTTCCAATACAAAAGTTACCTTTTATTGATTTGGAGTTGCTGAAACTGCTCGGCCCCCTCTTATTATTTTTGCAGGAAATAAAATCGGGGAAAAATACCACTTCATTTTTTATGGAAAAGAAGATCATTGGACAAAAGATGGACACGAGGGGGTGCCGGAGGACCAAAAGGGGTGGTCCCACGCGGCTACAGTACTAGGCCGCGTGGGCCCCCCTAAATTGGGCCTCGGGCACCGTCTCGCCTCTGGTCTTCGACTCACGCCTTCATATATGAGAAAAAACACTTGCCCTAGGAGGAGGGGAGCTTTCGCGAAACACACCGCCGCCACCATCACGATCTTCGTTTAGGGGGACAGATCGATCCAGGATTTCTCCTCCGGTGGAGGGATCCGGAGGCCGTCTTCACCGCCATCTTCACCACCTTCGTCTCCATCAACCATGAGCTCCCTCTCCATCACCATGTGTGAGTAGTTCGCTGTAGGCATGTGAGGTGGATGGGGATTGGATGAGATTAACCATGTAATGCTACCTGTTGTTCGATAATCGTAGGGTTTATCTTGAGGATGCTTTTGTATTGTGTTGGTGCACTTATGCTATGTTTAATGCTTGCTACTAGGGCCCGAGTGGCATGATTTCAGTACTGAACCTTTTTGCTTCATCATATAATTGAGTTTAGTATTTACCTGCAAAGTGTATCACCTGCTGTTATATCGAACCTGCGAACCCTAAAAGTGACGTTTGGGGAAAACAAGGGAGAGATGTTCTAGTTTGAGGATCCTATGTGTTCATGGAGTGTTAATGCATTGTCCCGGTCTTCACGAAAGGGTAGACCTTAATTACCTGTAGTTCCAAGTTGGCCCCGGTGAAATGGCCAGGTAGGGCAATAGATGTTGTGCAAATTCTCATTGTTAGTGCGCATAACTATTTAAGGAACACATACCTACATATATCGGAGTTAGAGAAAAAGGCCCATTGCTAGCTTTACTTTATTATATGATTAATCTCATTCATGCAACGCCCCGCTATCACCTCATGCCTACGTTTTAAATCTCTGAGTTACACTTTCACTTTTCCGGTGAAACCCGGGAAATCCTTGTTACTACTGCTGTTTTATTTCTGCTCGCTTGAATCCTTTACTGCCATCACTACTACTGCTGCAAGATATTGATATACAGGTGCGGTTGAGAGTGACGCCTCAATTGCTAAGGTCTTATCGATATTCTTGTGTTCCCATCGTGTCGAACTATAAATTTGGGTAATACTTCCCAACGAAGACTTCAGCGATCCCCTATACTTGTGGGTATCAGTCATAAGCTTTGAAAATTAATCATTAAAAGATTTGTTAGATGAGCCAAAGATAATATCATCAACATATAGTTGGCATACGAATAGCTCCCCTTTAACCCTCTTAGTAAAAAGAGTGGGATCAATTTGCCCAACTTCAAATCCACGGTCTAACAATAACTCTCTAAGGTGCTCATACCACGCACGTGGTGCTTGCTTAAGTCCATAGAGCGCCTTATCAAGCTTGTAGACATGGTTAGGGAAGTTGGGGTCCTCGAACCCCGAAGGTTGCTTAACGAACACCAACTCCTTTAAGAAAGGCACTTTTAACATTCATTTGTTGCAATTTAAAGTTATAATGGGATGCATAAGCAAGGAGGATACGGATGGACTCAAGGCGAGCCACGGGAGCATAGGTCTCCCCAAAATCAATGCCTTCAACTTGAGAGTACCCTTGAGCCACCAATCTAGCCTTGTTCCTCACAACCATGCCATGTTCATCTTGCTTGTTCTTAAAAATCCATTTTGTGCCAATAACATTGCGGCACTCCTTTGGCTTCTCAACTAACTTCCAAACTTTATTGCGCTCGAAATTGTTGAGCTCTTCATGCATGGCTTCCAACCAATCCGGATCTTCAAGAGCTTTGGACACTTTCTTCGGTTCCACCATGGCAATGTGAGGTTGATGATCACTAAATTTTGCCAATTGCCTCCGGGTGGACACTTTGCCTCTCACATCACCAATCACCTTCTCAAGAAAATGTTCACGAAGTTCCATGGTTCTTGCAACTCTAGCTCGACAACGGGCTTCGATATCCTCATTGCATCTTGGAGGTATCACTTGATCATCTTGATCATTTGAGTCCCCGTCTTGACCGAAAAGTTGACCTTGATCATCAATGGGCACGGCTTCAACATTTGAAGAAGAATATGATTGAGCAAGGTCTTGATCATGACTAGCGTCACGAATAGGTGAGTTGGGCTCTTGCATAGGAACTTGATCAAGGGGTTGAGGGTCTTCAACTTGTTCTTGGAATGGTGCAATAGGCTCTTCATTGGCATGATTTTCTTGTGTAGATGAGGGCTCCACTTGAGTAGAGCATTGTCCTTCTCGAGCCGCCACAAGGGTTTCCTCAATGGGGCGGAAGAATCCCACACCCATTCTTCTTATGGCTTCTTGAGGAATTTCATCATCTACATCGAAAACATGAAATTGCGCCACTTGGGAGCCGTCATTTTCCTCGAACACCACACTACAAGATTCTATGATACGCCGTCAGGCTTTGTCATAGATTCTATAAGTGTGGGATTCGGCACCGTAACCAACAAATATACCCTCTAGTGATTTCGATTCAAATTTAGTTAAGCGACAACCTTTGATCAAATAGAAACACTTACAACCGAAAACACGGAAGTAGGAGATGTTAGGCTTGTTGCCGGTGAGGATCTCATAGGGAGTCATTTTCAACCCTTTGCGGAAGTAGAGCCGGTTGGATGAGTTACATGCCGTGGATATAGCCTCCGCCCAAAAGCTCAACGGAGACTTAAACTCCGCTAACATGGACCTAGTCATATCCATAAGAGTCTGGTTCTTCTTCTCGGCTACACCATTTTGTTGAGGGGTATAGGTTGCGGAATATTGATGACGAATACCCTCTTCACCAAGAAATTCATTGAGGGTGTATGAAAGTGCATGGTTGCCCCCATGCATGGTTTTGGTAATTAATGACAATCTCTATGGACTAATGTTTGCATTGAGCTTGATCTCCATTTGTTGGAATCAAGGCTAAAGGAAGAAAAAGAAGAAGAGTTTGTGTTGACCAAGGCTAGTTGCGAGTTGATCAACACTCAAGTCCAAGTGAAGATATGCCGATGAGTGCTTTCCCCATCTTGGTGTATGGGGGAGCGTCATGTGAATCTTCACCAAGCGAAGCGCAATAAGAAAGGTGGTTCGTTTTGAGGAGGTGAAGATCGTCATCATCGACCTCAAGTGGATTAATTCGCAAGGCAAAGGTATGATCTTGATAGGTTTTCTATTTTACCGGTCTCATGATGTTAGTTGAGAGACTGGGTTATAGGATAGGTAACCGTACTATCAAGAGGGGCTCTCGACCGAGTATCTTGATCGTATCGTTCGTGGAGAGCTCAAACCTTTGCATCCTTGCAATCATCTTTATTGGTTCTTATTTGGCTCTTATCGTGATGTGGTCTTGGTGCTTGTCGTGCTCGTCATGACAAGACCAAGTTCACCAAAAACGGATTTCGAATGCGTCTTCTTTTGCGTTTTCGGTTTTGGAGATTTTGCCGGTTCATCCGTGTGGAAGGTTTCACCCTTCCTACCCTTCGCACAATCTGCGTTGCTTGTTTTAATATTTTGACTTTTTGTAGTGTAAGCTCTTGTCGTCCTCTTTCCAACAAAATTGGTTTCACTCGATTCGGACTTCATTTGCCAAAGTTGTGGCAGTCCGGAGTCTCAGGCCTGGCCGGAGTCTCCCGCCCTCTGGACCGGAAGCTCCGGTCCACCGTTTTTCGCCGCCAAATGACCTTTTGTGGTGCGGCTCTGTTGTCTGTCCGGAGGTACACCGGAGATGGTCCGGAGTCTCCGGTCCCACCGGAGTCTCCAGCCCACAGGACCCGGAATCTCCGGTCCCTGGTTTTATCTGCCTTTTTGGTCAAGTGTGGTACGCCTCTGGTTAGGGTCCGGAGCATCCCTGGAGATGGCCCGGAGTCTCCGGCCCTCTGGACCGGAATCTCCGGTCTGCCCCGATGACCCAGTGTGCCGGAGCCTAGCTGGAATCTCCAGCCCAGGCCGGAGTCTCCGGCCCACTTAGTCCGGAGTCTCCGGCCTGCGCAGGCTGTAACAGCTAGTTTTTTTAGAGGACCTATAAAAGGCCCCCTTCTTCCCCTTTTGAGCTAGGGTTTTCATCAGCACGAATTTCACTCTCTCTCCCACCATTGTTGACCTTGGAAAACCTTGCCCTCTCCAAATCCCTCCAATGATTCTTGCCCATCTTTAGGGAAACAAGAGAGGAGATCTAGATCCACCTTTCCACCAATCAATTTCTCCTCTAAGTGAGGGGAACCTAGTGGATCTAGTTCTTGGAGCTCTTTTGTGGTTCTCCTCTTTGTTCTTCCTCTCTTATTCCCCCCAAAGCATTTGTTGCTTGGTTGGAATTTGAGAGTGAAGGATTTGAGCACTTGTGCTCTTGCCTTTTGCATTAGTTGCATCGGTTTGCTCTCCCCACGGTGATACGTGAGATTGACGCTGAGAAGCTTGTTACTCTTGGGTGCATTGTGTTCCCAAGAGCTTTGTGCCTCTTGGGTGCATTGTGTACCCTAGACGGTTGGAGGATTCGCGAAGACTTCGAGTTGTGAAGCTTCGAGAAGATTTGGGAGCCCCCAATTTGGTTGTGGGTGTGCGGCCCAAGGATTGTTGTAAAGGCTCCGAGTTCCGCCTTGAAGGATTCCGATAGTGGAAGGTGAACCAAACCCTTGGGTGCGGTTTATCGGAGAATAGGGTGAGGCCTTTGTGGCATCTTGAGTAGGCCTCTTGTGGCGAGCTCACACCCCTCCAACGAGACGTACTCCTTTAACAAGGAGGAACTCGGGAATACATCCTTGTCTCTGCGTGCCTCGGTTATTTCTATACCCGAGCTTTTTACTTATGCAATTTACATTGTGATAGCCTTCGTGCTTGAAGTCATATATATTGCTATCACCTTGTTGCTTGCCTTGCTTAGCATAAGTTGTTGGTGCACATAGGTGAGCCTAGTTTAATTAGGTTGTTGGCTTGTTAATTTAAACACATAGTTTTATTCCGCAATTATCAAGCCTTAAACCGGAAAAGTTTAAATCGCCTATTCACCCCCCTCCCCCTCTAGGCGACTGATGGCTCCCAAGTGCAGGAGATCAATTGTAGTACCTTTCAATTAGAAAAGGTTGTCGAACCCACGAGGAGCTGAAGGTATTGGTTAGAAAGAATGATAAATAAAACAATAAAAGATGCAAATGTTTTTGGGACTTTTGGATGTATAGTTGCAAAAGAATAAAAATGCTTTAAGACAAATGGTAGCAAATAGAAAGCTCTCAAAGAGAGAGAAAGCCCAATCCTCTATGTGGCAAGAGGACAAGCTCAAGTGGTGTGTAACGTATAAGTGGAAAACGTTCCTGAGGGCGGCATGGATATCACTAGGCATAGAGATTTATTAAACAACACGTTGCATATCTTGTCAAGTTTTAATCTTCTTTGGGGCGGAGCCATAACTAGGCATAGCTAAATAATTAAACTACAACCCCTTATGATGGATCATGTGGCCAATTTAATGACTTGCACAAGAGTTATTAAGACATAAAGTCCCACCATAGCATTACACTCTAAGGTCCCCGACACTACTACCCACATAATATAACTGCATGACTCCGTCTTGGGCTTAGTTGTCCTCCCAAGTCTTCCTCAATTCATTACACTACGTTGTTCTCCTATGAGCCCTTTAAAGGTGAAGTGTTATGCAGTCGACGTTCGCACAACATCATCATAGAATCACATAAAAGATAAACTCTTGACAAAATACCAACACATGTTATATATAAATCATTGCCAATTCATCCTATGCCCTCAGGAACATACGGAAACTACTCACAACGTGCAAACATGATCATAATCAGTGGCATAAAGGGTACAACACAATCTGAAATAAATACTTTACCACCAAATAATGACAAGTACCCAATCACAAACACGAGGGTGTGGGTAAAAAGCCCCACGCGAGGAGGTGCTCGAGGGCCTCTTTGGTGGGTCCCACGCGGCCCCTGTACTTGGCCGCGTGGGCCTACCCCACTTGGCCCTCGTGGCCCTCCTGTCTTTGATCTTCTTTCCTCCACCCTTCTCCTGATGAAAAACTGGCGTGGTATTTTTCCTTTAATTATTTGAGTTCGCAAAACTCCTGAAACAATAAAAACAAGAAAAGGGGGTATTCTGCCTCCCAGATATTAAATGCCAAAAATAGAGACTTTGTATGAAAGTCCCATAAATCATCTAAAAACATGCAAAACATCGTTATAACAATGCAAATAACATTCCCATATGATTATATAAGGTATAAAAATGATGATACAAAATGCACGTATCAACTCCCCCAAGCTTAAACCTTTACTCGTCCTCGAGTAAATAAGGACATAGATCATTGCATGCATCGATGGACTTATGGTTGATAAATAAATACGGGCATTGTATCATCATCATATTAAGTTGCAATGTAAGATTAATGAACTAAAACTCATACACATGAGGGTAACATAAGTAGAAGCTCTAGCAATCACCCCTTACTCTTGAAAACAAATAACCATTGTATGTTGGACAACTGAATCATACTCCTTTTCCCATGCTTTTGCTCTTTATGGCAAGCATTTGAATGATTAGAGTTAAATGTGAAAGCAAATATGAGTAGTGGTCTTGATAAAGTAAAGGTTAGATGTCTCATGCCACTTGAATACAAGTACCTACACCATGATTACTCAACTTGGGAAACAAAGCAAGTTTAAGTTATCTATCATTGTAAGTAATAATGGTATTACAAGAGCCTCAACTGGGGTACCTCTTGTCCCATGATATGGATAAAGCCCACATCAAAACAACAAGACAAACAAACATAATGAACAACCTCAATGCCCTTTTTATTTACCAATTGATATAGCTTTTTATTGCAGGGTGTATCACAGGAAGTTCAAAATAGCATGTAAGTAAATTTCCACCATGAATTATGCATGGCTTAGATTAGCGGCCCAGGTTTCTCTCCAACCATTTATACAAACTCATTTAAACTTGCTCTATTTCCTCATTATTTCATCATGATAGGCATCCATAAACAAAAGTACATGATATCAACTAAATAAATAATGGAACATGTTGAAAGCTTTGCATGTGACAACACATATGGGCTAACTCCCAACCTTAAACATTTATCAAGCCACTATCATCATAATTTTAATCACAATGGTTCATTATTATTTGATATTTTGATGATATGATTCTACAGTTGTCCAACAAACTCAAGTTAATTAAGTCCAGGGTAAGATGTGATTGAAACCTCTAAACATGCCACGCTCATTTGCATGAGTGTTACCCATAAATCTCCAAAACAAGAGAACCATGGATGACACCATACTTTAATATTCATTGATAAACCACAAGATAGGGATACATGATAATGCTCTATGAGCTCACACAAGCTTAAACAAAATTGATAACTAAACGGTAAAAGCAAAACACACCTTAACTAGATAGATAAAAGAGACTAATAAAGAGAAAGACTAGGTGGAACTCCCCCAAGCTTGACATCTTGCTAGAACTTCCTCTCTTCTTTCTTATTGCCTTCATAATAATGATCTTCAAGGTCACCAACGATCTTCATCATGAGGTTGTAGGCTTTCTCAAATTCTTTTGTAGCTTCTCCCAGTTTCTCCATAAGGTTCTTCTCAACCGTCTCCTTGCTAGGCTTCCACTCGGGGCTTGATACCTTATTGTTGGGGATCTTGCGATCCCACTCACCGGGATAATTCCTTTGAGTGGTGCGCCGGGATTCCCTGTCAATAAGAGTAGAAGCTACGTTTTTGCTAGCAAGCGAGAGCCTAGGAACCTTCCCTCTAGTTTGGATGCGCGTCGTCTTCCTCTTGTTGCCCAGAGAGCGGTTCACCCCCANCCCGGTCATCCACGAGGCTATTTAGAAGGTCTGGGGTCCTGCGATTCGATGTCTCGGCCCGTCTGGACCACCGGAAAGCGCCAGTACGCGCCCATCCGCCGGGTGCGCAGTCGTCATCACCTAGGTGCAGCCTTGGTCACCTCCTGGTCCAGAGTCGCCGCAGCCGGGTCGCCATTGTGGACCCGCTGATGACTCCCAAGTGCAGGAGATCAATTGTAGTACCTTTCAATTAGAAAAGGTTGTCGAACCCACGAGGAGCTGAAGGTATTGTTAGAAAGAATGATAAATAAAACAATAAAAGATGCAATGTTTTTTGGATTTTTGGTTGTATAGTTGCAAATGAATAAAAATGCTTAAAGTAGATGGTAGCAAATAAAAAGCTCTCAAGAGAGAGAAAGCCCAATCCTCTATGTGGCAAGAGGACAAGCTCAAGTGGTGTGTAACGTATAAGTGGAAAACGTTCCCGAGGGCGGCATGGATATCACTAGGCATAGAGATTTATTAAACAACACTGTTGCATATCTTGTCAAGTTTTAATCTTCTTTGGGGCGGAGCCATAACTAGGCATAGCTAAATAATTAAAACTACAACCCCTTATGATGGATCATGTGGCCAATTTAATGACTTGCACAAGAGTTATTAAGACATAAAGTCCTCACCATAGCATTACACTCTAAGGTCCCCGACACTACTACCCACATAATATAACTGCATGACTCTGTCTTAGGCATAGTTGTCCTCCCAAGTCTTCCTCAATTCATTAAACTACGTTGTTCTCCTATGAGCCCTTAAAGGTGAAGCGTTGTGCAGTCGACGTTCGCACAACACCATCATAGAATCACATAGAAGATAAACTCTTGACAAAATACCAACACATGTTATATATAAATCATTGCCAATTTATCCTATGCCCTCAGGAACATATGGGAACTACTCACAACGTGCAAACATGATCATAATCAGTGGCATAAAGGGTACAACACAATCAGAAATAAACACTTCACCACCAAATAATGACAAATACCCAATCACAAACATGAATAGGAGAACAAGACAATGATCTAGGGTATAGCAACTCTCAAACTATGAGGGGAACGGAGTGGATCATGGAGATGATGATGGAGATGGTGCTGGTGATGGTGATGATGGTCATGTAGGGGTCTCCTCCCACGCCAAGGAGGAGATGTGGTGATGATGGCGGTGATTTCCCCCCTCTCCAGAGCTTCGGAGCAGCAGGATCTGACCCCCTTCGGAGAGAATCAGGAGCTCCGCTGCCGCCACGGCCTCAGATAATTCGGGAAAAATTAGGGCGTCCCTTTTCGGCGAAGACGAAGGTGTTGGTTAAACGCCACACGCGAGGAGGTGCCCGAGGCGCCAGTTGATGGGTCCCACGCGGCCAGGTACATGGGCCGCATGGGCCCACCAAACTTTGCCCTCGTGGCCCTCCTTTCCTCGGTCTTCTTCCCACTACTCTTCTCCTGATGAAAAACTGGCGTGGTATTTTTCCTCTAATTATTTGGGTTCGCGAAACTCCTGAAACAATAAAAACAAGAAAAGGGGGGTATTCTGCCTCCCAGATATTAAATGCCAAAAATAGGGACTTTGTATGAAAGTCCCATAAATCATCTAAAACATGCAAAACATTGATATAACAGTGCAAATAACATTCTAATAAGATGATATAAGGTATAAAATGATGATATAAAATGCACGTATCAACTCCCCCAAGCTTAAACCTTTACTCGTCCTCGAGTAAATAAGGACATAGATCATTGCATGCATCGATGGACTTATGGTTGATAAATAAATACGGGCATTGTATCATCATCATATTCAATTGCAATGTAAGATTAATGAACTAAAACTCATACACATGAGGGCATCATAAGTAGAAGCTCTAGCAATCACCCTTACTTTTGAAAGCAAATAACCAATGTAAGTTGGACAACTGAATCATACTCCTTTTTCCATGCTTTTGCTTTTCATGGCAAGCCTTTGGATGATTAGAGTTAAATGTGAAAGCAAATATGAGTAGTGGCCTCGATAAAGTAAGGTTAGATGTCTCATGCCCCTTGAATACAAGTACCTACACCATGATTACTCAACTTGGGAAACAAAGCAAGTTTAAGTTATCTATCATTGTAAGTAATAATGGTAGTACCAAGAGCCTCAACTGGGGTACCTCTTGTCCATGATATGGATCAAGCCCACATCAAAACAACAAGACAAACAAACATAATGAACAACCTCAACACCCTTTTTATTTACCAATTGATATAGCTTTTTATTGCAGGATGTATCACAGGAAGTTCAAAACAGCATGTAAGTAAATTTCCACCATGAATGATGCATGGCTTAGATTAGCGGCCCAGGTTTCTCTCTAACCATTTATACAAACTCATTTAAACTTGCTCTATTTCCACATTATTTCATCATGATAGGCATCCATAAACAAAAGTACATGATATCAACTAAATAATGATGGAACATGTTGAAAGCTTTGCATGTGACAGCACATATGGGCCAACTCCCAACCTTAAACATTTATCAAGCCACTACCATCATAAAATTAATCACAATGGTTCATGTTTATTGTTTGATATTTTGATGATATGATTCTACAGTTGTCCAACAAACTCAAATTAATTTAATCCAATGTAAGATGTGATTGAAACCTCTAAATATGCCACGCTCATTTGCATGAGTGTTACCCATAAATCTCCAAAACAAGAGAACCATGGATGACACCATACTTTAATATTCATTGATAAACCACAAGATAGGGATACATGATAATGCTCTATGAGCTCACACAAGCTTGAACGAAATTGATAACTAAACGATAAAAGCAAAACACACCTTAACTAGATAGATAAAAGAGACTAATAAAGAGAAAGACTAGGTGGAACTCCCCAAGCTTGACGTTCTGCCAGACTCTCCTTTGCTGCAGCTTCCTCCTTCTCGTATTCTTCCTCCCATTCAGCCATCTTCCATGGGAAGGGTCTTCCATCACGGAAAGATGTAGGTGGATTATTATACCTGAGGGTGGCAGCCGCTGCAATCTTCTTGAAGCGTTCTTCATACTCGCAGTTCTGGTTTTCTACATCCCACATGAAACACTGGATCTTCTCTAACTTGTCGATGACGTACTTGTACCTATCTTCCAGATCTTCAAGTCTCTCCTTGTACTCTTCAACCTTCTTCTCCAACTCCAGGTTCATGAAGTGATGAGCATCAAGGCTGCGGTAAACCACAGTCCCATACCTGAAGGTCTTGTCTTCCAACTCGTCCAGTCTTTCCTCCACGGTACCGGTGGGCTTGGGAGTCTTCACCTCCTCCACGAGCATCACCCCTTCCTTGAAGCACACGGTCTTCTGAGGCGCCATAACGGAGTTGAGGTAGTGGTTCACGACACCCTCCTTGGGAGAGCTCTCCCCCTCAAGATTAGATCCGGAGCAAGACATGGCTAAAACCTGGCAGACAGAAACAGCAAGAAACAAAGATCGCTCGAGAACGCTCGGTGCGAGATTAGATCGTCGGAGAGGGGTATATATTGAGGGTTTTTAGGTCAAGATGGAGCGTTAGGATCGAAAGCGAGGCGAAAAAGGTCTCCGAGGTGGAAAGGAGTTGGCCCACGCGGCCCCTGTACTTGGCCACGTGGGCCACCTCTTTCCTCCCTCGGGACTCCGTTCGTCAAGTTTTCTTTCCCACACTTTATTTCCACAAAAAATGACTTCCATAAATTTCATGTAATTCCGAGAAACTTTCCAATACAAAAGTTACCTTTTATTGATTTGGAGTTGCTGAAACTGCTCGACCCCCTTTTATTACTTCTTCCGGTGTTTGTAAATTCAACGTTTCCAACGTTCCAATGAAGTTTTTCCTGCAATATAATGTTTAAGACGTTGTCCATTGACCACATGAGGTTTACCTTCATATCACCGTAGAGACGGATAGCTCCTGAACGGTACACCTCCTGTATGACTAATGGTCCCTGCCATTTCGAGGCTAGCTTCCCTGCAGAAAACTTGAAACGAGAGTTGTATAATAAAACTTGATCTCCTACTTTGAATTCTATTCTCTTAATCTTCTTGTCATGCCAAATCTTAACTTTCTCTTTAAACATTTTAGCATTTTCATAGGCTTCATTCCTCCATTCATCTAGCAGGTTTAAATCAAGGATTCTTTTCTCTCCTGCAGTCTTAAAGTCAAAGTTTAATTGTTTAATAGCCCATCTAGCTTTATGTTCTAATTCAACAGGTAAATGACAAGCTTTCCCATAGACCATTTTATAAGGGGACATTCCCATAGGATTTTTAAATGCAGTTCTATAAGCCCATAATGCATCATTAATTTTAAGTGGCCAATCAGATCTAGACTTGTTAACTGTCTTTTCCAGAATGAGTTTAATTTCCCTATTGCTTAATTCAACCTGTCCACTTGTTTGAGGGTGATAAGGAGATGCAATTCTATGGTTACATCATATTTTGCCAAAGCTTTCCTAAAAACACCATGTATAAAATGAGAGCCACCATCAGTAATTAAGAACCTAGGAACACCAAACCTTGGGAAAATGATGTCCTTAAGCATCATCATTGCTGTGGCATGATCTGCGCTTTTGGTTGGAATTGCCTCCACCCACTTTGTAACATAGTCAACTGCAACCAAGATATGAGTATGCTTTGTCTTTGAAGCTGGGAAAGGTCCCATAAAGTCAAAACCCCACACATCAAATGGTTCAAGTGGTAGAGAATAATTCATAGGCATTTCATTTCTCCTACCAATATTTCCTACTCTTTGACATTTATCACAAGATTTAACATATTCATGGCAATCTTTAAATAAAGTAGGCCAATAGAAACCAGATTGTAATACCTTTGCTGCTGTGCGATCTCCTGCATGATTGCCCTCCATATGGACTATCATGACAATCTCTTATTATAGCCTGTTGTTCATGCTCAGGTATACAACGTCTAATAATACCATCTACACTTTTCTTATAAAGGAAAGGATCATCCCAAAAATAATGTCTAAGATCATAAAAGAATCTCTTTCTTTGTTGATAAGTAAAGTGTGGAGGTAATACTTTTCCAACAATAAAGTTTGCATAATTAGCGAACCAAGGAGATGCAGCTTTAACACTGGATACATTAACGTTTGCAAGTTGTTCATTAACAAAGCTATCATTAATAGGAATAGGATCATCAGGTATATTTTCCATTCTAGAAAGATGATCATCTACTTGGTTATCTTCTCCTTTCCTATCAACAATGTGTAAATCAAATTCTTGCAATAAAAGTACCCATCTTATCAATCTAAGCTTAGCATCTTTCTTGTTCATCAAGTATTTAATAGCAGAATGATCAGTACGTATTGTGACTTTGGAATCAGTGATATAAGGTCTAAACTTGTCACAAGCAAATAGTACTGCTAAAAATTCTTTTTCAGTTGTATTATAATTTATTTGGGCAGCATCAAGTGTTCTACTAGCATAATAAATCACATTCAGTTTCTTATCAACCCTTTGACCCAAAACAGCCCCAACAGCATAATCACTAGCATCACACATAATTTCAAAGGGCAATTTCCAATCAGGAGGTTGAATAATAGGAGCAGTTATTAAAGCATTCTTCAAAATATTAAAAGATTCAATGCAATCATCATTAAAAGAGAAAGGAACATCCTTTTGCAAAAGATTGGTTAGAGGTTTTGATATTTTGGAGAAATCCTTAATAAACCTACGGTAAAAACCTGCATGCCCAAGAAAACTTCTTATACCTTTTATATCCTTTGGGTATGGTAGCTTCTCAATAGCTTCTACCTTGGCTGGATCAACTTCTATTCCATCTCCAGAAATCTTATGCCCTAGAACAATTCCTTCGGTAACCATGAAGTGGCACTTCTCCCAATTGAGATCTAGATGTTGATCTTCACAACGCTGCAAAACTTTGTTAAGATTGAACAAGCAATTATCGAAAGAAGTTCCATACACAGAAAAATCATCCATAAAGACTTCCATTATCTTTTCTATATAATCAGCAAATATTGCATTCATGCATCTTTGAAAAGTAGCAGGAGCATTACATAAACCAAATGGCATTCTTCTATAAGCAAATGTACCAATGGGCAAGTAAAAGTGGTATTTTCTTGATCGTCCTTATGGACAGGAATTTGTGAGAAACCTGAATAACCATCTAAATAACAAAAGTGAGAGTGTTTAGATAACCTTTCTAACATGTGATCAATAAATGGCAATGGGTAATGATCTTTTCTAGTTGCTTTGTTTAATTTCCTGTAATCAATGCACATCCTATAACCAACAACAGTACGTTGAGCCATAAGTTCATTCTCATCATTCGGAACTACAGTCATTCCACCCTTTTTAGGAACACAATGGACAGGACTAACCCACTTGCTATCAGCTATAGGATAAATGATACCAGCTTCCATGAGTCTTATTACCTCTTTTCTTACCACTTCTTTCATTTTTGGGTGGAGACGGCGTTGATAATCAACAATAGGTTTTGCATCCTCTTCCAAATTAATTTTATGCATACATAGAGCTGGGCTTATACCTTTAAGATCATCAAGAGAGTATCCAATAGCTGGTCGATGAGCTTTTAGTACATCAAGTAGTTTCTCTTCTTCTTCAGCTGAAAGGTTAGCACTAATAATGACAGGATATATATTCTTATCATCTAAATATGCATATTTCAAATTGTCAGGCAAAGGTTTCAATTCAAAACTAGGATCCCCTTTAGGTGGTGGTAACACTCCTAAATTATCAGGTGGAATATGCAACTGTAACTGTGGTGGTTGCTGCCATAGTATTTGTTCTAGAGCCTCTTTTTCCTCATCATTAAATGGTTCATCTTGATTAAGCATATAACGTTCTACAACATCTGTTGAAGCTACAGCTATAGGAGCAAGAGTTTCAATTATATCTTCAGAAATTGGCTCTTTCACAACATGTTTATCAGCAAATTTGGAAAAGTTGAACTCAGTCTTCATTGTCACATTTAATAAACACTTTCTCTTTAAGCAAATTAATTTCAGCTCCAACAGTATGCAAGAAAGGTCTACCAAAAATGATAGGACAAAATGAATCTTGAGGGCAACCAAGCACAATAAAATCAGCAGGATATTTTATTTTACCAACTAGAACTTCAATATCTCTAACAATTCCAAAAGGACTAATATATTCTTTATTGGCAAGTTGAATTGTCATACCTGTCTCTTCCATAACAATAGGATCAATATCAGGCTTGATTTCAAGATATAGAGAATATGGAATGACACTAATGCTTGACCCAATATCACATAGACCGTGATAATTTGAAGTCCCAATAGAGCATGATATTATAGGTTTTCCCACCTTGGCTGAATTACCTCTGATAATTTTAGTAGCATCTTCACATAGATAAACATCAACAGGATCTTCTTCATTTAATTGTTTGATAACAGAAATTTGAGTATTGACTTCCACCTATTCATATGGCTGAGGACATCTTCTTTTACTCTTGTTAGTAACAGCAGTAAGTAAATTTTTCTTAACTTGGTTTGGATATGGGGGTGGCTCAACATACTCCTCAATTCTCACAAATGACACTGGCTCTATCTGTTTAATAACTTTAGGAATAACAATAGATTGTTTAACAGGTTCAACATAAGTTTCAAACCCACTTTTAGGAATACAGATATGCTCGGCAAAAGATTTAGCTATTTCAAGTATAACATAAGGATCAAGATTAAATGTATCACTCATGTTTTTAAACAAGATAGAAGTAGAGAAGCTCTCGACACAAGAATATCCATAATCAAAATAAGGTTTATTACCTTTATCAAGTTCCCAGTGTCCAGTATTTTCAGAAATAGTTTCCAATAGATTCCATGCTTCTTCTTCAGTATTATTTGTAAAACTCCCGCCAGACGAATTGTCCAGAATTTCCTTATGCTTCATAGGTAGCCTCACATAAAAGTTTATCAATATAAGTTTCTTTGTAAGATCATGACAAGGATTCTCACGAAGGAGTGTCTTCAATCTCCCCCAAGCTTGAGTAATACTCTCTCCCAGATGTGCCTAGAAATTAAATATATAGCAGCGGCTCTCATAAGCTTCTCTAGGAGTAAAATATTTAAGAAAGAAAATCTTCCTCAATACACTCCATTTAGTAGTGGCTCCTTCATCCAAAGACCTGAACCAAATACGAGCATTACCAGATAAAGACATAAATAATAGCTTCCTTTTCACATAGTTCTCAGAAATACCAGGAATCCTAAATAAGCCACATATTTCTTCAATCAATTCAATGTGTTCACATGCTGTCTTAGTTCCATCCCCTGAAAATATATTCTTCGTAACTCTTTCAACATGGCCAGTGGGAATTTTAAATCCCACTTCAGGTATCTTAGACACAGCAGTTTCAACCACTTTAGCAGTAGTGGTATAAGCACTTTCATAAAGAGTAAGGTGCAGCGAGGGACGATTCTTAGATGCCATAATATCAATGAGATAGAACAGCAAATATAATTCAGATTTCAAGTTTCCTTACCAAACTTCTTACCAATAGCGCTACGCTCCCCAGCAACGGCGCCAGAAAAGTATCTTGATGACTCCCAAGTGCAGGAGATCAATTGTAGTACCTTTCAATTAGAAAAGGTTGTCGAACCCACGAGGAGATGAAGGTATTGGTTAGAAAGAATGATAAATAAAACAATAAAAGATGCAAATGTTTTTGGGATTTTTGGTTGTATAGTTGCAAATGAATAAAAATGCTTAAAGTAGATGGTAGCAAATAAAAAGCTCTCAAAGAGAGAGAAAGCCCAATCCTCTATGTGGCAAGAGGACAAGCTCAAGTGGTGTGTAACGTATAAGTGGAAAACGTTCCCGAGGGCGGCATGGATATCACTAGACATAGATATTTATTAAACAACACGTTGCATATCTTGTCAAGTTTTAATCTTCTTTGGGGCGGAGCCATAACTAGGCATAGCTAAATAATTAAACTACAACCCCTTATGATGGATCATGTGGCCAATTTAATGACTTGCACAAGAGTTATTAAGACATAAAGTCCCACCATAGCATTACACTCTAAGGTCCCCGACACTACTACCCACATAATATAACTGCATGACTCTGTCTTAGGCTTAGTTGTCCTCCCAAGTCTTCCTCAATTCATTACACTACGTTGTTCTCCTATGAGCCCTTAAAGGTGAAGCGTTGTGCAGTCGACGTTCGCACAACACCATCATAGAATCACATAGAAGATAAACTCTTGACAAAATACCAACACATGTTATATATAAATCATTGCCAATTCATCCTATGCCCTCAGGAACATATGGGAACTACTCACAACGTGCAAACATGATCATAATCAGTGGCATAAAGGGTACAACACAATCTCAAATAAACACTTCACCACCAAATAATGACAAGTACCCAATCACAAACATGAATAGGAGCACAAGACAACGATCTAGGGTATAGCAACTCTCAAACTATGAGGGGAACGGAGTGGATCACAGAGATGATGATGAAGATGGTGCTGGTGATGGTGATGACGGTGATGTAGGGGTCTCCTCCCACGCCAAGCAGGAGAGGTGGTGATGATGGCGGTGATTTCCCCCCTCTCCGGAGCTCCGGAGCAGCATGATCTGACCCCCTTCGGAGAGAATCAGGAGCTCCGCCGCCGCCACGGCCTCAAATAATTCGGGAAAATTTAGGGCGTCCCTTTTCGGCGAAGACGAAGGTGTTGGTTAAAAGCCCCACGCGAGGAGGTGCCCCTGGCACCAGTTGATGGGTCCCACGCGGCCAGGTACATGGGCCGCGTGGGCCCACCTAACTTGGCCCTCGTGGCCCTCCTGTCTTCGGTCTTCTTCCCACTACTCCTCTCCTGATGAAAAACTGGCGTGGTATTTTCCTCTAATTATTTGGGTTCGCGAAACTCCTGAAACAATAAAAACAAGAAAAGGGGGGTATTCTGCCTCCCAGATATTAAATGCCAAAAATAGGGACTTTGTATGAAAGTCCCATAAATCATCTAAAACATGCAAAACATTGATATAACAGTGCAAATAACATTCTAATAAGATGAGATAAGGTATAAAAATGATGATATAAAATGCACGTATCACCCGCCTACCACCGAAATATCTAAGCCAACAAAAGACAACGTTAGACCAGCAAGGCGGATACCGAAAAAGTTTACCCGGCGGGGTAAGGTTTACCTATTGCTTCCGGCGTCCCCACAACACCCGTCTTCGCGGGGGATAAGGATGCCTCGGGTGTGTTCTCTGCGTCACTCACGCGACTCTTCTCCGCTTCCTGTAAGGTGGAGGGGGCGTTACCCCTCCGCGGCTCCGACGTTGGTGGCCGTGTCGTCTTCGGCCGCATCTTGCCGCCTCTTGTTGGCCTCCAGGGAAGTCGGACCCCTGCAATGACATTCGGTCATCTTCTTTGGAGCGCAACCCACAAGCAAGAAGACAACATCCATGGCAAAGAAACGAGCAAGAAGCAGAATTACCCGCGGGCGCGCTTGCAGCCCAACGACGCGGCCATCTCTGCGAACCCGGCGGAAGAGCCATGAGGACTCGTGTAACATCCCAATTTTCCAAAAATGCATAAGCATGCATTCATTCATAAGCATCATGTTTTATTGCATATAAAAATCTTGCTTTGAACCTTTAAAAATATTTTTGGTTTAAATATTTTGTTTTGACATAATAGGGTGCTAAGCAACCCTTGTCACTAAACCAATTATTTCCTCTTTATTTAATTGAAAACTATGTGCCAATGTGTTCTATATAGAACAAGCTTTTCAAAAAGTATTTATTCCAATTTTTTCTAACTTGTTTTGCCCCTATTTTGATGGTATTTGGAAAAAGACAGAATTTAGAAAAGAAAAGAGAACAAAAAAAAAAGGGGAAAAGGAGGCCGCCCCGCCCGAACCAGCCGAGCCGGCCCAAGCGCGGCCCAGCTCCCCGCATCTCGGCCCGCGAGCGTGCGCAGCACCAGCCCAGCTCGCCCCGCGCCTCTCCCTCTCTCTCTCGCTGACACCGGGCCCCGCACGTCAGCCGTGCTCCTCCCCCAAATCGCGCCGACGCCCACCGGAAACTGCCGCCGACCGCCGCCTTGATTGCGGGCGTTTCGAGCTGCCAATCAAGCCGCGATCCCGCCCTTTTAAACTCCTCCCCTCCCTCTCTCACCTCCCCCTCGAACCCTAGCAGGCCCGCCGCCAGGCTGCCGGATCGAGAGCTCGCATCGCCGCCGCCCGCCGCCGGTAAGCTCGCCCGCCGCGGCAACTCCGGCGACTCCCCGCGCTCCCCCTGCCCTCTATCTCCCTCCCCTCTCTTTGCTCTTCCGTTTTGACACCGTTTGGCGGTTGTTTGCTCGCCAGATCGTCGGATCCTTCCACCGCCGCCTCGGTCCGCCGCCGGCCGCAACTCCGTCGAGCTATTCCGGGAAGAGGAGAAGGAGCCGAAGTCCTCCGCCGCGCCACCAAGCTCGCCTCGCCGCCGCGAACACCTAGGTAGGACGCGTGCGTCCCCGGCCGCCGTAGATCGTCGGGAACGCGTGTCGCCGCCGCGCTGCCGCCGTCCGCCGCCTGCCTCCGGTGACCTAACTCCACCGGGGTGGACGCCGCTATTGTGATCCGTTGGATCATGATCCAACGGTTCCCTTTTATTTTTATATACCGAATCGGTACTAGCCAGTAGGTTTGCGCCACTTGGCTGCCCAGTCAGCAAGCCCAGTCAGCGGCTGAATTGTATTTTCCAGAGAATTGAATAAAATGCCAGATTTTAGTGCAATCTTGTAAAATCCATATCTTTTGATCCACTTGTCCAAAAATTGCAAACTTTATATCAAAATGCTTGGAAAAATGTTTTCTATCCAGTGGTGTGTTCAAATTGCACCTTTGCATCATGCATTTAAATGATTTTCACAGAATCCTAAAATAAGGTATTCTAGCCTATAAATTACTTTCTAAATTATTAAACACTATAAAAATTGTGATCATGAGCATCATGCATATGTTAGAAAACAGAAACTTTAATATAATTTTATTTCCTTAAATTGTGGAGTGCTAGCTTGCATTTCATGCATTCATATTATTTTTGTATTGCCATTATATTGCTTGTTGTATTGAATTGGTGTTTGTTTGCTTGTTGATTAGATTGTGAGGAGTGCCAGACGTACTGTGAGTGCTGCGACAACCCGAACAACGATCAAGGCAAGTGTATACACAAACTCATGAAGGACCTATTATTTTCTTAATTGCATTATAGATTATTTTGGTAGTATGCATGATAGGTTTACTATTGTTTTAATTATGCTATGCAAGCCTGTTAGATCTTTCTTTTGACTAGGTACCTACATTAATTTAGTAGAAATGCTTGCTGCAATTGTGAAGATTTTGATGTAGTAAGTTAAGTGAAAACTCTACTAAATTAATGAATCACCTGGGTGGATTTGGTTTGTTGAGGTGTGCGAAGTTGAGTGGCTACTCAGGGCCATTTTCTTGTGGTCTAACCTGAGTATGTGCACTTGTGGATGGCCACCCAGGGTATTGAGATTCGATGTCACTCCATGTTTAGTTGCTTCCAGTGCAGCCACTAGTCATATGGGCTCTGTCTTGACTAAGTAAGTAGCATGGAACCAGCCCGGTTTGACAAGCAGATGTAGGGGTTGTAGGTTGGAACGGGTCAAGCCAGTAGTGGTTGGGAAAGTGCTTCAGAAAGGTCTCGTCTTGGTCTTCTCCTTTCCTTTTCACTAAATGTGGGTTAAGGATAGAATGGGTTGATCGAGTCTAGTGGGGAAAGTGCCACAAACTCTCGAGAGTAATAAAACTATGATCATAGCCGTGTCCCCGGTTACGGACAATTTGAGTAGCTAAATAAGGAAGTTGTCGGAGGATCTCTTCATTCCAATTTCATAATAAAATGTGATGGGTGAACACGGGTATATGAGACCTTGGATGCGTTCCATGGGTGTGTCTCATATTGTAAAGTTGAGAATAAAATGTTTGTGAAAAGTAGGACAAAATTTGCTTTATGCAATAGCCTTCAACCCCACCAGCCAGATAAGCATGTAGTATTAGTCTTGCCATTTTATAATCCACCATAGTATTCACTTGCCGGCCTGTTACAAGGTATTGACCCAAATTCCCTGGGCTGCAACGTTAAATGTTGCAGGCTACTACGACGATGAGTGAGACGTGTCTTCGAGCTTACAACCAACATGATCGCCAGTGGCTCATGGAGATGAAGGAGCTCTGTGCTATTATATTGCTGCTTGTTGAACTCTGAATAAATTGTTGAACTCTTTACTCTTTTAAGGCTAGCTTCGGCTATGCAAAGTTGTAAGGAATTATTTTACTCCTGGATCATTCGAATCGCGTTGTAATAATATTTGACATTGATGCTTGATATTACATCTTTTGTGAGTTGCTATCCATACTCGATCCAGGTAATAGCATATTTCACAATGTGGCCTTGCTTTTCTAAGCGAGGGCGTCACATACATAGGCATAACAATTACCTAGTAGTTAGCATCATTTGAACATCAAAATGATCACTCAAATTTCTTCATAAAAGTTCCTATCACTCAAACCGACGAAGCATTATTTGTAAAGATATCAACTGTCGCCTACTTTTAAATGCACTCACAAGATTATGAAAAATTAGGTTCATCCACAACATAGCATACCGATATTTAGAGAAAACCTACTCTGCATGTGTCACACCCCATTGCCGCCAGCGATCGCCGGGACGTGAGGCTGGGTACAATGGCTACTTGTGGTACCAGCCGGACCTGAAGATGATGAAGACCAGAGGAAGAAGAAGACACGAGAGGAGAAGACCAGTTCGGTTCTGTTATGTTTGATGCCTCGCTTCGCACCTGAAGCTTTCTTCTTATCCTCACCAAGCTAACACGCAAGCCCATTGCTGCCGGCGCACGGCCCATGCCCGCTGAGCCAACACACGGGCATGACATTACCGCCCCTAAGCAATTGCTCGCTCAAGCAACAAACAGAAACTCCCAACTTCTGTACAGAATTCTACTTCTCAACCATGAAATTCGATTATAGTCCCCCTTGGCCATGCTGAGCAAAGCTTAATCCCTTCTGCGCCTAAAATCTACATAACACCAGGATCCCATTGTTTGTATTGCAAGTGGTTTGCCAAATGAATCAAGGAACAGAAATAATAGCACTTGCATAGCTCTTTCTGCACTTGTCTAATCATCTGGTTGTGAACACTGAGATTCCATGGGCTATACTGAAGTTTTTTGTCCAAACCTCCACTGTCCATCTTCTCTTATGTTGGCCACAAGCTTGTGCAGTCCAGCACCACATCACTGTTTATAATCAGCCCCGACATTGCATCCCCAAATATGTGGCTGCACTTATTACCATTCTCTGGCTGCATGCGTGGAAATTGTATCAGCTCATGCCATTCATACAAAATTGTACCCCCAATGTTCTTTTTCTCAATACTTGCATACTTGTTATCATGCCAACGCCACAGCTCACACAAGCCCAACATTGTATTGAAGTTCTGTTGTAAAAAGTTGCTGTGAACACCAATCACCAGGATACCATTGCATGTATACTAGGGCATTTGTGTAGTTGCATAATTATTTCATCACTTGAATGTAAAGCACATGCAGATCAACTGATTGTTGAGCCACTTGAACAAATGTTGCATCCATAAGAACATTATCTATAATTCCTGGATCCCACTGAACATAGAGCTCCATTGCAAGAACTGCTGACTTGCCATCCTCCCAACATGTAGATGAATCCCCATTGCAAGAACTGCTAACTTGCTATGCTCCCCAACATGAATCGGCAGGTTCAGGACAGAAACAATGATGTTTGCAGGTCCAAGTTGGGACAAGCACCACTTGTGTGTCCTCAAAATAGATGAGATACCCGTGGAGCTCACTGCTCAGGACAGAGGAGGTAGCGAACTTGGCGACGACAAAAGAATCAGCGCCAACTGGAATGTCCTTAGAAGGCACCACTCTGACCAGGGCAACATTGGTGTAGATGATGCTGAGCAGCACAGTAGTTAAGGGCGGTGCACCCAGCGTGGCTAGAAGGGTCGGCTTGTTTGCGACGTTGTCGTTTTCAGAGCATTCGGTTGAACACCTGGTGGGTGTCAGTGCAGCAACATCACTTATGTTGATGGCATTGCTGTCGGGGTTGGTGTTGAGCGCCAAGGTGGTCGAAGGCTTGGCAACAGATGAGTTTCCGTGGGGTGCAGCTGGTAAGGGAACAACCTCCTTTCTGTTGCAGGCCTTGTCGCTGACGGTTATTGCGGCGGTGGAAGCTGGTGGAGGCTGAGAAGAAGCAAGTGGCTCCACCTCCACTCGATCCTAGTCCACCACTGTCCGTTCGGAGTTCGCCAGCCTGCGCATGCTGATGGAAGGCGGGGCGTGCTGAATTTCCATAAGCAGCAACCATCATAGATGCAGCGACCATGCAGAGCACCTCGAGCTTTGCTTGCCTCATGCCATGATTTGAACTCCACAAACGCCTCCACATGAGTTGGTTTCTGCAAAAGGCACACCTCATCCACTCCATACACATCAAAGAGTTGTCCAAGTACCATCTCCATCACTGGATAAATCAAGTGGGTAATGGTGACGTGCACAGAGGGCAGGCCTTGGTGCAGTGGTGAGGTCCTCCCCACTTGTGCCAAGAGGTCCTGGGTTCGAACCAGCCTCTCTGCACTGCACTTTGCAAGGATAAGACTAGGTTCCTATAATCCCTCCCCAGACCCCACCTTGTGTGGGAGCCTCGTGCACTGGGGTCTGTCCTTTAATGGTGACGCACCTTGTGTGGGAGCCTCGTGCACTAGGGTCTGTCCTTTAATGGTGACGTGCAGAACGCTGCTATGGGTTGTCTCATGGAGGTTCGCCATTTCCTCAAACAGGTTGTGAGTGGTGGAAAGAAGAGATGGTTCGCTACAAACTTCCGAGGATTTAGGTGTTGTGGAAAGGGAAAACGAAGGTTGGTGGAAGATGTGCCTCACACGGATCAGACTTTTCAGGAAATTTAGGGGAAATCGGTGGAGAATCAATGATAAAGTGACTATTTTCACCATCATAAGAAGAATCCTTATGTGCAAGCTCAGATGCATAAGTATGTTGTAGTTTCTCAATGACTCTCTGACCAACACCTTTTCCATTCACTGGCCCATCATCTTCATACTTGAGATTTACCTGAAATTGATTACAAGGAGTAGTCACGTCAGATTGTTACATAAGGAACTTGACAAAAGCTAAGTAAACAAGGTAAAAGGCATACATGATAATGCAAAAATGAATGTCTTGCACAAGAATCTGCGCATAAACAAGTGCAACATCTCACCTAACGGACAAACGCACATATACTATAGCGATGCAAGATGGAGTACATAAGCATAAACTGTATAACTTAACTATCAATAGGGAAATGATTTGGCAAAACACATCAAACCCAATAAGAAAGGCACAAACTCTTTCTATTTCCTCCATATAAACAGAGATGACAAGTAGATCAAGCAAGACCCAGGAAACCACAATCGGCGTAGAAATACACAGACTGACATAAGAAAACAACAACAATCGCACTGCATACCCAGGTATGATACCAAAAAATAATGATGAACGAACAAATAAGTCCTATTTCTGTTTATACTGGAAGTAAACTCTAAAACTAACAAACGAAGAACGCATCATGTAAACTGTCTGCAAGGTACCAAGTATTGATAATTAGCCAACTCCAACTCTTGCAATGTTGAACTATCCCCCCTAGACTGACGGTTCTAAGCCAAAATAAAAATTCATGTTTGTGGAAATGAAAACACTGACAGACAAACCATATGAATCATAGAAAACAATTGCTGATTTAAATGTGACAGGTTCAGTTTATCCAAAGGTAGCGATAAATTTATTTCTCAAACACCCTATTTCCCCGGATATAAGAGACCTAGAGAAGCTCAAATGCACTCTACATATCCCATCACATGCATTTTAGACCAACAAATAGAATTGTACATTGGACATTCTACGTCTCAAAATGTAAGCAACTAACATGTAACAAATAACATTTGTTCTGTCCTGAAACAAATTAACTTCGTACATTATACTTGGTCCATAAAAAGGTTTGCAAATGAAATATCCAGGCTGGTCGGTGTCCGATTATTCAGACTTCAGTGGAAGAAAGCATGTGCTTTCCCTTCTGAAATTAGATTACAAGAACAGGGTAAATTTCAGACAAGGAAGTGCACCTGACCTGATGTTTTCCGGCTCTCGCAAATTTGATATGGTCAGCACTGGATGAAAACAAAAAGATCACCGAGAGGAAAATTTCAGCACAGCCCACATGAAAAGGTTAAGGCGGAAATATCTAAGCATTGCAACCAGAAAAAACAGAAATGCATACCTGTTCTCGACAAAGGAAACAATTGCTTGTAATGTAGCAGAGAATCCAGCTAACTTGTGCTTGTCTCCGTACCTTGAAGTTTAACAAGATGAAGAAAATGCAGTTTTTTGCTTGAGAAAATGCACCATTCCAGGTAAACTCTATCATGAATTCCGATTGCATAAGTGATTTCACTACCTAGAGTATATTGGCTTGCCGGAATTGCTCAAAATGAAGAAATGTTTTTCGTCTTCCTCCAAGAAGCTGAACCAGCATCCTGTAAACATCAAGGAACATAGTCAGGGTGACACAGCACCTACACTTCCAGCAGCCAGGCTACAGCACATTCAAACTTCATTTGAGTGCCACCAACGATATCAAAAAGCAAGTAGATAACTAAGACGTGGAATATTCTATACAACCAGTTTGGTAGCTTTTAGAGCTGAAAATACTAAACATAGTGTGCCGGAGCATCAGTGCCAAAATTACATAAATATGCTCCCACTGGTGAATTCAGGCAACCTGGAGGATTTTTGCAGGGGGGGGGGGGGGGGGGGACAGATTATCAACCCGACTAAAATTGAACCGCCTCATGGGCAAGACAATAAAGAGGAAGGGTGCTGCAAAGTGCCAGCAGTAGGATGGCTAAAGCTCAAAGTAGACGGAAGCTACATTTCTGTAGACGGAATCTGAGATGATAATGGCCAGATCCTCCTTTCTGCTTGGGCGACTATCACTAACTGCCAAGCTGCAGAATTTGGTGTGTCTGGAGGGGTTAAGGTAAGCAATCCAACGACTACACAAACCAGTTCACTTAGAACGTGAGATGTTGGCGGCAATGCTAGCAGATCAGCTATCAGTGATTCAGTGGGATTACTAAAGAGATAAGTATCCTACTTCATAAGCTACCAGGTTTTAAAGTGAGAAAATTAACAGATCCTGCAACAAAACAGCGCATCCTCAGTTTAGTTGTAGACTGTTGAGTATGGGGGTGTATGTTGCAAGGCTCTGTTCCAACAACCTGCGTGCTGGAAACGGCTATGAGCAAACTATTTTTCCTCTTAATAAATAAAACACCAAATTAAAAAAAAAATTACATGCTTCTGGATAGATAATGTTACTACGCCGGAGCTCGGCAGAGATTACCAATGACTAATGAGCCGATGGGTGAATAATAAATCCATTCATATGGGGGCAACACTAAGGAGTGAGCATGAACGTGCATCAAACGGAACTGAAGCTACAATTTACGTGATAATGTCAGCACCACGGAGCAAAACTAGTACCAACGGATGAATCGATCGGTGAATTCATCCGCAGATAGACAACCGAGGCAGCTAAATCCACCAATGTGTATGTGTAATGAGTTACTAGGCACAATTAATTGTGTGCGTCTGCATAAGAGAGCATGGAGCGAGGTGAGAAAGCAGACCTCGTCGGGGGCGTGGTAGCGGGCTCCTCCTCCTCCTCCTCCCCGATGCTGCCGCTGGAGGAGAGGCTGCTGCCGGGCTCGCCACGGCAGCAGCCGCTGCTGCTGGGGCTGGGCGGGCCGTCCTCCTCGAGCCCCCGGCGAAGTCCAGGGGCAGGTCCCCTGCGGCGCGGAGCGAGAGGGCCGCGAGGTTCCTGCCGTCGTCTGGGGCTTCGTCGGCGGCCGCGGATGGATCGGGGCCCGGATCCATGGCCGCGTCGGGGAGAGGAACAAGATGTCGGGTTTGGTTTGTTGCCTCAGCGAGACGAGTGTGGACTTGGTTACATTTAAGAGTAAAATGCACAGTAACTGAACTTGTCCGGTTTGAACGATTTGGTCACTGAACTCAGGAAAACAAATTTGCGGGTTGACCAACTTGTTCCGCGCGTTTGTCTACGGTCACTGGTACCAAATTACCAATGCTCACTGTATTTTGCTGACGTGGCCCACTTTCTTACATATACGTGGACCCCGTACCGTGTTGGTGTCTTTGTATGGAGGGTGTTTTGCAAAATCGTCACGGCCAAAATTCCCCACCCTTTGAACCCTAATTCCTACATGCAGGCAAGGCGAGTGGTGCGTTCGGCATGTCTGCAGGAGGTAGCTCGATCGGCGGCTGCGACGACGGTGGTTGCCCCCCCTCTCGCTTCGGCGGTGTTGATGGTGGAGTTCTCCCGCGGGCAGGGTTTCGCCAAGCCAAGTAAGAGGGAGAGAGGAGGAGGGAGGTGGCCGGCGGCTAGGGTTAGGGTGGGGTGCGGCTAGGGCAGCACTTAGATGTGTTGTGCCGCACCCGGGCTAGGGGAAACCCTAGGCCGGCCGGCCTAGGGCTGACTTGCCCCCCCCCCCCCCCCCAAGTTTGCCGAGTCCCATAGGGACTCGGTTTCTTTTCCCTTTTCCTTGGTCGGATTGGCCCATGGGCTGGCCAGCCCATTAAGGTTGTTGTACCACCTATTAGTCCATGTGGGCCCCAAACAACAGGTGGGCCCCACTTCTAGACTCTTCTAGAACCTTCCAAAAAATTCCGGTACCCTGCCGAAAAAATCCGGAACCTTTCCGATACCTCCGGAAACCACTTTCCTTATATGAATCTTATTCTCCGGACTCTTCCGGATCTCCTCGTGACGTCTAGGATCTCATCCAAGACTCTGAATCACCATTCGTTCATACCATCAATTATCTCATCGCAAACCCTAGCTACATCGGAGCGTTAAATGTGTGACCCTACGGGTTCGAGAATATGCAGACATGATCCGATCAATAATCAATAGCGGGACCGGGATGCCCATATTGACTCCTACATATTCAACGAAGTTCCTTATCGATTGAACCACGATGCCGGAGATTCTTAATCTCGTATACGATTCCCTTTGTCTCATGATATTTAATTTGCCCGAGATTTGATCGTCGATATCTCCATATCTAGTTCCATCTCGTTAACTGGAAAATTCTCTTTACTCGTCCATAATATAGGATCTCCGTGATTACTCCCAATCACATGTTTGCAAACTTTCCAGATGCTATATTACCGAGTGGGCCCAGAAATATTCTACTCCATCACATGGAGGGACAAATCACACTCTTGATACATATCACCCAACAACCTACCATCGGAGATACCTGAAAGCCACCTTTATAATCACCCAGTTACGAAGCGACGTTTGATGTTCACAAAGTATTCCTCCGGTAAGCGGGAGTGATATAATCTCATGGTCTAAGGAAACTATACTTGGCATATACTTAAAAGCGTTGGCAATGATACTGTGTGAAACGATTATTTGCAACTCTTTATTATTGGGTCTTGTCCATCATATCATTCTCCCAATGATATGACTCCGTTATTAAGTGACTATAATAAGTTCTATGGTCAGGAAACCTTAACCATCTCTTGACTAACGAACTAGTCCAGTAGAGGCTTACTAGGGACACCTGGTTGTTTATATTCCACACATGTATTATGTTTCCGGTTAATACAATTATAGCATGGATAATAAACTATTATCATAAATATGAATATGCTAATAAACCATTTTATTATTGCCTCTAGGGCATATTCCCAACACCTTCTCCTCAGCTTGCTTGGCCTTGGCAGCTAGTAGAGCTTCTTTCTGTGCAGCTAATGCCAGTTTCTTCTCCGCTGCCGCCAGTTTCTTCGGCTCTGTAGCTTCTTGCTTTCTTTGTTGTGCTACTAACTTTCTATGCAGTGTCAAGTAAGATTTAAGTTGCGTTGCTTTTGCAATTTTCTTCAGTTTTTCTGCAACTGCAACTTCTTTCTATTCTTCAAATGCTCTTAGCTTGGCCATTTTCATTGCTTCAGCTTGCATAGTAATGCTTTGCTTCACACCTGCACCCACATTTTAGCTTTGCTCTTCAAGAATGAAGCTAGAATCTGGCAATGGTACTGGATACACATTTCTGGTCCTTGGAGGTGGTACATGTATAGAAAATGATTGATAAAATTACAGTTAAATGCTATATGATGGAATTGTGACAATATAATTGTCAGACATGCAGAAAATTTACTTGTTGCACCATCTTCTCCAACATAGTATCTCCAACATTCTCCACAGTTGGATTGCCTTGATTGTGATCGAATAAAGTGAAATTTCCACCTCTCATTGAATGCTCCTGTGCAACAACATTACAGAAGTGTTATAAAATGCAGAGAAAAATTTATACAACAACCTGTGTAATCATTGGGATATCTTCCTCTGCATCATCAGGCAGTGCTCTATTTTTCCTCCTCATTTGCTTTTTAGGCGGCATGCCAGCTTTGGCCAATGAGCAGCCACCCTTGTTGTGACCAGGTTTACCACAATAACCGCAGTGAATTGTTACTCCATGTTTGGACATAATTGTACCACCTCCTTTACTTTGTTTTTCTTCTGGTTGTTTCCTCCTGTTTTTCTTAGGTCTCCATTCTTCTAGCTCCGCCAAGCTTAGGCCTTGAGGGTGTCATATTCCAATCCTTTTGAACCATTCTACCAAAATTCTTCAAGTTCATGTTTTCACCGCTCTAAAATGCTCAATGTACTTCTCTGCTAAGAATTTGTATGTAAATCTTCTGACTTGCCAAACTCTTTCACAGGTGTGCTCAGGTACATATTTTTTTTATCATGAAACACTTGGATCTACTGTCATGTGAGGCCCACAAGTACCAAGAACAGCTATCTAAACATCGGGCTCCAACTCTGTTCCTATCATTTATTGGCATTGAAATGTTGACTCTTTCCTTGCAACTGTATTCCCTGATTGCTTTCCTCAACAATTCAACAGAAGCAAACACCTGTCCAACCCAAAACTTTGATTTTTCCATGTCAACAAGTTCAAAAAATTTGAACTTAAACTTCACTTGCTCATCATCAGAGTTTGGCACTTCTCGTTCTTCATCTGAAGCACAAAGGTCTACATTATTTTGCACTTTCTTTCCTTTCATGTCTTCAACATCATCAATACAATCCTCATACAGATCATCATCTCCATCATGAATGTCATAGTCACTGTCCACTATTTCCTCCTCAAAGTCTGAACCACCTGAATCAAACTCAACTTCATTGTCATAGTTCAGTTGTCTTTTCTCTCTTTGTGTCTTCACAACTGTTTCATCTCCTGCCAGCTGTGGTGAAGGAAAATGGAAAACAGTATCATTACTGTACCTTCGCATACTGTCATCGTGATCTATAAAAATAGATAACAACTTGTTCCCAACTGCAACTGCTGCCGCCATATTAGTGCAGTCATCATCATTACCAATATCAGCCAAGCCTAAGTTCTGCACTGATTGTCCAGGCAAACACCATAAAACTCTAGGAACCACTGTCATTACGACACCAATTTCTTCCAAAATCCCCTCCAACACTTTCAGGCTCCAATTATCTCTCTCACAGAAATCAAACATATCCACCACTCCACCTCTGTATGTCCTATTAATACCAGAACCATGAAAAAATCCCCCATAACTGACAACAACACTGAACAACTGCACCTGGTCACCTACATAAAGTGATATAATTCAGAGAGTACTAGAAGAGTGCATAAAGTGCGAATACTTACATATTGCACTATTCAGATAAACATGATGTGGTAACACCAAAGTGTTCTGCTCTGCTCCTAAAACCCCTAACTTTTGCTCCTATAATCATTCACAAATTCACTGGCTATGCTCCTAAAACCACTAACTTTTGTTTTCGGGTTCAGTTAACCAACAAGATTCAGAGATGCAACAACATCAATTTACGAGTACAACTGAACATACAACAGCTCCGACGATACCAAGACATGGCAACTATTGTGACAGCCGCAGCGGCGGAAAGAAGAGATGAACTCACCGTACACGGGCGGGGTTGGCCATCCTCGCGACGCCGAGGTGCCATCGCTCAAAAACCTAGCGTTGAGGAGGAAGAGAGAGGGAGACAGAGAGGACGCAATGGTGGCGGCGGCGACTCGAAAACCCTAGCCTCCATGATCGCCTCCCTCCTCTCCTTGTTTTCCCTTTCCTTTTACAGTTCAACTGCTACAGCGATCACGCAGGGGACGTAGGTTATGATTTTTGCGAGACGCGCGGGCTGTGACGATTTTGCAAAACGCCCCCTTACAGAGAAACCAACACGGTACGGTCCACAAATCTGTAAGAAAGTGGGCCCGTTGTAATACCCCAGCATTTAGCAACTAACGAAGGGTAGAAGTAGGAATTTGTGCATTTGCATGCATGCATCTGGAAATCCGAATAAATTTTTCGCAAAATAAAACCCTAGACGGATTGGAGATCATTCACCCTCATAAATAGAGTTTAGCTCATCTGAGGTGAATTTGATAAATTTTGACATAACCTCCAGGCATTTTTACTGGTTGCGGGAAATCAGATCCAAATTGGAATATACAAATTATATTGAATTGGAGAACCTATTCAGATGAATAATAAAGTTATACATGCTTATACAAATAAGCAAATAACTCATAAATAAATACCAACTCAACACCTATCACAACTCAAAGAGTTATTAAAACAAAGTAAATAATGTAATTGGTTGAGTACCAGAAAACATTGTCTTTACATTGCCCAAACATAAAAGAAATATAAATGCTTAAGCAATCCACATTATTACACCAAACTTGATCTTCTTATTTGATCTTAGCTCCTTATCTTCAAATCTTTCCAAAGACATTCCTGCAAGACAAATTGAATAATAAAGAAACTTGGGGTGAAATTTAAAGGCTTTGTGTTATATGAAAGGAGTTTGGTAACAAGCCTTGCAACCTTGTTAACATATTTCTTTGTATGCATTAAAGCAATTGAATTTCAAATAAGAATATACCTGGTCATAAGGAGAGTGTCCTTTGAATAAAATGTTTGCCTTCACCACAAGGGTGAGGCAATAAAATCTTGGAAGTTAACTAATGGACATTAGGAACTTGCCCTAATATCCAAATATTGACTAGAGGGAATCAATATTAACATAAGAGCAACAAGGGTCTATGGATCACTTAGATCATCTCAAGTCAAGCAGTCAACAAGGGTAAGGAGCAGCATTTGATTCATACAAGAGAAGGGACAAGAGACCACAGTGATCTATTTACCAAGAAGGCAATTTATCAATCTCTAATCCAATCAATTGTCTATTTAAGAAATCCCACATAATAGTACTCTTTAATGAAATTATTTCCCAAGGAAGAAAGTAAACCAAATGATAAATACCATGTATATGAATTCTGCAAAGCCCTCATCACCAACTATATAATTCAAGGTCTCATAAGAGGAAAGTCATAAGCGTATTCTGTAACAAAAGCCTCTTGGCATGCCCAAGAATAAATCCTACAAGAGGTTAATATCAAACATGAGAGATATAAGCTTGTATCCTAGGAGAGTTTTCCATAAGCAAAATACCTAGTTCAACAGATACACACATGGGCACAAATCTAAGAAAATATATTCAGCAGTGAATATTAAGTTCACAAGTAAAGCTAGCATAACACATCACAACCATACACAGCTAGTATGACATCCCAACTCTGTAATAAATGTTGAATAATTTACCGAGTTCATGGCATGTATTGCTTTGGAACTTAAGGAATTGGTTGTACCCAAAAATTAATGTGAACACATTTAAATGACCAAAACATATCTCTATTTTTAAATGTGACATAGGTGTTCAAAAATTCAAAATAAAAACATGTGGAGCTTCTCTATGTTATTATGAGCCTCCATGATTTTTTCCATGATTTTTGGACTTGTCTAAAATCCCTAAATAAATATGTGAAGTTTTTGTTTTAAAAGTTTTAGTAACTACAAACAAGTCTAGGGGGTTATTTGAAAATATTCTTTTCTTTCTTTTCTTCTTCCTCTCGCCAGAAGGATGAGGCCGACATCGTCGCTGCCACCTCCTGCTTGTCGCTTGCTTCACGACGATAAGAACCAGAGGAGGCGTCCGCATCTCGCTCTCTCTCTCTCTCTCTCTCTCTCTCTCTCTCTCTCTCTTGCTCTCTTCCAGGAAAATGACCGGGAACCCTAACCCTAGCCGATGTTCGGTCGCCGCCGTTCTCTCCAATCGCCGGCGACCTACACCTTCCCAAGCTCTGACATCATGTCTAGAGGATCCACCTCGGCGTCCTCTTCCTCTTGATGCAAGCAATGCTTCCAGTGATGGCCTCAGTCACGGGAACGAGTCGACGTCCCGAACGCCGGCCGTCGCCATCGTCGCGCTCGCCATCGTCTCCGGCCTCCCGAGCTCGGGCTGACGACGCCACAAGCTCCACGACACTCTCCTCTACCTACTCCTCGAGCTGTGCGTGCTGGGATGCTCGGACCAAGGAGATCGAGCCCCGACCTCCTCGCCACTGACCGCCGCCCCGTGCACGAATTCGTCGCCGTCCGGTCTCCCCGTGCCTCGCCGTCGAGCCCTTTGTACTCCTGGTGAACTAGCGGTCCCTTTGGACCTCTTATTATCTTTCTCTTGCTCTATCTCGCCGGGACGACTTGCTCCGCCTCCGACCGCCGCTGGCCATGGTCGCCGCAGTAGCTCCGGTGACCATTCGGTCCAATCTCCGCCACCTTTCAGTCCGCCCCTGTCCCGCGCGTCTTATGCGCATACCCGCGTCGCCCGGGGAGGTTGGAATCGACCATCCCGTGGTCGACATGGCCGTCGGCCATGAGTGCTGACGTCAGCTGGCGTCAGCTGTTCTTATCTTTTCAGAAATTATTAAAATTCTGACGAGTGGGACCCCCTGTCAGGAATTTGAACTTTATTCAAAATTACAGAAAATAATACGAATTTGTAAAATTCATAACTTCTGATTTACAATTCAGAAAAATAGAAACAACATATCAAACTGACCAGAAAAATATAATCTATTTGATTATGTTAATTTAATAATTGCTCAATAAATTTTAAATACAAGTTATCTAGAATTACCTAAATGCCACTTTTGGTTAAATATTAACATAATTTCATATATTCAAGTTAAAATTGAATAAAAATTATTTTAAATTAAGAAAAATATAACCACTAGTGCCGATATTTCAAAATACAATATTTATGATTTTCCTAAATACAATAACTCAATTAAAATTGTGTGATAAAAACAAAGCTCCTTAAATTAAGCTTTAAAAAAATTAAAAATTCCCAAAGAACAATTATTTTCAAAAAGAAAGACAATTTGACATATAAGTTCAAAATAAAAAATTTGAATTCAATTACCATTTTATAAATGACTATCCCGTTACTCATCCTAGGTAAAACACACAAAGAAGAGTTCATTATAAATTCATCCACTTTGGTGTTGGTAATACTTACAAGTGGTTAGAGCAATTGAAAATTATAGAATGAATGCAATTCTTATGTAAGCTTCTGTAAGCTGTTTAATAATCACGTAGATCATTACTTCGATAGTCATAGCAAGCACTTAAGTCTGAAGGTTATAATCATTCAAAGTAAATTACCAACTCAGTAAATTATGAACTTAACTAATCCTTTAAACCCTAACCACTTCATCTAACAAAGTATTCAATAATGTGAAGCGCATACTTGTGAGCTTGGGAATTTTTGAATTATTTACAATGCATCTCATATTTATTCATAATAACATCTTGCAAGTGTTTCCAGTAGTCCTTACCCAGACTACATTGCTATTTTCAGATCTCTGGGTTCTGACGCAACCCTAGACCCCCGAAGGGCATGAACTGCCACCTCTATCACAGGCAAGTTCATCACTTGCTCATACCTCTTGAAATATTTGTTAGAAAACTATTTGCAAAACCTTAATATACTATCATCTTTATACAAAAGAAAGCATAAAACCTATTCTTTAATAATATGACTATTTGGCTATCTACCTGAGTGGTGGTAACCTATTATGGTTGGCAAATGGAACCATGGTAAGAAGAATAGGTCCGGAGGTTCCATTTGCAAGAGAAAGTATTACCTAGGACTTAACAACAAATGCCGTCATAATGATTGTGCCGTAAAGACGCGTTAACCATAAGGCTTGGAATGGGACGGGAAATGTCATTTGTGATCTTCTCTCGTTCGCATGTCAACGGGCAGCCAGGGCCATACGCTGTAGATCTTGCGGGACTACATGCACATGGCTGGGATCCCTTAATTCCCACAGTTCCTGGTGTCTAGGATGGTCTGCAAGAGGAGCCTAGGTAGTTCTTCCTTGCGGGGTTGAATATCAGGGGTGAACCTGCTATGCATGAATTGGGTGGGCATGCGGGGTGGTGGAGAAGCACAGTGAATGGCTTGGATCAAAAACCGGGCCCCACACGAAAGAGAGTGTGGACAGGAAAGTACGCCTGGTTGTGCAACAAGGTCTTGATCCCTTATGGGTAAAGTAACGCACCTCTGTAGAGTGTAAAGAATTGTAACATGTTACTCCCTGTTCCGGGAAGGACCTGCGAACGCTACAGGAAAGGAACTCCATGAAGTTCTAGCCCTGTGAAGGATGACGGGCATAGTTTTCAGAATAAAAGCTACCTCTTGAAGAAATGTTTACAAAACCCTTGCATTAAACTTAAGGCTCCCTGGAGTCTAAAGCTGTAGTTAGTGCATCAAACTTCCCACCGTACATAATGAACTTGTTGGGTAACCTGGTTACTCACCCTTTCCCCATTTGACCCCTGCTTAGATTTTGGAGCCATCAAAGGAGTTGACGGTGGTCCACCATGACATCGAGATCTTCATCAAGGAGTCAACTGCTACTTCACCAACCGATGCACAACGACATCTATGACCACGAAGGAGCAATGACAATGATGTCGAGAAGATCACTCTGCCAACGGAGGCGACCACGTCTGTTGAAAGGACGGGTACAATATGAGATAGAGATACTCCAGATAGAGTAGATTAAGGCTGTGACAACAGTAGTAGTGGATCAGGTTTAGAGCTAGAGTTAGTCTCCAGCTTAGTGCTATGTATTGGATCTTTTCTGGATTTCATTTGCACGAGACTATCCTCTGTGTATCGAGGAAGTTTTCAAAGTTTTGTATTGAGCAGTGTTGTAATCCTATAGTGTTACCTTGGACCTGCTATGCTTCTGTTGTACCACTCTAAGGGGTGTGATATTCACGGATAGGTCCTTCTGTGAGTATTATGTCAACGACTTGCACACTACACCATGCAGTGGTGTGCTGGGTCACCGCAGCTGGTATCAGAGCAAAGCGACCTTAGGTTTGAAACCTTTTAGGAGACTTGTAGGTTGGTAAAGACTGTAGGAAGTTATTTTACCTAAACTATATCTTTCTATGACTTATGATGGTTATTCACCTGAGAATAATAACGTCATACTTATACAGAGTATTCTTATCTATTCTTCTATAGGTATAATACTTATCCATCTTGTTCTTTCTAAAACCTGGTATACCATATGAGAGAATGCCCTTTATAATAGCTATAGTATATCCAAGTCAGTGATATCTATGTGTTATCATTGATAATAGCATCCTATGAAGTAGAACCCTATCGAGAGTTGGTGATGGAAGGACAAGAGAAGAGAAGAATAATGGTAAGTTGGATATACTAAGACATGTAAGTTATGGTAAGTATGCCACTTACATATGGTTTATGACCGAAGAGGATGTTGGATAATAAGATACCATTTCAAGGAGATTAGGGAGCAGTGCACTTGTCCAACAATGAAGTATTTGATGGGGTCGTTGCATAGAAAACAAAAATTTTCCTACGAAACAAGCGGAAGAAACCCCAAGGATCTAGATCTATTAGACGAAGGTAGCAAAGATGAGATCCAATCTCTTACCCTTGAAGATCAACAAACGCGTTTTGTCGATGCAGGGGTTGGCTAGTCGATCCCCGCAACTAGACTCATCTAGTCGCGAGGAGATGTATTTCCTCGAAGTCCAATCCGACGAAGTGCCACAAGGGGTAGCACCTCCGCGGTATCCACACGTACGGCTCGATGTAGATCTCCGCCTTCTTGATCCCGCAAGCAAGGTGGAGATGGCTAGATGGATCTCGGCACCACGACGGTTGTGATGGCGTTGATGGTGTAGTGCTCCGTCCGACAGGGCTTCGCCAAGCCATGTGAGAGGGAGAGGGAGAGGACAAGGCGCAGCAGCCCTTTAGGGCAAAGGGGTGGTGCGGCTAGAGGTGGAGGTCTAGGCGGCGGCAGCCCTCCGGGGAGAGATGGCGCGCGGCTAGGGCAAGGGAGGAGGAGGGGTGCGGCTAGGCAAGATGAGGGGCAGCCAAGGGTGTGCCGCACCCCCTCCCCTCTCCTCCTTATATAGTGGGGCGGCTAGGGTTTGGGGAGGGCTGGCCGGCCCCCCCTTTCCTTGGCCCCCAAGTTGGGGCGCCCCCCACTTGGGCCCCTTGGCCTTTGCTTGGCCGGCTAGGCCCATGTGGGCTTTAGGGTGGTGCGCACCCCACATGGTTGCTGCACCCCCTTTGGCCCATGTGGGTCCATACGATATGGGCTCCACTTCTAGACTCTTCTAGAACCTTCCGGAACCTTCCGGTACCCCGCTGAAATATTTCGGAACTTTTCCGATACCTCCCGGAAACCACTTTCCTTATATGAATCTTATTCTCCGGACCACTCCGGAACTCCTCGTGATGTCCGGGATCCTATCCGAGACTCCGAATCACCATTCGATCATTCCATCAATTATCTCATCGCTAACCCTAGCTATATCGGAGCGTTAAGTGTGTGACCCTACGGGTTCGAGAACATGCAGACATGATCATATCAATAATCAATAGCGGGACCGGGATGCCCATATTGACTCCCACATATTCAACGAAGTTCTTTATCGATTGAACCACGATGCCGGAGATTCTTAATCTCATATACGATTCCCTTTGTCTCACCGATATTTAATTTGCCCGAGATTTGATCGTCGATATCTCCATATCTAGTTCTATCTCGTTACCTGGCAAATTCTCTTTACTCGTCCATAATATAGGATCTCCATGATTAACACTTAATCACATGGTTGCAACCTTTCTGATGCTATATTACCGAGAGGGCCCAGAGATATCTTTTCCGTCACAAGGAAGGACAAATCCCAGTCTTGATTCATGTCACCCAACAAATACCATCGGAGATACCTGAAAGCCACCTTTATAATCACCCAGTTACGAAGTGACGTTTGATGTCCACAAAGCAGTCCTCCGGTAAACGGGAGTGACATAACCTCATGGTCTAAGGAAACTATACTTGGCATACTAAAAGTGTTGGCAATAAAACTGTTGTGACACGATCAATTGCAACTCTTTATTATCGGGTCTTGTCCATCACATCATTACTCCTAATGATATGACTCCGTTATCAAGTGACTATAACAAGTCCATGGTTAGGAAACTCTAACCATCTCTTGACTAACGAACTAGTCCAGTAGAGGCTTACTAGGGACACCTGGTGTTTATATTCCACACATGTATTATGTTTCCGGTTAATACAATTATAGCATGGAGAATAAACTATTATCATAAACATGAATATGCTAATAAACCATTTTATTATTGCCTCTAGGGCATATTCCCAACAGTCTCCCACTTGCACTAGAGTCAATAATCTAGTTTACATTTTCTCGATCCAACACTCTTGGTGTCTAACACTCATGGAGTCTCAGTGCTGATCATGTTTGCTCGTGGAAGAGGTTCTGTCCGTGTTCTGTACTATACAGTTCTTTATGTTCTTTGCAAAACGTCAATGTCACCTAATTTGACATTTCTTTACCATGTCATGATAAACCTATTATCATCACATGATAATTCACATCATCACATGATGAATATAATATATTTGGTTAGAGAGTGAGATTTTTCGTTTCCCTTTTATGCCTACATGACGTATGATCAGTCAAGAGGACTTTCTCATAGCATGTGCACCCGGAACTCACTCAGTCTTGAAACAAAATTTCTCAAACCATAATATTATATCTTTTAATCCTTGAATTAATCATATACTCCTATATGTTGTAGACTCACAAATCGATAGTGCAATCATGTCACTTCGATATTTCCGATCATGCTTTCGCTGCGCTTCTGCTATCATGAGATCCCCAATCTAGTTTGGTTTTATGACTTCAACCAAGTCTACCAATCTCTAGATTCTATTATCTCAACTCCATGAAAAATGACTCCTCATTTAACATGTTCTTCTAACCAAGAACTTGGGTCATATATCATCAAATACAAATACATGGTTCTTATATGTTTTGTCCTATGAACGATTCATAGCGAATTCTAACATATCCTCCAACCATCAATTTTGTACTGAGTTATCAACTCAATGTTTCACCTATTTCTGACAAGCAAATGAACCTTTCTTCACTTGTTCCATTTTGAACTCCTTCAAAATCTTACTTAGGTAAAACATCCTGACATAATGTTATATCAAACATATCTATCCTCCATAGATACATCCATCTCCATGGATATTTGACATTCAATTTCTAACTTCACAAGTTATACGTTGGTTCCTGAATCGTTTACAACCTTTATGAAATCTCCATTTCACACAAACAAGATGCTGTAAACTCCTACTCAAATATACACCATACACATATTAAATTGTGAAACCACTTTGACTCCCACTCAGAAATATGTTATCCTTATATTTGACCATGATTAACTAGCTCCCACTCAAACATATGTCACCACATATTTTGATCTTGGAAAATAGTTTCTGCTCTAACTTAACATATGTCACCACATATCTTAATTAGATCACACTCGTGTATTTTCTCGATATTTTGGACACCTCCAAAATTCTTAATTAACTATTAATATCGAGAACTCTTTATACGAAACGCTAGTACTTTACTAGCTTTAAGTTTTATTTATTCTCTACAAAACACCTTTTGAGGAATAAATATGTGAAACATCACTTTCACAAAATCAAGCAACAATTACTTTGTGATTTAAACTTAACACAGGATGACTCTCAGTCATTTTCGTATTTAAGGCTTCTATTTCTTCTTTGTAGTTTCGTAGGTATGTCTTGTTTCTGAAACATGACAAGTAAATCATGAATATTATTTTGTAACCTGACAAAACTTTATATTCTTGAATCCTACTTTCCTTTAGACAAGCTAAACCGAAATTCAATGATCACCATCATTAATTCCTTTATGTGTCAAGTTTTAACCAACATAGCACTTTACATATGTGCCACTTGATACATAAACAAGCAAGGTTTTAGCTTTTCATTTATTCCATCAATTCTTTTATCAATGAAACCTTTTCACGATAAATCCACTAAAACATTTAACACAATCAACAATTGATTTGTCCCTTTTAGTCTCTCATTGTGGAATCTCTATTCATAGTCACATATGAATATACTACAAACTTTATTTGCAATAGTTTCTAATTATCTCATAATTAATGAAACCACTGTTTCACATAACTCATATGCGAAATGCAAATCATTAAATAGATCCTTATTTCTAAACAGAGTGTTTATCAAATAAATCTAAATGCTATTATCAAACCCCTGAAATAAAACCCTTCTTTAAGACCACACAATATCAAATAGTGTGTGATTACAATATCTTAGGACATATCAAACTCCTTTGAAATATTCTAAATATTGTAATTTGTGATAACACTTCTCACAAGTCCACATACTAACATATAACTCAAATATTTTGTCTCTTTTGATCAAATCATAAAGACTCAATTTTCTTGTTAACTTAATATCCTAAACTCCAGTAATTTATTTGATCTCATCAAATATCATAACTCGAATAAATACATATATTTACTCATATCACTTATGATGGAGCGCACAAAATAATGACATCCAACATTTGCTGAAAATACAACCAACACTTGTGTTTATTTTCGGCAATTCATGGCACTCTTCCAAAGGGTGGCAATTTAGTCATACTCCTTACAATAAGGCGCATTTGATAAAACATCAAAATGTTTATTCAATTTTTAGCACGACTAAAACAATTGTCATTATTAAGTTTTGGATATTTTAGTATGTCTCTTATTTTATAAATGTTCAACCAATTTATCATCTAGATTATAATAAGAATAATACACTTATAATCGAAACTTGTGATTTCCAAAAAGGATCACTCATGAAAATAGAACAACCATTGTCTTTAACATGAATAACCGTCTCACATAAGCAAGACACACTAATTAAAATCACACTTAATTCGATTACAAAACTTATTCAAATCCTCTAATCCAAATGATAAATGTAGAGACAGATCGTTGCCAGCATCAACTCCTTGATTGCCACTATTCCACAACGTCTTCCCATATCCTTTATGCAAATCTCAAGCAGCAAGTTTTGTTTTCATAAAACAGAATGAGTATCAAATACTTATCGGAACCGCCACAATTGCAATTTGGACTTAAACACTTATAACTTGTATATCACTATATACTTTCTGCATTGTCAACTTCTCTTGCTATGGGTTCCACTTTGACATGACGCAGCCGAGACACAAACTCACAGAAAGTGATCAAATCCCTTCCCATGACCTAGTCTCCGACATAATTCTTGAAGCTGGGGAGAAGCTAGCGTATCACCCCATCTATCGCGAAACCGTCATTCATCTCGTGGTTCCAAACAAGCACTAGACGATGATGTATCTCATGCATTATCCTCAGGTGTTGTTCCAAGCAAGTGTTCTCTTCCATCTTGAGTGAAAGAAAACCGTTCAGGCATTCGAACCTTACAATTCTAACTTGTGCTGAAAAACTATTTTTCAGCTCATCAACAATCTCTATTGCAATCAAGTTCTTGAATTGTCTACTTAGGTCAGAATTCATGAAGGTGCACATCATCCACATGACTTTCAAGTAGGTGGTTCAAAACCACTCCATGTACTCTTCATCGCTTGCAGAAAAATTTGGGTTTATCTCCTATTGGTTCTTCTAGCACGTAGAGCTGAGCATTGGTGTGTAGGACTTCTTTCAGGACGCAGGTACTACTCAACAAAATTTGACCCATCGAGACGCAGTTTTTTCAGCAACGAACTACCGTAGTCAACCATGATCTACAAGGATTTTTGCAAAGACATCTGGACTTTTGTTTATGATAATTTCAGTTCATCTTAATGAACTCCCACTAAACTCAACATCTCTCTGGTTGTTTAGTGACACACGATCCAAATCCACTACACCACAACCGATCATCACGTGAGATGATGTAGCTTCAATGGTGAACATCACCATGTTGATCATATCATCCATATGACTCGTGTTTAACCTTTCGGTTCTTGTGTTCCGAGGCCATGTCTGTACATGCTAGGCTCGTCAAGGAAACCGTAGTATTTCCGCGTGTGTAAATCTGGCTTACACCCGTTGTATGTGAACGTTGAATCTATCACACCCGATCATCACGTGGTGCTTCGAAACGAAGATCTTTGGCAACGGTGCATACTAGGGGAGAACACATCTTGATATTAACATGAGAGATCACCTTATCATGCTACCGTCGTGATCACATCTAAGCATAACAATAAGGTGCATAAAAAGGATTAACATCACATGCAATTCATAATTGTGATATGATATGGCCTTTCTTCTTGTGCCTTTGATCTCCATCTCCAAAGCACCGGCATGATCTCCATCATCACCGGCATGATCTCCATCATTGTGGTGCCATCACCATGGTTGTCCACCAACTATTGCAACTACAACTAATGCTACTCTTAGCAATAAAGTAAAGCAATTACATGGTGATTCATTGACACGCAGGTCACATAAAATAAAAGACAACCATATGGCTCCAGCCGGTTGCCGTACTCGACGACATGCAAGTCGCGAAAGATTACAAACATGATCATTGCATACATTATCACAAATCACATATTGGCCATACCACATCACATGACCCCCTCTGCAAAAACAAGTTAGACGTCCTCTACTTTGTTTATGCAATTTTTACGTGGCTTGGGTCAACGAGATAGAACCGTTCTAATCTACGCAAAAACCACAACGGTGATATAGTAGTTGCTTATTTACTCATCCTTTTGAAAGGCCTTCCATTGAAAATTGCATCTTCACTAAAGCAAGAGAAACAGACACCCGCCAGCCACTTATGCAAAACAAGTTGCATGTCAATCGTGGAACCGGTCTCTCGTGCGTGGACGAGTAAGGTTGGTCCGGGCCGCTTCAATCTCACAATACCGCAAAGATGCAAAGTGCACGCGAGAAGGTAGCAACACAAAATATCAACGCCCACAACACTTGTGTTCTAATCGCACCAACATCTACGAATAGATCTAGGCTCTGATACCACTGATGGGGTCGTTGCATAGAAAACAAAATTTTTCCTACGAAACAAGCGGAAGAAACCCAAAGGATCTAGATCTATTAGACGAAGGTAGCGAAGATGAGATCCAATCTCTTACTCTTGAAGATCAACAAACGCGTTTTGTCGGTGCAGGGGTTGGCTAGTCGATCCCCGCAACTAGACTCATCTAGTCGCGAGGAGATGTATTTCCTCGAAGTCCAATCCGACGAAGTGCCACAAGGGGTAGCACCTCCGCGGTATCCACACGTACGGCTCGATGTAGATCTCCGCCTTCTTGATCCCGCAAGCAAGGTGGAGATGGCTAGATGGATCTCGGCACCACGACGGTTGTGATGGCGTTGATGGTGTAGTGCTCCGTCCGACAGGGCTTCGCCAAGCCATGTGAGAGGGAGAGGGAGAGGACAAGGCGCAGCAGCCCTTTAGGGCAAAGGGGTGGTGCGGCTAGAGGTGGAGGTCTAGGCGGCGGCAGCCCTCCGGGGAGAGATGGCGCGCGGCTAGGGCAAGGGAGGAGGAGGGGTGCGGCTAGGCAAGATGAGGGGCAGCCAAGGGTGTGCCGCACCCCCTCCCCTCTCCTCCTTATATAGTGGGGCGGCTAGGATTGGGGAGGGCTGGCCGGCCCCCCCTTTCCTTGGCCCCCAAGTTGGGGCGCCCCCCACTTGGGCCCCTTGGCCTTTGCTTGGCCGGCTAGGCCCATGTGGGCTTTAGGGTGGTGCGCACCCCACATGGTTGCTGCACCCCCTTTGGCCCATGTGGGTCCATACGATATGGGCTCCACTTCTAGACTCTTCTAGAACCTTCCGGAACCTTCCGGTACCCCGCTGAAATATTTCGGAACTTTTCCGATACCTCCCGGAAACCACTTTCCTTATATGAATCTTATTCTCCGGACCACTCCGGAACTCCTCGTGATGTCCGGGATCCTATCTGAGACTCCGAATCACCATTCGATCATTCCATCAATTATCTCATCGCTAACCCTAGCTATATCGAAGCGTTAAGTGTGTGACCCTACGGTTCGAGAACATGCAGACATGATCATATCAATAATCAATAGCGGGACCGGGATGCCCATATTGACTCCCACATATTCAACGAAGTTCTTTATCGATTGAACCACGATGCCGGAGATTCTTAATCTCATATACGATTCCCTTTGTCTCACCGATATTTAATTTGCCCGAGATTTGATCGTTGATATCTCCATATCTAGTTCTATCTCGTTACCTGGCAAATTCTCTTTACTCGTCCATAATATAGGATCTCCATGATTAACACTTAATCACATGGTTGCAACATTTCTGATGCTATATTACCGAGAGGGCCCAGAGATATCTTTTCCGTCACAAGGAAGGACAAATCCCAGTCTTGATTCATGTCACCCAACAAATACCATCGGAGATACCTGAAAGCCACCTTTATAATCACCCAGTTACGAAGTGACGTTTGATGTCCACAAAGCATTCCTCCGGTAAACGGGAGTGACATAACCTCATGGTCTAAGGAAACTATACTTGGCATACTAAAAGTGTTGGCAATAAAACTGTTGTGACACGATCAATTGCAACTCTTTATTATCGGGTCTTGTCCATCACATCATTACTCCTAATGATATGACTCCGTTATCAAGTGACTATAACAAGTCCATGGTTAGGAAACTCTAACCATCTCTTGACTAACGAACTAGTCCAGTAGAGGCTTACTAGGGACACCTGGTGTTTATATTCCACACATGTATTATGTTTCCGGTTAATACAATTATAGCATGGAGAATAAACTATTATCATAAACATGAATATGCTAATAAACCATTTTATTATTGCCTCTAGGGCATATTCCCAACAGTATTATGGTATTCGTATATATCAATAGTACCTACACAAGCGAATCATGAGATCACACTTGAAGATATGTAGATGTATAGAAGTACGTTAAGGCTCGAAGACGAAGTTCAATGCCAAGAAGACCTAGCTCCTTTGGAGTTAAGATGGACACAAGTATTAATAGACACTAGGTCACAGCTACTCAATTGTGAATGGTCAATTGTGGTAAATACTCGTATAAGTCACACTTTGAGTGAAGGATAAACATGTCGCACAAGCCAGTGAGGCAAGAGTTGTTATATGAAATAGGTCTATAAAGTAATATATATACCTAACTTGCTGTGTAAAGCATCTAAGCCTGGGTACGTGAGATGTTTTTACTCAAAGTACTACGTATGTTATTGGCTAACGGTGCCCGAGTGATATATATAATTATATTTGGGTTTGTTGGTTCTTATTGGATTTTTGATTGACTAGATCCGAGCATGAAGTTTGAACTTGATGTGCAAATGCATGTTGCAACATTTTGTTCTTTCTTGATGTTACTGGTCTAGAGGGTACATAGGTTAGTATGAGATCGTTCTGAGTGACCAGAATTGTGGCAGCAATGGAAGCTCGCAAAGAGAAGGAAGTAAAAAAGAAGACAAAGATCTACCAAAGATGTTGCAAGGAAAGCTAAATTAGGAGATACATCCGAGAAGGAAGGTTGTGAAGTTTTTTGCTTATCAGGTCATGACGTCGTTTCATGGTTGACAAACATAATGACAGAGGTCATGGGATGACGGAGACTAAAGGGAAATTCAAAGACATTGAAAGAAGAAGCAATAAAATGCAGATACATGTTGACGAGATTGTTGTAACTTGGTGGAAGAGATTGTTGTAGGAGCAAAGAAGAGATACTGATACTACTGGGATCAAGCTTGAGAAGAAGTTTACCAACACTGATGTGTCCAAGAGTACTACAAGGTTGAAGACAAAGGAGGATGAAGATAGGAAGAACATGGATATTTCCAGTTCTGGAAGAATAAACCGGGAGTTGATCGTCTACTGTAGACATCACCAATGACGGAAGAAGAAAAATTAACTGCCAAACATCAGTTCATGATTGGAGATTGGACATTGACAAGGAGATAACTTTGTGTGGAATACAGAGGCAGTGGACAAGAAAGAGTGGTTGAGTAAGACATTTGACAAATGAGTATAAGTTAGAAAGAGATTAGGGAAGTGAAGTACCTGGATGGAAGAACGTTGATAGTCCAAACAAACCATAACAACCCCGTAGAGAAGTGTAAACATGGAGTTCATTGATACGTCTCAAACGTATCTATAATTTTTGAGTGATCCATGCTAGTTTTGTGATGTTGTCACATATTTTTACTATCATATTACATCATTTTTATGCATTCTGTCAGACTAACCTATTGACAAGATGCCCAGTGCCAGTTCCCTATTTTTGTGCCGAAATTGTTGCTGAAAGTTACTTCTGGAAATATTCTCGGAATTGGACGAAATTTTACGGAGATTTTTTATTGAAGAAATGAGGCAGGGAGCCAGAAGGGCGACTCCAGGGGACCCACACAGGCCAGGGGCGACCCCCTGCCGTGGCCTAGGGCCCACTCGCGAGTGGGACCCGCCCCTGCCCTGTGGGGCACCCCTCGGCCGCCTCCGACGCCTATAAAATCACATCCGACGCAAAAACCCTAACCCCTGAAGGATTTTCCCAAATACGCAATTGTCGTGGGGTTGTCACGGCAAGTCCTTCCTCCAGGAAGGTGAGTTCGGGGGCCATCGATGCTTGAAGTACGTAGGAGAGGTTAATCTCGCCTAGGGACACAGATTTACCCAGGTTCGGCCCCTCTTGGTTAGAGGTAAAGACCTACTTCCTGCCTCTCTTTATTGCTCTAGATCTGATATCGATTACAGGGTTCCGGCTCCTCTCTGGGGAGTCGGCGACTTGGTATCTCTTTTGTGGCTTTCTCTGGTTGTCAGGCTTATCGATCTAAGGTCCAGGACCCCGCTTATAAAGGCTGCCGGGTCCCTGGACTTACAGGTTACACCGAGTCACACTAGAACACGGAGTCCTACTCTACGTCTTGGCCTTCCAAGTTAGGGCTCCGGGTTGTACTTGGACTCCTTGCTGACGAGTCCTTTCTTCATCATGGGCCTTGGTTAGCTTGTCTCCAGCCCAGCCCATGCGACTTGATACGTGACTCGGCTTTGGCCTTCTTGGTCTTGACGGGTCTACTTTCCGGGTCCATGGGCCTACCTATAAAGTATCCCCCCATCAGTAGCCCCCGAATTTATCTTGGGCGCAGCTTGGCGGCTTCCTCCAACTCGTTGGTTCGACTCCCTGGGTCGACTCCTTCCACTTGAGCCACAGGCTCCAAGTTGCTTGCTGCTAGCTCCAAGATGAATTCCTGCATAAAAACATAATACACATATGAAATGAGTCCATCCTCATCCCTTGTTCAAGCCACCACTCTTGCCCTTGCACTAGCAGGCCGAGTTCTGATGTGACTCTTGCAAACAAGGACTAGATAACTTGACTTTCACTGTCACAGGACTCGCCATTCTGAGACAAGCCGGCACCTTCCACTTCTGTGACTTTGGTTTTTCTCTGTTATAATTTCCTGTCTGGCCTTTTAGCCGCTGAATCACCTATTACTGAATCATTATCCACAAATTACTGTGGACCAGCACTGTAACTTACTAGGGTTTTTACCCCTTTATAAATATCGAAGGGTTAGGTCTCAAAACCTCACTTGCCCCCTTTCAGCTCAAATTCTCTCCTTTCTCTTCGCGCTCATCTCTTCCCGCGCTCAGCACACACCGCCCGCACGCCATGGCTCCCAAGCGCACAAAGACCGCACCCAAGGCCAAGGCTTCCTCGTCGAGCAGGACGGTGGACATTGCCGCCGCGACCGCCGCCGCCGCAAAATCCTCATCCAAGCGATCGATTTCTGCCGATTGGGGTGGATCTACGGTCACGGCGGAGCAATTGAAGACGCACCGGTCGACCGGCCTGATTCCCTCCAACTTGAAGGCTCGGGCCCTAGGGAATGAGATAGTGCCCGCTCCCGCGAAGGATGAAGTGGTGATCGTCACCGAGCATCTGTTCCGCGGATTCACTCCCCCCGGTAATCTTTTCTTCCGCCAACTCCTTGAACTCTATCAGCTGCGGATTCATGACCTGGCCCCCAATTCCATTCTCACTCTATCCAATTTTGTAACCTTGTGTGAGGATTACCTCCAAATCAAGCGCGATCTCAATCTCTGGCTTGAACTTTTCTACTGCAATCCTCAGCCCGAAACTTCTGGGGGCCCTCTCCTCCAATGTGGCGCCGTCGCTCTTCAACGGCGCCTCCACTCTGTCTTTCCCAAGCCAGTCTTTCCTAACCGCATCAAGGACTGGCAAAAAACCTTCTTCTACTGCAAGGATACCTCCCCTGCAGGTGAACCCAAACTTCCTCTATTCTCTGAGGATCGCCTCCAGGCGACTCCTCTTATGAAAGCTAGATGCTCAGAGGCTGCCCGGCCAAGAGTCGAGTCTCTGATCACTCGGATCCGGGCCCTCTTATCCCACAATCTAGAAAATATGGATCTAGTCTGCTGCTGGACGACTTGGAGGATCCAGCCTTTGAGTCCTAGGACTCGGCTCATCTGCACATATACTCGCTGTGCGGGTGACGACCTCCGGGTGACGGAGCAACTGTCCGATGGACCCGAACTTGGTCGGCTTATCAAGAAGCTGACTGGGAAACCGGTGAAGGACCAGGCTCATTTCGGGCTCCAGCCCTTCTGCTCGACCAACCCAGCTCCCGATGTAAGCCTTACACTTTACTTCATTTCCAACTTGATCTTACTTGCATCGCATACTAACTCATTTCCTTTGACTCTATGGCAGCTCACCGACTCCTTCTGGAAGCCGGCCTCTAGAGCTGGCACTGGGAATAAAACTGAGGCCGAAGCTGATGCTGAAGAGGAGACTCCTGCCACAGATCAAACTGCTGTGGCAGAAGACACTGATAACGATGATGAGGAGTCCTCTCAGGAGGCTCCTGCTGAAGATGATATTGATGATGAGGAGTCCTCGCCGGAGGCTCCAACCAGAAATGTTGCTGAAGAGGAGTCCTCTCAGGAGGCTCCCATTGTGGAGGATACGGATGAAGACGAGTCCTCTCCAGAGGCTCCTGTCACCAGACAAGCTCACACCACCTCTGCTGCTGCACAACCATCACTGTCTGAAGAGTCCTTAGCCAAGAGCCACTCTTCTTCTTCCCCAGCCTCTAACAACAATGGATCTCGAGAGGCTGTTCCCATGGTACCACTCTCACGAGTCCTTGGGTCCTCTCGCTCACCTGCTAAGCCTGAAGAACATATGCAGAGTGTTGTCGCTGCCAGGAAAAGGAAACTACGCTCCGATGGGCCTGCAGATGCTCCTGAGCCTCTGCCTGTCTCGCACCAGCGGAAATCGACTTCTCCTCCCAGCAAAGACGACTCCTACCACTCTGGGATGTCCATGCCTTCTTCAGACTCTCAGGCCTCTTTGGACCTGGAGACTAATATTGGGTAAAACTTCTCTGCTTACTGTACTCGCATTCAAATGACTTCTGCTTTTTCCCTTTTCATTAAATTTAAATCTGACTTCTGCCTTTGTGTATCTCAGGGCTCGGCCTTGTGCCAAGGTAACCAAGCTCCCAGGCATGGCTGATGTCACCTCTGGTCGTGGACCTGTCCCTCCTTCAGCTTCTGAAACGACAAGCACGAGGACAGGTCCCTCTATTGCTGCATCTGCTGGTGCAACCACAACTCCCACCATTCCCGAGTCCCCTTCAAGGACTCGGGCGGCGACTCCAACAATAGTCCAGCCTTCCTCTGGGACTGGGACTCCTGATACTGCGCCTCAAACTCATCCGGCTCCTATGAAGCCGACTCCTGCAACTCCTCCAAACATCAAGACCAAGTCATCTACTGACTACAGCCGACTTCGGGTGGCTGATAACATGTCATTTTCTGAAGCCTTTGCTGAAGCCATCGACCTGAACGATCAGTCTGCGAGGCTGAAGGATGATGAGCAAGCGGCTCTTAGATCTCTTCATATGATTCACACTGTAAGTTCCTTGACTTCTACTTCTTTATGCTTTTCTGGCATCATCCTATCCCAGTAGCCCCCAAGCACCTGTCTGTGGTGACTTGTGACTAGGATAGGTGCTTTGATTTGAAATTGAACTAAACTGCTTTATAGAAAAAATTTGCACATTGTAGCCCCCAAGCACTGAGTCCTTAGCTCTACTAGGACTCGGGGCTGCTAATTTGCTGTCTGTCGGGTCCTTAGACCAAAAAACTTTTCCACGAGTAGCCCCCAAGCGCCGAGTTGTCAGCCTGCGACGACTTGGAGCTATAAATGTATGTAACTTACTAACACTTAACTTGAAGAAAAATTTCTGTTCTGCGAGTAGCCCCCAAGCGCCAAGTTGTTAACTTGTGACGACTTGGAGCTGATGACTTGTCAATTAGGACCCATGCCTGCTAGCTGTTAGGAAAAAATTGACTCCTGAGTAGCCCCCAAGCGCCAAGTTGTTAACTTGTGACGACTTGGAGCTCATGAGTTCTCTACTTGACTTGTGAAGCTTACTTGTGCTTTATGACTTGTCCATTCTGACTTGCAAAAAATCTGACTTGTGATTGCAGTGCGTTATCTCCAAGATGAAGAGAGATATGAAAGAGCTTGAGGACCAGGCAGCTGCTAGTGCCAGGTCTGCTATTGCTGAAAAAGAACACTCCCTTCAGCTTGAAAAAGATCTGAAGGCTTTGTCTGCTCAACTGGAGCAAGTCAAAAAAGAATCTGCTGATGCCAAAAGGGTTGCCCAAAAGGCACATAATGATCTAAAGGCTGTCTTCGACACCTGCCGCAAGGGCATTGGGGCCATGTGCCAACACATATTTGGTAAGCTTAAAACTTTCGCTTGCTTCCTTTTGCACCTTTCTGAATTGCTTTTATACTGACGATTCTTGACTTATTTTCTGCAGGGGCTGACTCCCCAAAACTCAAACTGCCCACAAGCAAGCAATTGCATGAGATGCTAGATTATTTTCATGGGCTGCAAGAGGGAGCCCGTGCTGTGGTCAAGTATCTGAATGCCAAGGGCAAGTGCCCCAAAGAGCCTGAGCGTTTGGTTGATGAATTGTCTAGGGCACTAGGGTATGTACGGATGTGGAAGCAATCTTCCTTAAGGAGAGCATCCATCAGAATCCTTGCCCTGGCCCACAGTTATTATCCAACTGTCATAGAGCCGGCATTGCTTACTATGGGGAAGCCAGAACAACATGAAGATGGCAAACCCTTCACACAGGATGACTTCAAGGCTAAGGAAAAACTGGTGCGGCCCTATGCTTGTGAGATAGCCAACAAGATGGACCCTGAGGTATGGGTTCATCATTATGACTTTGGCCGCCCATCACAGGACCCAGCTGGTGTCCCCTCTTCTTCTACTGGACCGAGTTCTTCATCGCCAGCAGCTCCTGTTCCTGGTGCCGAGCCCACATTGAAGACTCCTGCTGCGCCCACTCCTTCGAGAGATATCTCTGGAGACGCCCAGAAACAAGCAGAGCTGGCTAAGCACATGAAGAGTCCCAAAGGTACTGGCTTTCAAACGAAGAGAGTCGCCACCAAGCCTCCTTTGAAGCCGGCTCCAGCCTCCACTACTCAAACAAAAGACAAGTCTCCAGTAAAGAAGGACTCTTCGACTCCAGCTGAGAAGTCGACTCCTCTCGAAGACAATCCCTTGAATGACTTTTGATCACTATGTAATGTTGTGCTATTAGTATTTGAACTCTGTAATGATGCACTACTGGTGCTTTAACCTTGTTAGGTGTTTTGAACTACTTTGTTCGGAAATTGCGCCAATCGGCTTATGATGACTTGATTGTTATGAGATTTGATATGTACTATCTATGCAAGTCATTCTGTGGTTCTTATAACCCATCTAATTATCCACTGATGAATAAGTAGGCCCTGCATGACTCCTCTTACAGTTTGTGCTGACAAGCTCCTAACACCTCATGTCCCTTAGGATTCGTAAGAGTCGGAGACGAATCATGCCTGTAGATTAGTCATATTGTGCAGGATGCATCTAACTTACCAGCGAGAAAATTAGGAAAAATTTGGCTGCTGTGCCGGGTTCAAGAGTCTAAGCTTAACTTTTTTCACTGAAAAGCAAGCCCCCAAGAACCTGATGATCAAAGTTAAAGAACAAAGCGCACTCACTGGGTGACTCGACTAAAGGACTCATGTTCACAGAAGCCGGCTTTATTTCATTTGATCATAATAATTCGATTACATCTAGGCATGGCTCACTGGGCTCATTGCCTTTCAATTCATAAATCTATTACAACTTAAGTATAATAAGGACGTAACTGAGCTATATTCCACGGCCTCTTTGCCTCTGCATAAGGATCTAGCGTATGAGCTGTGTCAGCTCCTTTACTTTCACTTGCCGGCTCTCGCATATCTATTAGATAGTACGATCCGTTGTGCAAATTCTTGCTTATGACGAACGGTCCTTCCCATGGTGGAGATAACTTGTGCATCCCTTCCCTGTTCTGGATAAGGCGAAGCACTAAGTCTCCTTCCTGGAAAGTCCGAGTCTTGATTCTGCGTGCGTGGTATCGCCGCAAGTCTTGCTGATAAACTGCTGATCTCTCAAGGGCTAACTCCCTTGCTTCCTCGAGTGCATCCACCGAGTCCTGACGAGCGAGTTCATTTTCTGTCTCGACGTAATTGGCGACTCGTGGCGAGTTATGCAACAAGTCGCTTGGCAGGACGGCCTCTGCTCCATACACCATGAAAAAAGGTGTGAAGCCAGTGGATCTGTTAGGAGTCGTTCTGATACTCCAAAATACTGCTGGCAACTCCTCAACCCAACACCCAGTGGCTCTTAGCAAGGGGACTCGGAGCCGAGGCTTAATTCCCTTCAGCAACTCCTGATTTGCCCTCTCTGCTTGCCCATTGGACTGCGGGTGTGCCACTGAGGCTAGGTCGAGTCTGATGTTATTCTCACCGCAGAACTTGGCCATCTCTCCAATTGATAAGTTGGTACCATTGTCTGTAATGATGCTACGAGGGTATCCAAAGCATGTTGCTATTTTCTTGAAGAATCTCACAGCTGACGCACCGTTGACTCTGCTGACGGGTTCTACTTCCACCCACTTGGTGAAATTGTCAACTGCTACTAACAGATGGGTCTTCTGACAAGGCGACTTTGAGAAAGGACCAACCATGTCAAGCCCCCAAATTGCAAATGGCCAAGTGATAGGGATGGTTCTGAGCTCTTGGGCTGGCACGTGGTCTTGCCTTGCGTACCTTTGACATCCATCACAGACTCGAACTATCTTTTCTGCGTCCAAATGTGCTATTAACCAAAAGAACCCATGTCTGAAAGCTTTTGACACCAAGGATCTAGTGGATGCATGATGACCACAATCACCTGCATGAATCTCTTGCAGTATTTTCTTGCCCTCTTCTGGAGACACACACCTCTGGTAGACTGCCATCAATGACTGTGTAGGACTTGCATCGCCTGATGAGTTGCTTTCGCTTGACTTCATCCTGTGGTAGTTCACCCCATAGGAGATATGCAAGGTAGGGCTCTGTCCATGCTGGGATTGCCCGTACTGCTGCCACAAGTGCCGACTCTGGATCTGGGAAGGCTAACTCCTCCTATGTGGCCAACTTGACTGATGGGTGGTGAAGCTCATCCACAAATACATTTGGTGGTACTTTCTCTCGACGAGAGCCGAGTCGTGATAACGCATCTGCGGCCTCATTCTTGCGTCTGTCAATATGCTCCACTTGATAACCAGAAAAGAACCCGGCTATCTGCTCGACTGCTCTTCTATAAGCCGCCATGTTTGCATCCTTCGAGTCTCAGGTTCCAGACACTTGGTGAGCTACGAGATCCGAGTCTCCAAAGCACCTGATACGCTTGATGTTCATCTCCTTGGCCAAACGCAGGCCATGCAACAAAGCCTCATACTCTGCCATGTTGTTTGTACAATCAAAATGCAACTGAAGGACATATGCCAACTTATCTCCTTTTGGTGAAGTTAGAACCACGCCGGCTCCTGAGCCCTCTAACTGTCTGGACCCGTCGAAGTGCATTGTCCAATATTTGGTGCAAGGTGAACTTGGTGAGGACGTGCAATCAGTCCAATCATTGACAAAGTCGACCAAAGCTTGAGATTTGATTGCCGTTCTGGGCTCATATGTAATATGATAAGGACCCAGCTCGATTGCCCACTTGGCGACTCGGCCTGTTGCATCTCTGTTGCGTATAATGTCTGCCAGCGGTGCTGAACTCACCACTTTGATTGGATGCTCTTGAAAATAATGTTTGAGCTTCCTACTAGCAAGAAAAACTCCATAGACTAACTTTTGCCATTGAGGGTACCTTTGCTTTGACTCTGTGAGGACTTCACTAATGTAGTAAACAGGCCTCTGCACTGGGTACTCCTTTCCTTCCTCTGATCGTTCCACCACTACTACTGCACTGACCACCCTCTCATTGGCAGCCACATACAAAAGCATGGGCTCCTTATCTGTAGGAGCTGCAAGTACTGGTGCTGATGATAGGGTTTTCTTCAATCCTTCAAAAGCATCGTCTGCTTCTTTGTCCCATATGAATTTGTCTGACTTCTTCAAGAGTCGGTAGAGAGGACCCGGCTTCTCCCCGAGTCTTGAGATGAATCTACTGAGAGCTGCTACACAACCAGCGAGTTTCTGAACATCCTTTAGACAAGTCGGCCTCTGCAGATTATGAATAGCCTTGATTTTCTCTGGGTTTGCTTCGATGCCTCTCTCTGAAACAATGAAGCCTAGGAGTTTGCCTGCAGGGACTCCAAAAACACACTTGGTTGGATTGAGCTTCATCTTGTACTTGCGCAGGTTATGAAAAGTTTATGTCAGGTCTGCTATCAGAGAGTCGGCCTTCTGAGACTTGACCACTACATCATCCACATAAGCATGAATATTCCTTCCAATCTGTTCCTTGAAACAATTTTGGATACATCTCTGATATGTAGCTCCTGCGTTCTTGAGTCCAAAGGGCATTGTTGTGTAACAAAATGCTCCAAAGGGCGTAATGAAGGACGTCTTCAGCTCATCCTCTATGTTGAGTCTGATCTGGTGGTACCCTGAATAGGCATCTAAGAAACAAAGCAACTCTGACCCCGCTGTGGAGTCGATGATCTGGTCAATACGAGGCAGTGCAAACGGGTCCTTAGGGCAATGCTTGTTAAGGCCCGTGAAGTCGATGCACATACGCAACTCTCCTGTTTTCTTTGGTACTAACACTGGATTGGCCACCCACTCTGGGTGAAAGACTTCCTTGATGAACTCGGCTGCGAGGAGCCGAGCCACCTCTTCTCCTATGGCTTTCCTCGTGTCATCATGAAACTTGCGCAAACCTTGCTTAACTGGTCTTGCATTAGGGTTAACATGTAAGCTGTGCTCGGCGAGTTCTCTCGGGACTCCTGGCATGTCAGATGGCTTCCATGCAAAGACGTCCCGGTTCTCACGGATGAACTCGACGAGCGCGCTTTCCTATTTATCAGAGAGGTGTGCCCCAATGGTGAACTGTTTGGAAGAATCACCAGGGGTAAAGTCGACTTGCTTTGTGTCCTGAGCTGACTTGAATTTCATCTTCTCCTCTGTGGCCGTTTCTTAAGGACCGAGTTGTCCTCCGGGTCCACGTTTGCTTTGTAAAATTTCAGCTCCTCTTGAGCACAAGCTGTTTCAGCCATAGCTGCATCACCTAGTTCACACTCCAATGCCATCTGTCTGCTGCCATTAACTGTAATGACTCCTGCTGGACCTGGCATCTTGAGTTTCAAGTAAACATAGCATGGTCTGGCCATAAACTTAAAGTATGTTGGTCGACCAAAGAGAGCGTGGTATGGACTCTTAAGATCCACTACCTCAAAAGGCATAATCTCTGAACGAAAATTCTCCACTGTGCCAAAAGCAGCCTCAAGATAAATCTTACCGATTGGCTTGGCTGACTTTCCTGGTACGATTCCATGAAAAACTGTCTCAGTGGGTATTAACTGCCTATCTTGCAGCTGCATCCTCTTGAATGTGTCATAATATAAGATGTTGATACTACTTCCACCGTCCATAAGCACGTTGTTCAATGTGTAGCCCCCAACTTGAGGTGCTACCACCAAGGCTAGCTGCCCTGGGTCGTCGACTCTTGGCGGATGATCTGCCCGACTCCATGTGATGGTTTGCTCTGACCACCTGAGCCATTGTGGTAGTGCCGGCTCCACTGCATTGACAACTCTAACCTTTAATTTCTTGGAACGCCTGGACGTGCTTGTTGTGAAGACATGGTAACTGCCACGACTCGGGTTCTGTGGCCGAGTTGTGACATAATACTGCCCATTGTCATCGTGAAGCTGCTTCGGGTTCTGCTGGAACCCGCCCTGCTGGTTACCTCCTCCTTGAGGTTGGTTAGGGTTGTTGCCGACTCCTCCACCATGGTTGCCAGGTCGTCCACCATCATTGTTTCCTCTATACCCGTTGTTGTTGCCTCTGTTTCCTGGTCCTTGGAACCCGGCGCGTTGCAAATCTACGCACTGTCCCAAGGTATGACCGCATCTACCGTTTTAGCATGTTTAGGGCACGGAATCCTCAACACCTCATCTGTGCTTGGAGTACGACCTTGGTATCCACGCAAATTGTTGTCCTTGTGTCTGACCGCAGTGTTTGTGTTAGCCACTAGGTCAGAGTTATCTCCATATGGCCGCTTGCTACCACCTTGATTCTGGTTTTGATTCTGGTTCTGATTCTGACCATTGCCACCTTGTCCTTTAGATCCTTCCTCCTGATCCTTTGTTTTGTCTGTGGCCGCATGTTTGTTAGCACCTGCCATGATCTCGCCAATCGTAAGGGGAATACCTTGATTCAGGCTCTCCTTCATACGACCTAGCTTCCAACTCAAGGGATTGTAGCTGCAGTTCCTCTCCATTGCCATTAGCACTGAAATTGTTGGGAGTCCTTGCGATGACTTAATGATCTCCGAGACTCGCCTCATCCAATGCCTTGCAGACTCGCCCTTTCTCTGAACACATCGCTCCAAATCCTCTATGGTACTCAACTTTTTGCATGTTCCCTGGAAGTTCTGAATGAAAGCTGACTTCAACTGCTCCCAAGAATTGATTGATCTAGGAGGCAAGTTACGCATCCACACCTTGGCTGCTCCCTCCATCATAAGATACATGAATTTGGCACACAAATTACCTGTGGCATTGCGAATACTCATCGCCATCTCGTATGTACCCAACCAAGAGGTCGGGTCCATGTTAGGCTCGTAATTGGGAACTTTGCGCGGCTCCTTGAAGTCGCTGGGGAAAGACTCGGACCTGATGGCATCTGACAGGCACTCTGGTCCTGTTAGTGAGGGAGAGGTGCCAGGAAAAGTCACCTCTGTGTGCGCCCGGGTTGGCTGAGGCTGGTTATCTGGACCAGCTAGGGCTCTGTCCCTCTCAGCTTCCCGTGCCCTGGCCGCCTCCCTCTCTCGTCGCTGTCTTGCTTCATCAACCACCAATTGAGCTAGTGAGGCAGTTGGTATAATAACCCTGTTCCTCTCTTGCTCACGGCGCCTTGCGCTTGTAGAGTTGGCCGGGTGAGACTCGTCATGGCGACTCCTCGTGCCAGAGTTGAACGGTGTCGAGTGCAGCCTACTTGCATCTGGAAACGCTGGATAAAGAGCTTGCTGAGTCATTGCTGTCTTCAACATCTCAATAGCGCGGCGGGTCTCCTGTCCCGCTGCTTCTTCTGGTATCTCAATGTTTTCCAACCTCATAGTTGCCACATGAACGTTGTCCATTGGGTTAGAGTAATGTCCTTCTGGCGTACGAAACCTGCCAGGTGGAGGTCCCATACCACCTGCTTATCCTCCTCCGACTCCTCCTTCAGGTGGCGGTCCGTTGGTACCGTTGCCGCCGGGTCCTTCTGGTGGCGGTGGTGGTGGTGGTGTTGCTCCTCCTCCTGCGCCGCCTCCCGCAACTGATGAACTCTCCAGCCCGGCTCCTGCGCCTGGACCAGTGGGTGTGTTGAACAAGGCAGTAGGGTTGACAATGACTCCGCCGCACAGGCGACTCCTCGCCCTGCGATGCTGAATAGAGGTGAGTTCCTCCTGACGACTCCTTACAACCTGGGCCTCGGTCTGGATCCGGGCCCGCTCTTCTGCTAATCTGCGGTTTGCCTCGTTGATTTCTGCTAGCTGCCTCTCCATTGCAGCACGCGCGCTGGCTAACTCGGCCGCCCGTTCTGCTGCGTTGCTTGCATTGATTTCCTTTGTCAACAGACTTGGATCAAACTGATTTCCGCCGTTTCCAGACATGTAAACTCCAACGATACGGGTGCGTACTGGCGACTCCTCGTAGTCCTCTTCCTCAATTCCATACCCAAGACGATCCTCGAACAAGGGCAAGATAGACTCTAAATTGGCGTCGTAACCTGGCTCCATACATGGCTCCGCCAGCGACTCCTCTTCACGGTTGACAGCAAGATGCTCCTCTGACTCGGCGATGATGCCGAGTTCTGACGTGCCGACCGACTCCTCTCCGTCGGGCTCGACAACAACTGTGGGCTCTGATACAGATTCCGCCGAGTTCGCGCGAAGACCCGACGCGCGAACCATGCCGACGAACACGTTGATTCCTCCAAAGACAAGCTGATAACCCTCGTCGACTTCATGCATATCTGAAGTCCAACCAGAGTCGTCGATTTCTGTTTCTCCATGCTCATCAGTGTAGACTCGCCCGATGGCGAGTTTCTCCATGGCCCGGCGAGCAGCTCCCACGATCTCGACTCCTCGCATCTCCTGCCCCACGGTGGGCGCCAACTGTCGTGGGGTTGTCACGGCAAGTCCTTCCTCCAGGAAGGTGAGTTCGGGGGCCATCGATGCTTGAAGTACGTAGGAGAGGTTAATCTCGCCTAGGGACACAGATTTACCCAGGTTCGGCCCCTCTTGGTTAGAGGTAAAGACCTACTTCCTGCCTCTCTTTATTGCTCTAGATCTAATATCGATTACAGGGTTCCGGCTCCTCTCTGGGGAGTCGGCGACTTGGTATCTCTTTTATGGCTTTCTCTGGTTGTCAGGCTTATCGATCTAAGGTCCAGGACCCCGCTTATAAAGGCTGCCGGGTCCCTGGACTTACAGGTTACACCGAGTCACACTAGAACACGGAGTCCTACTCTACATCTTGGCCTTCCAAGTTAGGGCTCCGGGTTGTACTTGGACTCCTTGCTGACGAGTCCTTTCTTCATCATGGGCCTTGGTTAGCTTGTCTCCAGCCTAGCCCATGCGACTTGATACGTGACTCGGCTTTGGCCTTCTTGGTCTTGGCGGGTCTACTTTCCAGGTCCATGGGCCTACCTATAAAGTATCCCCCCATCAGCAATAGAGCTCCGCCGCCATCGCCGACAAGTTTCGGGGGTTCAGAAGGTCCTGTTCCGGCACCCTGCCAGGACGGGGATCGACCGCCGGGGCCATCTCCATCAACACCGCCGCTTTCCGCGATGAGGAGGGAGTAGTCCCTCACCGGGGCTGAGGCTTATACAAGTAGCTATGTGGTTATCTCTCTCTCCCATGATGTGATCTTCGTTGTGATCATGAGCTTTGTTAGTGTAGTTGAATACATGATGCTTCCCTATGTGTAATGGATATGATGTTGCTCAAGTGGTGTTATTTAGTACAATTTCCGGAGCCACCGTTGTGATCATGGTACCTCAGTGACAGGATGGGTGCCATGTGTGACTCTATGGATAATAGATTGGAAGGATCTTCATCATGAGTTTGTTCTTTATTTCTTGGATTGAATAGATCATGAGGTTTCTTGATGATTGTGTTATTGAAGAAAGAGACTATTCAAGAAATAGGTTGTGGTGTTTGTTAGTACTATCTTTGGATGCGGATAGTGACAACATGAAGTGTCCATATATGTGGAATACGAACTTTAAGGTGTGCTTTTCGTAGCCCTACGCAATTCTCATCCTATTTGATCCACAAAAGAATGATCTCCGAGTAACATCTACCACGCATGTATTTTTGTGGGAACTATCATGTGTTTAATTATGTTAATGATGTTGAGAGTAGTCACTAGTGAAAGTATGAAGCCTAGGCCTTGTTTCCAAGCATTGATACACCATTTTTACTCACTTTTGTCACTCGTTTGCTTGCTGCCATTTTTATTACAGAATTACAAAATCACCTTTTACCATCCATATCATTTGCATTTTACCATCGCTTCGCCGAACTAGTGCACCTATACAACTGACAATTGTATTAGGTGTGTTGGGGACACAAGAGACTTCTTGTATCTTAATTGCAGGGTTGGTTGAGAGGGATATCTTTGACCTCTACCTCCCGTGGATTCGATAAACCTTGGGTTACTCACTTAAGGGAAATTTGCCGCTGTCCTACAAACCTCTGCGCTTGGAGGCCCAACAAGTCTACAAGAATAGAAGCGTGTAGTAGATATCAAGCTAATTTCTGGCGCCGTTGCCGGGGAGGTAAGGTAAACGGTACTCATACTCCGACGATGAAGCTAATTTCTAGCATTGTTGTTGGGGAGGTGAGTGCTTGAAGGTATCTTCTTTAGATCTTGCAATTAAATCTTTTTGTTTCTTGTTTTTATTTCACTAGTTCGGTTTAATGGAAAACAACAAAAAAATTAGAGAGCTTTATAAAATTTATCTTGAAATTGGTCTGATGCTTTTGAAGAGAAAATTAAAAAACCTATGGAACTTTATTTGCACAATAATCATGCTAGTAGCAATGTTATTATTATGATTTCTTTGAATGCCATTATTGCTAATGCTATGGAAAATTGCAAGCTTGGGGATGCCGGTTTTAATGAATATGATCTGTTTAGTCCCCCAAGCTTTGAGGAGGAAATTTGCTTTGATGATACTATGCCTCCTATATATGATGATTATAATGATGAATGTGATATTTTCAGTCCACCTACTATTGAGGAAAAAGTTTATTATGATTATGATATGCCTCCTATTTATGATGATTACAATGATGGTTAAGATAGTTTTACTCCCACTATTACTAATGAGAAGGATTTTGCTTATGTGGAGAGTAATAATACTTTTATGCATGTGGATCATGATAAGAATGCTTTATGTGATACTTATATTGTGGACTTTATTCATGATGCTACTGAAAGTTATTATGATAGAGGGAAACATGGTTATATAAATTTTCATCTTATGAAGTTTCCCATATTTATGTTGAAGGTTTTAATGTTGCATTTGCTTTGCCTTCCTATGCTAGTAGCTTTATGCTCCAATGATTTATTTTCTTACAAGATGCCTATGCATAAGAAGAGAGTTAGACTTAAATGTGTTTGATATTTGCTTCATGATGCTCTCTTTTGCGTTCCAACTCTTATTCTTATGAGAGCATCATTAAAATTATCATGCCTAGCTAAAAGGCTTAAAAGAAAAGCGCTTGTTGGGAGGCAACCCATGTTTTCTTTTCTTTCAGTTTGTTTTTGTTTTTCTTGAGTCATGAAGTTGTTGCCTCTGTAGCAACAACATTGTATCTTTTTCTTTGGTTTGTTGTGCCAAGTTTAGCCTCTAATGCATTGAAAGTGCGAGGTGGTGTTTTGCTGTCCAGAAACAGAATTTTGTCCTTCACTGTTCGAAAATCTAAAAATCCTCTGAATTTTATCTTTTTCTGAATTTTTAGAAAGCAAGCCTGATACTTTTAGCTATCTTTCGTTCGTTTTGAATTTTCTGATTTGAGCTGCAGAAGTGCCTCGAACAATTCAATTTTTACAGACTGTTCAGTTTTTGACAGTATCTACTTTTATTTGTATTCATCTCTTTTACTATCGTCAAATGTGATACTCTTGAGGAGGAGTGCCACATTGAGGCTTAGTAAACAGTAGCTAATACCCAATAAAGTTGTTTGAAATTTGTCTTGAGTTGAACACATGTGTATTTTTAATTTATGAGCACTAACCCTCTAATCAGTTTATGAGAAGTTTTGTGTGAAGGGAGTTTTTAAGTTCCAAAGGAGAGGAATATGAAGAAATTGAGGATGGGTCAGAACTCAAGCTTGGGGATGCCCCCATGGCATCCCCTCTGAATATCAAGAACCATCAAGAGTCAAAGCTTGGGGATGCCCAAGGCATCCCCTCATCTTCATCGACTATCATAAGGTCGTCTTCGTTGAACTTCGTTTTTATCACTTTACATATTATGTGCTATGCTTAGAGCGTCTTTTTACTTTCAGTTTTGTTTTGTTTGTTTGCTGGTCATATGCTTGTTGGATCCTTGCTTTGTTTGTGTGGGAGAGAGACACGCTCCGCTTTTTCATTTGAATACTCCTTTGCTTCGCTTATATCTTGTTGAGTATTCTTAGCTACTGTTTATTTGCTAGTAAGCTCTCATTTTTAGCTTTTATATTGTTTAGAGCTTCTAGTAGTTCTTGTTAAACTCTCATGTTCTTCACTTATATTTGTTGGAGAGTTGTTATTGGTAAATTGCTTGAATTGTCAAAGGGACAAAATGCTATTCATGTGATATTGGAATGAAATGAAAAGCCTGCATAATATTGTAAAATCATTGTGTGGATACTTAATACTTCTCATTTGTTTTGAGATATTAGGATGAATGCTTAAACTTGCTGGTTATTTGAGTGGAATTGATTAGTAAAGAAATACCGTTAAAAACTTGAAACTATGTGGCGTTTCGTAGTTGTTAATTCTTTAAGCTAATCTTTCCATCAAAAGAATTGTTTGGTCAATATTGGAGACGGTGTGGAGCTTTTATGGTTATGATTGATAAATTTCTTATGCTACTCTGTTACCGGTTAATTTTAGATGTTTGCTTCAAATACCTTCTTTGCTAAGCCCAAAAATTCGTACTGAGTGTATGGTTCACTCGTGCATCCAAATCCCAGAGCCAAACTATCTTGCCAGCTGAGTCCAGCATATCTACCTATGCATGGTATTTCCTACCATTCCAAGTAAATTTGTCATGTGCTATCTTTAAAAATTCAAAATACTCCTTTTTGTGCCTATGTTTTTAAGCTCATGAGGGAGCAGTAGAGAGCTAGATATAACTCGTGACAAGCAAGGTCATTTCCCCATTTTCACCCGGTGTCGATGGATTACGTCTTCACTTGAATCAACCCGAGAGCAGCTTAAGCAAAATATAAATATAACTCACCATTCTCCTCCGCGCAATGAAAATCTGAGAAATCAGCTCAAAACATTGGACAGTGGTGAAACCAAGGAGAAAGAGGAGCGTACTCGCTCCTCTAAAAACCAGCTGCTCTCACAAGTCTAAAAGCCTTGCTTGTTATGGGGGACTAGATAGTTTCTCTGTTGTGAAGTCGTTAACGAAAGCATGCATGTCTCAAAATTGTTTTACTTCTGTTTCATAAAAAAAAACCTCTAGCACATGACTAATCCCTGCTTCCCTCTGCGAAGGGCCTTTCTTTTACTTTTAATGTTGAGTTAGTTTTCCTCTTCCTTCTATCTCCACCAAAGCAAACATCTAGCATTGACCCTGGGTATCATTGATCATATTGCATTGTCAGATTAAACATGAATCTTTATATTGACTTTACCGTTGGAAGTTGAAGCTTTTTGCTAAAACTTGCATCTTCTTTGTTTTGATTCTCAAACACTTTTGTCATGGAATTGTTAACTTTGAGAATCAATCAAATATGTGGATCACATTGCTTTCATGTCTTTAATGTACTATTTATGAAAGGTTTTGCTTGAATGATTCAACTTGGTTATTCATTGCTTTCTTGCTATTAACTATAGACAATTGTTTTGTATCACTTCATTCACATCCTATGCTTTACATTACTATCTTGATCATGTTTGTGTTGGTTGCATGTCTTATAAAAAAATTATTTGTTATCCAAGCGAAGCGCAATGAAGAAAGGTGGTGCGTCTTGAGGAGTTGAAGATCGTCTTCATCGACCTCAAGTGGTTTAAGCACGAGGCAAAGGTATGATCTTGCTAGGGTTTCTATTTTACCGGTCTCATGATGTTTAGTGAGAGACCGGGTTATAGGATAGATAGCCGTACTATCAAGAGGGGCTCTCGACCGAGTATCGTGATCGTATCGTTCGTGGAGAGCTCAAACCTTTGCATCCATGCAATCATCTTTATTGGTTCTTATTTGGCTTTTATCCATATAAGAATTTAGAGCTTGTGTTCATCTCCATACCAAGCTCTAGTTCTTCAAAAACGGATCTCATGAATATCTTCTTGCGTTTTTGATATCGGAGGTTTTACCGGTTTGTCTCTTCTACGAGAGGTCAAACTCTCTCCTTATATTTTGCTCCTCACATGATAGACTATGATGTGTATATGCATGATCTTGTAGGGCTTGTGATTATCTTCGAAACAAGCCCAAGATCATAGAAAACGGAGTCTTGATGAAAAGCGTGTGCATTCGGTGTTGAGATTTTGCCGGTTCATCCGCTTGGAAAGGTCTCACCATTCCATCCCTCCGCACAATCTCCTTTGCTTGCTTTCATATTTTCAGTTTTTTTAGGGCAAGCTCTTGTCGTCCTCTTTCCGACAAAATTGGTTTCACTCGATTCGGACTTCATTTGCAAAAGTTATGGCAGTTCTGGTTTTCTCTGTTTGGATCTACCCCGGAGAGGGTCCGGAGTCTCCGGTCACACCGGAGTCTCCGCCCCCCAAGGACCAGGAGTCTCCGGCCTGTGTTTTTCGCTGCTGTTTTGTGTTTGCTGTGGTGCGCCACTGTATAGGGGTCCGGAGTTCCCCCGGAGAAGGACCGGAGTCTCCGGCCCACCGGAGTCTCCGGCCCGAGGACCCGGAATCTCCGGCCCTCTCATTTTCCTCAGCCCTTTGCATCTGTGTGGTGCGCCTCTGGATAGGGGTCCGGAGCTCCCCCGGAGGGTGCCCGGAGTCTCCGGCCTCCCCGATGACCCAGCAGGCCGGAGTCTCCGGTCACTTACTCCGGAGTCTCCGGCCTGGACAGGCTCCAATGGCTAGTTTTTGGGGGAGGCTATAAAAAGCCTCCTTCCCCCCAAAACCTAGTTACACAACTTGCTCACTTGTTCTTGCTCTTCCCCTTTGCTCTAATCCTTGTGAGCTTGATTCCTCTCTTCCCCTCCAATGATTCTTGCCCAAATTTAGGGTTTCAAGAGAGGAGATCTAGATCTACCATTCCACCAATCAAATTCTCCTCTAAGTGAGGGGAACCTTGTGGATCTAGATTTGGGGTTGCTTTGTGTTCATCCCCCTTTGTTCTTCCTCTCTTATTCCCTCCATAGCATTAGTTGCTTTGGTTGGAATTTGAGAGTGAAGGATTCGACCACTTAGTGTGTTCTTGCCTCTTGCATTTGTTGCATCGGGTTGCTCTCCCTACGGTGATACGTGAAGATCGACGTTGAGAAGCTTGTTACTCTTGGGTGCATTGTGTTCCCAAGAGCTTTGTGCATCTTGGGTGCATTGTGTACCCTAGACGGTTTGGAGGTGCCGCGAAGACTTCGAGTTGTGAAGCTTCGGCACGAATTTGGGAGCCCCCAATTGAGTTGTGGGTGTGTGACCCAAGAGAAGTTGTAAAGGGCTCCGGAATCCGCCTCGAAGGATTCCGATAGTGGAAGGTGAACCAATCCCTTGGGTGAGGTTCATCGGAGAATAGGGTGAGGCCTTTGTGGCATCTTGAGTAGGCCTCTTGTGGCGAGCTCACACCCCTCCAACGAGACGTACTCCCTTAACAAGGAGGAACTTGGGAATACATCCTCGTCTCTGCGTGCCTCGGTTATTTCTATACCCGAGCTTTACTTATGCAATTTACATTGTGATAGCCTTCGTGCTTGAAGTTCTTTTCTATAGCTATCACCTTGTTGCTTGAATTGCTTAGCATAAGTTGTTGGTGCATATAGGTGAGCCTAGTAATTAGGTTGTTGGCTTGTGAATTTAAACACATAGTTTTATTCCGCAATTATCAAGCCCCTAATTAGAAAAAGTTTTAATCGCCTATTCACCCCCCCTCTAGGCGACATCTCGGGCATAGTTGTTCTTTCAATTGGTATCAGAGCCTCGTCTCTCTTGTTTGGCTTTACCGCCTAGAGAGTAAAGATGTCGTCTAGGGATTTAGTGCACAATTCCTTGTTTAGATTTAATGGCACAAATTTTAATGCTTGGAAAACTCATATGCTTAATCACTTACGGGTCTTGGACCCCAATATAGAGCGTATCCTAGATATAGGTTTTTCTCCTCCAAAGGACTACGCAAGTATGACTTTAGAGGATGAGAAAAACTTATATCTAGATGCTCTAGCATCTAACGAGTTTTGCAAGTTTGTGAGTGTAGTTGTGTTTGAGTCAATCATGCCTCTCCGGGATGCTCATGAGCTATGGACCAAGCTTCAAGATAAATATGGAGTGTCCAACTCTATTGAGGATGATTGTTCTCCCTCCACCTCCGGCCGTGACGAGCCCTCGTCTTCATCTACTTCACCAAAATGTGGTAAGCCACAATCCAATGTGATGGTGAGTAGTGATAGGTCTTGCAATATTGATAGTGAGCTTTTCTTTGATAATCTTTTATCTCTAGCTTGTTGCAATGCCTCATCTTTGGACTTAAACTCTTCTAGCACTCCTAATGTCATACATGCTAGTGTTTATAGTCCTTGTATATCATCCAAAAATTGCTTAGATAAATCTAATGATGATATGCTTGCTTTATCTTGTTCTAATGATAAAAATGCTTGTGTTCCCTCTAACTCTTGCATGAATGTTAATATAGAGGAAACCAAATTAATTGTGGAACAAGATTTGAACTTGAGTAGTTCAAAAATTGATTATTCTTCTTCATCCATCACTCATTGCCTTATGGCTAAATCTTCTTCTAGCAATGATAATAATGATGATGATAATAATGGTGAAGAAGATGATATTGAAAAGGTTAATGTTTTGCTTCAAAATAAAGGCCTAATGATTCTTAAAGCCCTTCCTAGCAATAAAAGTGCCCACGCTAACCTCTTTGAAATCATGAGCACCCTTATTGAGCGTGGGGAAACCATTGAGGCTTTGGAAGCAAGCCTTGAAGAAAAAGGTAAGATAGAAAGAGATGATGCTATGGAGAAAGCATCGTTAGAAGATGCTCTTGTGGAAGAGCAAGAGACTCGTGCTTCTCTTGAGGAGAAACTAGAATCTATCGAGGAGTCTCATAATGATATAATTGCTAAAATCATTAAAGAACGTGACCATGCCATTGCTAAATATAAGGTCACGAAAAATGAAAATGCTAAATTAAATGAAGAGCTTGCTAAGCTTTCTTCTTCTATTCCTAATGCTAATGATGCTTGTGCTACTAACTCCATTTCTTGTGAAGCATCTACTTTGAAGGAGAACGTTGAGCTAAGGGCTCAACTTGAGTTGCTAACTAGCAAGTATAGGGAGTTGGAAGAAAGTCATAAAAAGCTATCTAGCTCTAATGATGATCTTCTAGCTTCCTATGCTAGTCTAAAGTTAGCTCATGGGGTCATCACTAAAAAGGTAACATCTTGTGAACCTCATGTGGATAATAGCACAACCATAACAAAAAATGCTAAAATGCCATGTGCTAGTCCTAGTAGTTCATCCACTAAAAATGTTGGTACATCATGTGATGAATTACTTGCTTTGCCTTGTTGCTCTAACAATGATGCATCTACCTCCTCTAGTACTTGTGTTGTCACTAACCATGTAGAGAAAAGAGGAGAGCTCAAGGCCCAAGCCACTTCTATGAAGAAAGGCTTGGAAAAGCGTCATGAGGGGAAGAGTGCACTTGACAACATGTTGAGTGTGCAACAATCCCCGAAGGACAAGAGAGGACTTGGATTCAACTCCAACATCAAGACCAAGTCCAAGGTTGAGAAGAAGAAGGGCCAAGTTCAAGTCAAGAATCCGGCCAAGATCATTTGCTTCAAGTGCAAGCTAGAAGGGCACCATGTTCGGGATTGCCCAATGAAGAAGAAGATGTCTCTTAGTGAGAAGCAACTAGGGAAGCGGCCACTTGTTCAATCTCATGCTCAACCACGAGTTGAACAAAGGCCACCTCCTAAGAAGACTCAAGTTATTGCTTCTCAAGTTGAGGAGCCTATTAAGAAGAAGAAGAGTCGGTGTTGCTACCTTTGCCGTGGCAAAGGTCATTTTGCTTCTTCATGCACTAACGGTACCCCATCCAACCCTATCATAATTGATGATGTTTATTCTCTTGGGAAGGATAGAGTTGGCAATGTGTTTGCCAAGTATGTGGGAGCTCAAAGTGGTGGCAAGAAAAGCACCATTTGGGTTCCCAAACCTATTGTGACTAACCTCTTAGGACCCAACTCGGTTGGGGACCAACAAGCTCAAACTTGATCAATAGGTGTTTGTGGAGGACATTGGTGACTTGGCTATTTTTGAAGAATTAAGGGATCTTCATGGTTTTATTTCTCAAGCCAAGTCAATTGGATTATCACATATCTATCTCATATCCAATGCTTCCTCCTTGCGGTAACTTGTATTTAATTCATATATTCATTGAAAGTTGCTTGCTCCCTTGCATGTGTTAGTTTTGTTCCTAGCATGTGTTTGTATGTGATATGCTCCTTTCTTACTTATCTTGTTATTCAAGGTGGTGTATGTTAGTTGTGTATCATGTATGTGTAATTTGTGTGTTGAGCTTTATTGAATCTTGTGTGGATTTCATTTGGCTCTTTGAGATATTAATGGACTATCCCATTTTGGGGAGTGATGTGCTTTGTGCACATCACAAACCTAAAAATGTGTATACATGAGGCACACTACCTAGTATTGATATTTCAATATTATCTAGCTACTATGTGGTATGTCATATTCATGAGAAATTCAAATTCTACAATGTCCATTAATTTCTCTAGTTGGTTTTATTTGCCTCTTGTTTAAAAATAAAATGAATTATCACATTATGGGGGAGTAATAAGCTATGTGCAGATTACAATCCCATAAAAATGTGAACATTTGAGGTTTGCCACTTAGAGTTGATATTGTACATTATCCATTTCCTATGTGCATGTTTACTCAAACAAGTTTCCAATTTTCCTTTGTGGTTACCCTTTGGTTCTTGTTTTATGTGAGTTTGCTTGGTGTGGTTTCTCTCTAATATGCATTCCCATATATTATGTGAGAAACCATTTGTTTCCTTTTATTCTAACCATGGCTTTGCCGGTTGGTTCGAATAATTGAAACTACCAACAAACCTCTTTAAAAAACGGTGTTTTAATTCCTAATCTTTTTGCCATTTGCTAGTTTGTGGTGAAGTTGGGTCTTGTACATCATTCCTTTATACCACCGAGAAATATCTCTATATACTCCTTGTCCATGACAAGTGATACTAGTAATTGTGGTGGATTGTGTAGACCATCTTCACATTGGCTCTTGCGTTGTTTTGCTTTATCTATTGCCCTCCTTGCCTTTTGAATGGATCCTATTTTTCAATTGGTAGTGTTTAGTGTTGTAAATAAAATACGGAGAGTAATGATCCCATGTGCGTGCATTTTGTATTCAAATGCAAATATATAAGATAATGCATAAATTTTGGGGGAGCATTCCTTTTTATTTAGAACACTAACCTATCTATCAATTTTTGATCCCATCAATTGGCATTTGTTTCTTTATCTTGTGTTGGTACCTTCAATTTGTATTAATTGGAATTTAATCTCTTTCCATAGATATTTGTTCCAATTAATATTTTTTGTGGGAGTCTTGCTACCTTTTTGCCTTATTTCCTTTACTTGATTTTGGTCAAGTATCACCATCTTTTTTGGTATCTTTTCTCCTATGTTTTTTTTGTTTTAATTGGTATCTTATTTTCNAAAGTGCATGGTTGCCCCCATGCATGATTTTGGTAATTAATGACAATCTCTATGGACTAAGTTTGCTTTGAGCCATATTTATTGTGTCCATTGAGTTGCTTGATCTCCATTTGTTGAATCAAGGTTAGGGAAGAAGTTATGGTTGATCAAGGCTTTGTGCGGGTTGATCAGCTCAAGGCCAAGTGAAGATGTGCCGAAGAGAGCGTCTCCCATCTTGGTGTATGGGGGAGCATCAAGTGAATCTTCACCGAAGCGCATCGAGGAAGGTGGTGCGTCTTGAGGAGTTTAAGATCGTCTTTATCGACCTCAAGTGGATTAATGCGCAAGGCAAAGGTATGATCTTGATAGGGTTTCTATTTTACCGGTCTCTATTGTTAGTGAGAGACCGGATTATAGGATAGATAGCCGTACTATCAAGAGGGGCTCTCGACCGAATATCGTGATCGTATCATCGTAGAGAGCACAAACCGTTGCATCCATGCAATCATCTATAATGGTTCTTATTTGCCTCTTATCTTGGTGTGATCTTGGTGCTTGTCGTGCCTCGTCATGACAAGGCTAAGTTCACCGAAAACGGTTCATATGCGTCTTCCTATTGCGTTTTTGGTATTGGAGATTTTGCCGGTTCATCCGTGCGGAAGATTATGTCTTCCATTCTTGCAAAATCTCCATTGCTTATTTGCCATTTCCAAGGGTAGCTCTTGTCGTTCTCTTTCCAACAAAATGGTTTCACGTTGTTCGGACTTCATTTGCAAAAGGTACGGCATTTCCGGTTTTCAAAAGGAGGTTTTCCCGGCGTGTACTTTTAGAGAGGTCAAACTCTCTCCTTGTGACCTCCTCCTCACATGATGGACCAATGATGTTTCTCTGCATGATCTTGTAGAGCTTTTCGTTGCGAGTCCAACGAGCCCAAGATCATCGAAAACGGAGTCCGGATGCAAAAGATATGCCCGTTTTCATATTGTTTTTTTTCTGCTATTTTCTGTGGGGCGGAAATTCCGGCCCCCGGAAGTTCCGGCCGTTGCAACCGGAATATCCGGCCCATATTTCATCTGAGTTTTTTTTGGCTAAGTCTTTTTTGCTTTCTCTCTGGAGGGTGTCCGGAATTTGCCTCGGACGTTTCCGAAATTTTCCGGGGGTCCGGAATTTCCGGTCTTTGGTCCGGAATATCCGGCCCAAGGAAAATTTGGCTAAGTCTTTTTTCGCGTTTTCTATTGGGTGGGGGTCCGGAACTTTGCACCGGAGGTTTGCTCCGGAAATTTTCGGGGCACCGGAATTCCGGTGTAAGCTCCGGAATATCCGGCCCCCGGCCAGAAGTTCCGGCCCCTTTAACCCGGAATTTCCGGCGCCTCGTTTTTCAACGGCTAGTTTTTGGGGGAGGCTATAAATAGCCACCTTCTTCCCCCAAGTGCTGGTTGCTCAACTTTTGCTCAGCTCTCACTCTCTCTCCTCCATTGTTGCAAACTTGTGAGCTTGATTCCTCTCAATCCCTGCGATGATTCTTGCCCAAATTTAGGGATTCAAGAGAGGAGATCTAGATCTACCATTCCACCAATCAAATTCTCCTCTAAGTGAGGGGAACCTAGTGGATCTAGATTTGGGGTTGCTTTGTGTTCATCCCTTTGTTCTTCCTCTCTTATTCCCTCCAAAGCATTTGTTGCTTGGTTGGAATTTGAGAGTGAAGGACTTGACCACTTTGTGTGTTCTTGCCTCTTGCATTTGTTGCATCGGGTTGCTCTCCCTACGGTGATACGTGAAGATCGACGATGAGAAGCTTGTTACTCTTGGGTGCATTGTGTTCCCAAGAGCTTGTTGCCTCTTGGGTGCATCGTGTACCCTAGACGGTTTGGAGGTGCCGCGAAGACTTCGGTTGTGAAGCTTCGGCATGAATTTTGGAGGCCCCAATTGAGTTGTGGGTGTGTGCCCCAAGAGAAGTTGTAAAGGGCTCCGGAATCCGCCTCGAAGGATTCCTATAGTGGAAGGTGAACCAATCCCTTGGGTGAGGTTCATCGGAGAATAGGGTGAGGCCTTTGTGGCATCTTGAGTAGGCCTCTTGTGGCGAGCTCACACCCCTCCAACGAGACGTACTCCCTTAACAAGGAGGAACTCGGGAATACATCCTCGTCTCCGCATGCCTCGGTTATTTCTATACCCGAGCTTTTACTTATGCAATTTACATTGTGATAGCCTTCGTGCTTGAAGTTATTTATCTTGCTATCACCTTGTTGCTTGCCTTGCTTAGCATAAGTTGTTGGTGCACAGAGGTAAACCTACTAATTTAGGTTGTTGGCTTGTTAATTTAAACACATAGTTTTATTCCACAATTATCAAGCCCTTAAATAGAGAAAGTGTTAATCGCCTATTCACCCCCCCCTCTAGGCGACATCCGGACATCGTTTGTTCTTTCAGTCTCCTTGATTCCGTGATCGCGACGAGATGCCCAGAGTCATGCCCTCGAATAAATTTCCTTTATTCCGAGATGTTCCAATGAATGAATCTACCCAATGAGGAGCTCCAGCCGACTATGACCACCTTCCACATTATCGTACTGGGAAGGAGCGCGCCACTAGGCCGAGTCATCCTCCACCTTGCACTCTGTTGTTGCGAGGTTGTTTCGTCTCCTTGATTCCGTGATCGCGACGAGATGCCCAGAGTCGTGCCCTTGGATTTATTCATCGTCAGTGAGAGATGCCGAGGGTGCCTTGGTCCAGTATGCTCCGGCCGTTGAGAAGCTCAAGCTGTATTGGAGGCCGGGAAGAGTACTGGACGTCTGGGAGTTCTCTCCATCGATTCTTTCCCTCGTTCTGCTAATGATCTGTCACTATCATGACGGCTTAGATGCGGATACTTTGTGGCACGTTCCTCCTCCCGCTGATGCATGGAAAATACACGTATTTTTATCCATGTTTAAACCACATTTTTGTCATGAAAATGGCAAGATGTCAATTGTACGCCCGCCTCTAACCACTAATGTCCAAATTATTTTGCAAATCTCATTGAAATTTATTTTCTTGCAGTTTGGGACAAAATAATGACGAATATCAATCATATATGAGAAGAATCACCTGACTTTGAGTTGCCTAAGTTGACGAGGCGGCAAAACCAAGTGCCAGAGACTTAAGGAGCACTGATACGTATGACCATGCTCGACCGTACCAACCGCAGTACGAAACATCGGTGGCTCCCCCGATCAAACCAAGCAACTTTCATCAAAGGACACAAGGCTAATTGGTATCACAAGGCCCCCGAAAACCTAATCATGTCTGTGACTTCTATAAAAAAGAGGAGAAATGGCCACCAGAGGGGGCAGCCATCCATTTATTGGGAATATGCCCTAGAGGCAATAATAAAATGGTTTATTAAGCATATTCATGTTTATGATAATACTTTATTATCCATGCTATAATTGTATTAAATGGAAACATAATACATGTGTGGAATATAAACACTAGCAGTCCCTAGTGAGCCTCTACAGGACTAGTTCGTTGATCAAGAGATAGTTAGAGTTTCCTAACTATGGACTTGTTATAGTCACTTGATGACGGAGTCATATCATTAGGAGTAATGATGTGATGGACATGACCCAAATAATAAAGTGTTACAATTAATCGTGTTACAAAGTTTTGTTGTTAACACTTTTAATATGCCAAATATAGTTTCCTTAGACCATGAGATTATATCACTCCAGTTCACCGGAGGAATACTTTGTGGACATCAAACGTCACATCGTAACTGGGTGATTATAAAGGTGGCTTTCAGGTATCTCCGACGGTGGGTTGTTGGGTGATATGAATCAAGAGTGGGATTTGTCCCTCCATGTGACGGAGAAGATATCTCCAGGCCTTCCCGGTAATATAGCATCAAAAGTCTGCAGACATGTGATTAGGAGGTAATCACCGGGATCCTATATTATGGACAAGTAAAGAGAACTTGCCGGTAACGAGATTAAACTAGACATGGGGATGTCAACGATTAAGTCTCGGGCAAGTAAAATATCGTGAGACAAAGGGAATCGTATATGAGATTAATTGAATCTCCGGCATCATGGTTCAATCAAGAAAGAGTTTCGTTGAGTGCATAGGAATTAATATGGGCATCCTGGTCCCGCTATGTCTATGCATTCCCGAACCCGTAGGGTCACACACTTAACGCTCCGATGAAATTAGGTTTTGCGATGAGATAAATGATGAAATGAACGAATGGTGATTCGGAGTCTCGGATGGGATCCCGGACGTCACGAGGAGTTCTGGAGGAGTCCAGAGAATAAGATTCATATAAGGAAAGTGGTTTCCGGAGGTATCAGAAAGGTTACGGGAAATTTGTATAGGGTACCGGAAGGTACCGGAATGTTCTAGAGGGGTCTAGAAGTGGGACCCACATATTGTATGGGGCCCACATGGACTAAGGGGATGCAGCCACCACATGGGTGTGCCGCACCATCCTAGGGCCCACATGGGCTGGTTCGGCTGGGACAAAAGAAAGGGGGAGTCCTACTCCTAGTTGGAATAGGAGTTAGGCCCCCTTTCCTTAGGAAAGGCCCAAGCCCGAGTTCACTTAGGACTCAGCCTGGGGGCCAAGCTAAAGGGGGCCTGGCCGGCCCCAACCCTAACCCTAGCCGACCACCTATTTAAGGGGAGGAGGGGAGGGGTGCGACACACCCTTGAGCTGCCCCCCCAAGTTGCCCTAGCTGCACCATCTTCTCCACCCTAAACCCCTCACCCTAGCCGCACCCCTCTCTCCTAGAGGGCTGCGCCACCACCATCTCCACCTCAAGCTGCCGCACCCCCTAGCCCTAGGGGCTACGCCACCTCCTCCTCTCCCTCTCCTCTTGCTTGGCTTGGCGAAGCCCTGCTCATGGAGATCGTCATCATCACCACCACACCGTCGTGTTGCTGAGATCATCAAGGCCACGTCTACCTCGCTTGCGGGATCAAGGAGTGGACGTCTTCATCGAGCTGTACATGTGGATACCGCGGAGGTACTGCCCGTTGCAGCACTTCATCGGATTGGATCTCGAGGATAATACATGTCCTCACGACTAGACGAGTCTAGTTGCGGGGATCGACTAGCCAACCCCTGCACCAACAAAACGCGTTTGTTGATCTTCAAGGGTAAGAGATTGGATCTCACCTTCGCTATCTTCATCTAGTAGATCTAGATCCTTGGGGTTTATTCCGTTTGTTGTGTAGGAAAAAAATTTGTTTTCCATGCTGCGACCCCTTCAGTGGTATCAGAGCCTAGATCTATTCGTAGATGTTGGTGCGATTAGAACACAAGGAGTTGTGGGCGTTGATATTTTATGTTGCTACCTTCTCGCGTGCACTTTGCATCTTTGCGGTATTGTGAGATTGAAGCGGCCCGGACCAACCTTACTCGTCCACGCACAAGAGACCGGTTCCACGACAGACATGCAACTTGTATTGCATAAGTGGCTGGCGGGTGTCTGTTTCTCTTGCTTTAGTGAAGGTGCAATTTTCAATGGAAGGCCTTTCAAAAGAATGAGTAAATAAGCAACTATTATATCACCGTTGTGGTTTTTGCGTAGATTAGAACGGTTCTATCTTGTTGACCCAAGCCACGTAAAAATTGCATAAACAAAGTAGAGGACGTCTAACTTGTTTTTGCAGGGGTCATGTGGTGTGGTATGGCCAATATGTGATTTGTGATAATGTATGCAATGATCATGTTTGTAATATTTCGCGACTTGCATGTCGACGAGTATGGCAACCGGCAGGAGCCATATGGTTGTCTATTATTTTATGTGACCTGTGTGTCATTGAATCATCATGTAATTGCTTTACTATGTCGCTAAGAGTAGCAATAGTTGTAGTTGCAATAGTTGGTGATGGCAACCATGAAGGAGGCGCCACAATGTCGGTGATGATGGAGATCATGTCGGTGCTTTGGAGATGGAGATCAAAGGCACAATAAGAAAGGCCATATCATATCACAATTTTGAATTGCATGTGATGTTAATCCCTTTTATGCACCTTATTGTTATGCTTAGATGTGATCGCGACGGTAGCATGATAAGGTGATCTCTCATGTCAATATCAAGATAATTAAGTTTCTCCCCTAGTATGCACCGTTGCTAAAGTTCTTCGTTTCGAAGCACCACGTGATGATCGGGTGTGATAGATTCTACGTCCACATACAACGGGTGTAAGCCAGTTTACACATGCGGAAATACTACGGTTGTCTTGACGAGCCTAGCATGTACAGACATGGCCTCGGGAGCACGGAACCGAAAGGTTAAACACAAGTCATATGAATGATATGATCAACACTGAGTTGTTCACCATTGAAGCTACATCATCTCACGTGATGATCGGTTGTGGTGTAGTGGATTTGGATCGTGTGTCACTAAACAACCTGAGAGATGTTAAGTTTAGTGGGAGTTCATGTAGTAATTTGATTACGATGAACTAAATTATCATAAACAAAAGTCCTAAGAAAATGTCTTTGCAAAATCCTTGTAGATCATGGCTGACTACGATAACTTGTTCGTTGCTGAGGAGCTGCGTCTTGATGGGTCAAATTTCATCGAGTGGTACCAACGTCTTACAGAAGTCCTATCAACCAATGATGAACTCTACGCGTTACATGAAACTTTAGAAGAGAAACCCAAAGCTTCTGCAAGTTACAACAAGCGTATGGCTTGGCTCAATCAGAGTAAGACTCACATTCAAGTCAAATGTTGATGAGTGTCTTCATGAATTCAGACCTAGCCAAACAATTCAAGAACTTGAGTGCCATTGAGACTGTCACTGAGCTAAAGAAAATGTTCATTGCACAAGTGAGAATTGTGAGGTTTGAAGGTCTAGATGAATTTCTATCAACTAAGATGGAAGAAAATGAATGCTTGGAGGAGCATCTGAAGAAAATGTATAGGATATATTACACTCTTGTGGATTCTTGAGATATGGAGATGAGTGATGAATTCACGATAGATGGGCTGTTGCGTTCGCTTCCCCCCAGATTCAAGAATTGTGTCAGAGACTATGTCAAGAAAAGGGATTCGATCACCTATCCTGAACTGGTGTCTCGACTTCGTCAGATCGAAAAGAATCCCATAGCAAGAAAAGTAGCCAATGTAGAAGGTATATTTTGATACACTAGCTATAAATGTTTAATGTCCCATTTACACTTATGGTGAGCTAAGTATTTGATACTTGTGCTGTTTTGTGAAAACAGGGACTGCCGTTTGAGAAGTGCATGGAGGGACTGAGTGGATTTCGTGGAAAGATGGCAATCAAGGAGTTGATGCTGGCGACGCTCTACTTCTACATTTATCGTTTTAAATTAGAGGATTTGAATAAGTTTTGTAATTGAATTAAGTGTGATCTTAAATTAGTGTGTCTCGGTTTGTGAGACGGTCATTCATGTTAAAGACAAGTGGTTGTTCTATTTTTATGAGTAATCCTTTTTGATGATCATGTTTAGATTATGAGATTATTGTCCTTTGTTAGATTTAAACAATGACTAGTTAAACATTTGTAAAATATGAAACATACTAAAATATCCAATACTTGATGATGAGATATGTTTTAATTGTACTATAGTGTTGAGGAGCATTTTGATGCGCATCACTAAGTAGTGTAATTAAAATGCCATTTTCTGAAAATGCCATGAATAGCTGGAAATAAACACAAGTGTTGGTTGTATTTTTTCAGCGAATAAGAGACATCATTATGTTCTTCATCATGAATGAGTAAATAGGTGTATTTATTCAAGTTATGATGAGACCGTATAAATTTTAGAAGTAAAGGATATTAAGTTAACAAGATAATTGATTCTTTTCGATTTGATCAAAAGAGACGATATATTTGAGTTATTGTTTAGTATGCAGACTTGTGACAAGTGTTATCACAAATTGCAATATTTAGAGTTTATTCAAAAGTGTTTTGATGCACCCTGAAATATTGTAGTCACATTGTATTTTGATATTGTGTGGTCTTACAAGAGGGGGTTTTCGAATTTAAGGGTTTATTTGTAATCATTTAGATTTATTTTTGATAACACTCTGTTTTTAAATAAAGGATCTATTTAATGATTTGCATTTCGCATAGGAGTTATGTGGAACAGTGGTCTTCAGTAATTATGAGATAATTAGAAACCATAGCAAATGGAGTTTTGTAGTATATTCATATGAGATTATGAATAGAGATTCCACAATGTGAGACTAAAAGGGACAAACCAATTTGTTGGTTGTGTTAAGTATTTTAGTGGTTTTATCGTGAAATGGTTTCATGGATAAAAGAATTGCTGGAATAAATTGAAAAAGCTGAAACCTTGTTTGTTTATGTATCAAGTGGCACATATGTAAAGTGCTATGATGGTTAAAACTTGACACATAAAGATTTTAATGATGGTGATCATTGATTTTCGGTTTAGCTTGTCTAAAGAGAAGTAGGATTCAAGAATATAAAATTTTGCCAAGTTGCAAAATAATATTCATGATTTACTTGTCATGTTTGAGAAACAAGACATACCTGCGAAACTATAAAAGGAAGAAATAGAAACTTTAAATACGAAAGTGACTAAGAGTCATTCTTACTTGATTTTGTGAAAATAATGTTTTCACATATTTATTTTGCAAAGAGTTTGTGTAGAATAAATAAAACTTAAAGCTGGCAAGGTACTGGCGTTTCGTATATGAGTTCTTGAATTTTAAGAGTTAAGAATTTTGGAGGAGTCCAAACTATCGAGAAAATGCATAAGAAACTAAGTGGGGTCTAATTAACATATGTGGTGACATATATTAAGTTAGAGCAAAAACTATTTTCCATGATCAAAATATGTGGAGACATATGTTTGAGTGGGAGCTAGTTAATCATGGTCAAATATAAAGATAACATATTTCTGAGTAGGAGCCAAAGTGGTTTCATAATTTAATATGTGTATGGTTTATATTTGAGTGGGAGTTTACAACATCTTGTTTGAGTAATGGAGATTTAATGAATGTTGTAAATATTGTCATGGACCAATGCATAACTTGTGAAGTTAGTTTGAACGTCAAATATCCATGGAGATGGATGTATCTATGGTGGATAGATATGTTTGATAAACATTAAAGTCAGGATGTCTTACCTAAACAATTTTTGAAGGAGTTCAAAATAAAACAAGAGAGGAAAGGTTCATCTGCTTGTGAAAAATAGGTGAAACATTGAGTTGAGAACTCAGTACAAAATTGATGGATGAAGGATATGTTGGTGTTCACTGTGAATGGTTCATAGATCTAACATATAAGAACCATGTGTTTGTATTTGACAATATGTGACCCAAGTTCTTAGTTGTAAGAACATGTTAAATGAGGAGTCATTTTTTATGAAGTTGAGAAAATTTAGAAAGTGGTAGACTTGGTTGAAGTCATAAAACCAATCTAAATTGGGATCTCTTAAAATCAGAAGCGCAACGAAAGCATGATCGGAAATATCGAAGTGACAAGTTTCACTGTCGATTTGTTAAGTCTACAACATATAGGAGTATATGATTAAGTCAAGGGTTAAATAGATATAATATTTTGGTTTGAGAAATATTTTTTCAAGATTGAGTGAGTTCCGGATGCACATGCTATGTGAAAGTCCTTTTGACTGATCATACGTCATGTAGGCATAAAGGGGAAAACAAGTATCTCACTCTATAACCAAACATATTATATTCATTATATGATAATGAGATTTATCATAGGATGATAAGAAGTTTATCATGTGATGATAAAGTAATGTCAAATTAGGTGAGAGTTGTCGGAGAACTGTCCCAGGAACTGGGTGTGTCTCACTAGGTAAGGAATCGAGTAAGGGGCTGAACGCGGGATCAAACAACCCTCAACGTGCCTCGGCGACGGAGCTCGTCGAGAATCGTTGTGGGACGGCACTTCAGAGAAGAACACACAATGTTACCCAGGTTCAGGGCCCTCTTGGAGAGGTAAAACCTCTACGTCCTGCCTTGGTTGTAGTGCACTGCTTGTGGAGGTTTCAGTACAGGGAGAGCTTGGGGAGCTCGAGGTGGCTACAATGGCTGTCGCTAGATCAGCCCTCCAAACCCTAGATCTCCGATCTTTCCACCCCTTTGCCTGAACGTGCTCCCCCTCATTTTATAGGTGTCCTGGACCTCTTCCCCCAATATCTTGGCGGGAAGGGTTACCACATGGCGACGAAGGAGGAGGACGGGTGCACGATAAAGGGAGAGTCCATGGACGCGGTCCATGGCAGGGAGCGGCATCACCAAAGCTGGAAAAGTCACCGTCCAGCCAGGACGGTGGGCTGGCGCTGCTGAGGCTCGGGAGGTGCCCCATGGTGACGTCGTCCTAGGAGCATAGCAGCAGACGATCCCCTTATCACCGAAACGGCAATTCTTGTAGCTCCTTTGCTTGGTGCAGCGTTGTTGACTGTTTTATACACGAGAACGGCAACTGCGGCGCTGTCGTCATCGCGCGCTGGCGCGCCCGTGACTCTGCGGAGGGCGCAGAGCCCATGTGCGCTCTGCCGCGGAGGCAGAGCCTGCTTCGTGGGGAAGGAACCCCGCGAGGCCGAAAGCCTCGCCAAGCCTTTCGGCTTGATCCTTGGAGATGCCCTCTCGAGGAGAGGTCCCTCGCGAGGAAAAACCCTCACGAGGCTCGCCAGGCTTGGAGAGCCTGGTCCTTAGCGAAATTTTCTGAAGAGTGTTGTGGGCCCTGGCGGGCCGGCCCGTGGTACCCTAGTTTCCACTGTGCCGACAGTAGCCCCCGGGCCCACGATGGGCACGCCGAAGTCCGTGGTTGCAGGCGCAGCGTCGGGGGCCCAACGATGCCTGCCTGGGCCGTGACATGTGGGGCGCAGCGGTTGCGCCCGATGCCACGATCTTCTCGGCTCCAACGGGCGACGTGGTGGGGCCCGCCACACCCTTGGTAATTGGCCAATAAAGCCTACGCGCGATGATGGAGCCCGTCACTTCGCCCATTACTCCGCCGCACACTTCCTCCAAACGCCTCCTTCTTCCCAGAGCGCACCACCTCCAAGAGTTTCTTCTCCCCTGCGAACATGGCGCCCAAGAGAGCGGCCTCCCCCGGGAAAGGCAAAGCTTCGATGCAGGCTGGCAAGTCCGCGGCGGCGCCGCGGAGTGCTGAACCCAAGGCGGCGCTGCTGAAGTCCCGCATCAACTCGGCGGGGATCGACAAGGTGCGCCACCTGGCGGCCGCGGGGACCAACGAGCACGGCGCCACAAGCATGAAGCCGGCCAGCAGCAGGCTTCCCGAGGGGTACTGCCCCATCTTCCTTCACACTCTTTCCGCCGGTCTCATTCCTCCTTTCTCTGACTTCCTCATGGGGATTCTGGAGACATACCAGATCCAACTCCTCCATCTTCATCCCAATTCCATCCTCATCCTCTCCATCTTAGCCTAACTATGCGAGGCATACGTTGGTGTCCGTCCTTCTGTGGAACTCTTCCGCAGCTTCTACGCACTCCGGTGCACCGCGCAGGACGAGCGGACCGGATGCGTCTCCTTCCGCGTCGCCGACGCCAGGAGCAAGAACTACATCCCCATCGCGTGGAGCGGCGAGAATGCCATCACCAAGGTGACGAAGAAGGTGGAGGACTTCCGCCAGCGGTGGTTCTTCGTCGACACCAAGGTGAAGAACCCTCTCCTGGATATACACGTGGCGCCCCCGAGAAAGTGGGCGCGCTGGGCGAGAGAGGGCTTCGAGGGTGCCAAGCTTGACGCGGTGTACGAGTGCCTGAGGGGGCTCCGCGACGCCGGACTCACCGGCCAGATGGTGGCGAAGGACTTCACGAGGCGCCGCATCGCCCCCCTCTAGTGGCATTCAGAGCCGATGTGGACGTACACAGGCCTGGAGGATGGGATGCGCCTGTGCATGGACAACTTCACTCCGGAGGTACTTGTAAGGCCCCGACCCCAGAACTATACAATGGAACGTTGTGTAACCAGTCATGCTACACAACCGAGGGTTACTGGGTTTACCAATCCCGGGCCAAAAATCATTGGCAGGCGTGCTCGGAATACATCATCGGCACACAACACCTCGATCATGCCATAAGCTCAGACATCGCTTCCATGTATAGTAAAGAGACCGAGACTTGTGGAACAAACTGGCTCATCACAGACTCTACGACACAAAACTCATATAGCAACTCATATATGAGAAAGATACAAATATTACACATCAAAAGGTCACAGACCATCAATTCAACAAGCGGAAGCGAAGTAGTGTTGTCTAGCACAACAAGATCCAAATATAAGGCCTAAGAGTACCGATGGCAATGGGTACCCATTACCCGCATACCCGGTGGGTTTTTACCCGTTAGGGTGAGGGTTTGGTAAAAAAGTTTTACCCATGGGTAGGTAAATGGTAAAAAGTGCGCACCCGATGGGTATTGCGGGTGCGGGCACGGTACACCAAAACCCATACCCACATACCCATATACCCGGTTATTTATATATATATGACACATGGGTCCCTTATAATTCTGGAAAAAAAATCCCAAAATCTAGTACTAACCGCCGGCCGCCCCATCGTTTCCTCCCCCGAGCGTAATTATTGCCTCCTTTCCTTTCCCGAGCAGCCCAGCGCCCCAGCCTCCTCAAATTCTGGTCTTCTGGATCAATAAATCGATGGCGAGTACTGAATCACCGTCACCGCCCAGTCGCCTAGAGGGGTGCCGACCACCGGCCTCCCTCCGCCCTAGCCACGCCCGCTGCAGCAGCAGCACTGCTGGTCGCCATGGAGTTCAGCGGAGGCGAGCTCCGCGTGGGTGATGTCTTGCGGGAGCAGGAAGAGAAGGAACACGACGACATCACTCCGCCGCAGCCGAGATCCGAACGTGAGCAGGAGCAGGAGGACGCCGGCGAGTACGGCGTGGAGGGGAGTGGTTCTCGGGCGGCGGCATCCGCATCTCTGCTCCGGCATCCAGCAAGCGGGCAAGTTCCCGGACGACGCCCCTCTGCTTCGACACCGAGTGGCGGGCGCGGCCGTGGTCGCAAGGTTGCCCGGACTACTACGGCGGTGGCCCAGACCAGCCGGCGTGAACCAAGCACCAGGACCGGGAAGCCGCCATTGACGACGCGCAAGCGGCCGGCGGCCATGGAGTGGTATGTTTGCTGTGCTCTTGTGCGTTGTGTGCATGATCAATACATGATCTGTAGTTTTTGACAGAATTTGTAAGTAGTTTTGGACAGAAATTGTAAGTAGTTTGCTGTGCTCATGTGCGTTGTGTGCATGATCAATACATGATCTGTAGTGATTCACATGATCTGTAATTAATCTGGACAGAAATTATTTCCTGTATTCACATGATCTGTAAGTAGTAGGGACAGAATGTTATTTCTTGTATTCACGTGATCTGGAAGAACTCCACACAGAAATTATTTTATTGTATTCACATGATCTGTAGTTTTGGACAGAAATTGTAAGTAGTTCTTTTGCATGAATATATTCATATTATTCATAGTTTAGAAGGAAAATTGTATTTAGTACTTGTGCACGAATATTTTCATATTATTAGTAGTTATGAACAGAAATTGTATTTTGCTTTGTAGTGATACAACTAGCAACAGCCTAGCTGATGGCCACTCTAATTCTGTCAATGACACAATGATGGATGAAGTGGGGAATCATTCTGGAGATAATGTTATCGTTTTAGATGATGATAATGGAGAGGAGGTGGAGAAAGAGATTAGTGCTGCTGCTAAACGCAGACTCACTTCTAAAGTTTGGAAGGAAATGGAGAAGGTGCTGATTCGTGGAGAGTGGAAGGCAAAGTGTAACTATTGTTACACTTTACTTGCTGCAGGGCCAAGGGCTGGAACTAATCATCTTGCCATACATCTTAAGTCATGTACACTTCGGCAGATAAAGACTAGGGCTGGCAAAATTTTGAGCCAGTCATCATTGAAGTTGAGAAGCTGATGACCGTGACTGTTGACAACTGCACAACAAATGATAAGGCAATTGAAAATATTGTGGAGAAGATAGGGAATAAGAAGCTATTGTGTGAAGGTAATAAAATTCACATGCGTTGTTGTGCACATATCTTAAATCTTATAGTGAAGGATGGGTTAGATGTTATGAAGTCATCTATTGATAACATCCGTGAAAGTGTGGCATATTGGATTGCCACAGCTAAGAGGTGGGAGAAGTTTGAGGAGATGGCAAAGTTTAAAAAAGTCAAAATAACAAGGAGGTTGAAACTTGATTGCAAGACTAGGTGGAACTCCACTTTCATAATGTTGGATATTGCTTTACCTTATAGAGCCGTGTTTGAACGTGCAAAATCTGTTGACAAGCAATATGTGTGTCTACCTAGTGATGAAGAATGGAAGTTTGCTATAGATGTTGTAGATAGACTTAGATTGTTCTATGAAATAACCGAGCTATTCTCTGGAACTGATTATGTGACTGCCAATGTTTACTTTCCTAAGATATGTGAAATTAAAATGAAAATGAGGCAGTGGACAACTTCTAGCAACCCAATTATCAAGGAAATGACAGAACAAATGAATTTTAAATTTGACAAGTATTGGAAGGACATTCAAGGTCTAATGGGCATAGCTACACTTCTTGATCCTCGGTACAAGAAGCAGATGTTGGTAGCTTGTTTTGCCATGCTTAATGGAGTTGAGCCATCTTCATATGAGTGTACTGAAAAGGTTGATGACATGGTTGCTACTCTGCATTCATTGATAGAGGAGTATGAATTGGAAGATGATGCATATTGTCCGGTTGAAGGTAACGTGATTACTACAATGAAAGCTCCTGCAATCATGAATGTCTTCCATAATATTGTAGCTCAACAAGCACCTACAGCAGCTAGACTTCAAAGTGAAGTTGAGCAATACTTGAGTGATCCCTTATTGCCTTATGTTGAAAAGTTCAATGTGTTGGACTGGTGGAAGGTAGCTGGAACAAGATATCCAACCTTGAGGAAGGTAGCTAGAGACATATTTTGTATTCCTGTTACAACAGTTGCTTCAGAATCAGCCTTTAGTACAAGTGGTCGAATAATTAATGAGCATAGGAGCCGTCTAACATCTGGTATGTTGGAGGTCTTAATGTGCTCGCAAAATTGGCTTAGAAACAAGTTCAAAGGTAACCAAATAGTGCATTTTATTTACAGTTTCAATTAATTTTCTTGCTCCTCATACTCCTCTTTTTGTTGCAGATGCTCATAAAGGAGAAGCTAGCTTTTGGTCATGCCTTCAAGACATCCAAGAGGGGATGCAGGTATGTACATAGTAACTACCCATACAGTATCTTTGTGTAATTTCGAAATATTCAAGCTGCCATGTTCTCATGTATTGCAATTTATTTTTCAAAATAGGATTTGGCTATTTGACATGGAAGAACTTGGAGACTTTGAGTTGGTTTGCTGGAGTGAAGGCTTGGAGATTTTGGAATAATGGCTAGCCGATCTTTCTTTTTGCTATCAAAGTGTGATGAACTTATTTATGTTGTGGTCATGTGAACCTTTATTGTAATCGTTAAATTATGGATTTCTGGAGTTACCGTCAGTCCGTCATGTGGCTGTTTTGCACTTGTGTTGCTTGAAAGTTTGAACTATATATTGCTATGCTTTTATGCAACTTATGTTGGGCTATAATGATGTTATTTTTCCTATACGCACTATGTTATTTTCATATCTATAGTATATTGCTGTTATGAACTTTTGATGATAATTTTTTGATGGGTTTACCCGCGGGTTTTCAATACCCACGTGGGTGCGGGTATGGTATAAAATTTGTACCCACACGCGGGTGTGGGTACGGGTGTGGTTAAGATATAAAGACGTGGGTGCGGGTTTGGTTAAGCCATACCCACACCCAATGGGTGCGGGTGCCATCGGTACCTAAGAGGCCTACACATAAATAAACCCAGCCAGCTTGCTCCACGGTCCCAAGCTGCCACCTAGGAACCCCGGACTACTAGTCGATGTCCACATAGAACCCACCTAGCTGCTCGGTGTTGTCCTCCTCTGAAATAGAAATATAAAGGCAGCAAAGAGAGACTGAGTACGATGTACTCGCAAGTTTAGTAGGGCGATATAGACCCAATGATTGACGGAGGCTCTAAGGCTATACATGTATTCCTTTTTGCATAAAGCTAGTTTTCACATACCGGAACTTAATTGACACATGGCATTCGTCTACTCAGAATAGTTTTTATAAAGGGGATACGAGGGTAACATTTCATATTCGGTTCTCGGCGAACCTACTTGTAGCCAAAACCCACTCATCTCCACCAAGGCACCCCCTCGAATCACCCTCGAGGAAATGAATCTTTATCACACGTTGATTAATGCAACCTTTAGCTACCATATCAATTAGGTTAAGGTTCTCTATGATCTTATCGTTTATTCCCAAGTTGTCCATAACCGTGGACACGGCTTTTCGAAAAGATTAACCCTGCAGGGGTGTACTATTTTACCCATTGGTACCGTCCGGCTCACCTAGTTGGCCCTCTTCCGGGGAAGGCCGGCGAGCAGGCGCGGTTAGACCTTTACAAAGCATGAGGCTTACTCAAGGGCCATCAGTGTGCGGAAGGACAGGTTCAGCGCCTCCAACGCCCTGCCCCGCGGCCACATCCTAAACACCACCATCCTCGTTCCTTTTTCCAACCACACACTCACGCGCAAATGGAAATAGCAAACTAGAGGACCCTTGACAAGCCCCTCACAAATTATTTGGTCAAAGGGGATTCCATATGTCCCCACCTTTGGAAGCACGCTCAGTCTTGGTTCAAGAGGTAAAGAACTCGCACCTAGGGGCAAGAGTGAGGCAAAACACTATCCCCGATGGCAACTCACCCAAGCCGTCTTAGCATTTTAAATAAGCACCCCACATTTCCACCATGTCCGAACCAATCCATCAACATCAAAAATTATGGAATTAACCACGGACAGTGCTAGCATTTGACTAAGCATAACTAAGCATATAACTACAACAATTATAATCTTGTATCCGGCCAACACATCAACACTAAGGTTCAGTGGTAGGGATACATGTGATTGGCTCGGGGAAAAACATGCATTCATAGGATACTCTATGTCTTGAACAAAAGGTCATTTGAATCGCATGCAATATTATGGTGGATAAAATAAGTGATAAAAACCATAGGATGCTAGATGCCAAGAAGGTTAGGTTATCTCTTGCCTTGCTGCCCGGGCGTGTAGTACGGCTCGTCGGGGTAGATAGGGGAACCCTCGACTCCGGAATCTATCGATACCCAAAAGAAAATACAAAGAACCAAATAAATCACAAGAACACAAGGTGCAATGCTCAATCACATGATGACATGTCAAGTTGATGCAAATACAACATCATTTAATTTATCCAACAAATTAAATGGAGTTCCAAATAATTAGTGCAATTATTTGGAAACAACCCCATATTTTTCTTAGTGACCACATTCTTATAAATTATCAATTTATTAGAGAAGTGGCTCAATATGTATGAACATGACATGAAATGGGTAGGGTTTGTCATTCCGATCATTTTGGTACTTTATTTGTAATTTTCGGAGTACCGATGAATAAATAGTAAATTAATTAAATAATTGAATTAAATTCATTTAATCAAATTATGAATAACTTCAACCAAGAATTTGTGATCATGATGTGATAAGTGCATGGTTTGATAGCATTTGACATGTTGATCACTTGGATATTTTATTCGTAATTTTTGGATAAATATTTAACGAATTATGAATTTCCCAAAATTAGGTATTAAATATACCATTTTAGGAATATTCAGGTAAACAGCAAGAATACAACTTCAAAAGCACATTTCCATTATTCTAAAATGTAGAGTTTGTGTTTCTGATCAAATTGGTATTTTATTTGTTAAGTTTGGACCAATATTCAAATAGTTATGAATTATTTCAATTTAAAACACTTTTCTGTTTTTACTGTACATGCCGACCCACAGGTCGGCCCAGGCCGGTTCCAGGCCGGGTCGGTGGCAGAGGCGGCCGGCCTCAGAGCCGGCCCAGACCGGGGCCAGGCCGGGGCAGCGCCTGAGGCTGCTGGCCTCGTGGCCGGCCCAGTCCGGTCCGCTGGCCGGGCACCGACCTGAACGAGCCGGCTTGCTGGCCGGCCTAGGCCGGCACCCAGGCCGGGCGCAACTGGGGCGGCGACGGCGGTGACCGTGCGCACGGCGGCGCACGGAGGAGACGCCGGAGAGGGAGAGGGGGAGGGGAAGGTTGTCAAACCGGAGGGGGAGCTCACCCTGGGCGTGGTGGTCAGCTCGCCGTGGTCGGGGGAGGTCGGTGGCGGCCGGAAATGGGCGAAGACGACGGCGGCCCGAGGCGGAGGATAACGGGATGGCGACGGCGATTTACGGATTCCCAGCCCGATTCCTTCGGCTGGGAGGAAAATGAGGACGCGGCGGAGGCTTCGGTCGCCCTCGATCTGCGCGGGGCGGCTCCAGGCGACGGCGGCGTGCGGCGGCAGCGGCTGCACGGTGGGGCTCGGGAAAGAGAGAAAATGGCACGGGGAAGGGGCAGATGAGCGAGGGAGAGGAGGGCGAGGGCCAGGGTGCGTGGTCTCGGGGTCCTCCTTGACCACCAGGGAGGAGCAGGGCGGCATGGGCACCAGCTCGGTGCGTTGGCGACGGCGCGGGCTGGTCGACCTCGCCTCGGTCGCTACAGAAAGAAGGAGGTCACATTGCGAAAAAACCCCTGTCTCGAATTCCTTTATTTGCAAAAAAGGTCCAGCAACAACTTTGGCGATTTAAAAGAGGCACTTACACATTTTTATAAATTATGCAAAAATTCACATAGGCTCCAATTGACCTTCAGGTGCTCCACAAAAATAGGTGAATCAAAATAAAATGTTTTGGCCAACATTTGTTCTTAGCCTTTAATTAAAAGTAATTTTGGCAATTTCCAAAATGTATTTAATTGGAGCATTTAAACAATTCCAAAAATAGTGAAAATATTCATGGAGACTCTCACAACCACATTGTAGCTCCCCATGATTTTAGTTTAAATTTTTGGAAAGCTTAACTTGGTTCCAAAAATAGAGATTGAATTAAGCCAATTCAAAATCTCAAATTCATTTCCTATTTGCCAATATTTAGAAATTGAGAATTGGTTTCCAAAAATAAACTTGGAACTTCCTAAACCATTTGGAAGTCCAAGAAGTAATTGGTTTGCTAAGTTGAGCATTGTCATTAGTTTGGAGGTTGGGAAGTTGGCCTCCCCAATGGATGTTTGAATTAGCAAATGCATGTGGATGCTATGATGCAAACATGGAAACAAAAGGCGGAAAAATTCTTCGTATTTTTCATTACCAGGTTGGGGCTGTTACAGTGTTGGACAAAGTCATGGGGACCCTCTTCACTACGGCGGCCATCCCAGCCCCGGCCGTCAACGAGGCACGGCCGCTCTTCACCTTTGGGGAAGAGATGGTGCGCGAGCACCGCAGGGGCCTGCCCAGATTCGACGAGTGGGGCATCGTGCCCGAGGAACACCGCAGGCCCCGAAACAACCCGTGGGCGGCGGAGCTAGAGGAGATGGACGAGTTGCCGGAACCGGATGAGGCGGAGGACTCTGGCGCGGGCGAGGCCTCGGGAAGCGCTGACCCCACGGGAGGCCTCGCCGGCTCCTCAAGGAGCGCACCGCCTGAAGAGGACCTCCAGGTGATTTCCTCCAGCAGCGGCAAGAATCCCTCTTGCGGAGCTCCCTCCCGAAACGCTGTGGAGGAGGAGGAGCAGAGCAGCGGCAAGGGAGGGCGCCGCGAGCCCCGCTCCAAGTCCGCCCACGACTGGGATGCCGGGGCTGCGAGGGGCGCTCCTCGTGAGGAGGCAGAAGCGCCTCGAGAAGGAGCCAGAGCAAAAAGCCCCCCGCCGCCGAAGGTGAAGAAGAGGGTGTGGAGGATGGCTGACGAGTAAGCCCTGGTCCTTCTTCTTTCCTTTAGCATTTTGCTTTCGAATACCCTCCTGAAGGATCTTCTGTTTGTTTTTCTTTTTAGCAACCTTGCGGCGCCGAAGAGGCGACGGCTCCGCAAGCTTGGAGAGACTATCGGCGCCACTGGGGCGACGCCTGCGGTTGATGAGCCGCAGCGTGTGGCTACTCATTCCGCAGATGAACACCGCGCGGAGGGGGAGGTTGAAGAGGTGGCGTCGTCGCCAGCACGGGCCGCCACTCCTCCCATACTGCAGGAGGCAGCGGAGGACGAGGCGGCGACCGAGGCCGCACAAGCCTCGGAGAGGCCGGACGAGGCGGAGGCCCAAGAGGCCACCGTGGAGCCACCTCCGGAGGGAGAGGCCTCCACAAGAGGGGCTGACGAGCCCGAGGCCGTGGCAGGCGCGGCCACCACGGGAGGGGCTGAATCTGCCCCCGAAGAGCAGGAGGAGGAAACGCCTCCGGAGCCCACGGACGCCGGAGCCGGGGGCGAGAGGACGCTCAGTCCCTAAAGGGCTCCTAATGTGGGCGGCGAAGGAGGCGCCCACACGAGCCCCCAGGTCGCACCAGGAGCAGCCGTGAGCCCGAGGGAAGGTGCCTCGGGTACCTTGCCAAGCGTCGAGGCCCCTACACCCCGCGGCGATGCGGGGACCTTGGCGCTGCGGGAGCCGCGCCGTCACGCAGCTCCCTCTTCAGCCAGGCGCGGTAGACGCTCGACAAGCTGGAGACGCAGTATGCCGAAGAGGAACTCGCCAGGGCGGAGGAGCGGGCGAAACTTGATGAAGCCTGGGCCCTCCTCCGCGAGAGGGTGGAGAGCTGCCGCCGGCAGGATGCGGCGGCCCGGGCGGCGCGCGAAGAGGCGATGCGCTTCGCCAAGGAGACCCGCGACAGTGTGAAGCGGGAGGCGGCGGAGACCATGGAGCAGCTGGACGCCGCGCGGGAGGCGCTCGAGGCGAAAACCGCCTCCAAGCAACAGGAGATCTGGGCCGCCGAGCAAAAATTCATCATGGACTCCACAGTCGTCGAGGACAGCTTGAAGGAGCTCCGCGAGAGGCTGGACGCTCACGGGGTGCAGCTGACACAGCGCGAAGCGGAGCTGGCGCAACGCGAGGGAGAGCTCTCCTCCCGCGAGGAGGAACTGCGCCAGCGCGAGGAGCAGGTCCAGCAGCTCGAGAGAGATCAGGCCACCGCCGAGGAGGCGCTGCGGGCTCGCGAGAGTCAGGTGGCACAGGACGAGGCCACCTACGTGGAGCGCCTCGAGAAGGCCAACGCCAGCCTCGCGTCAAAGCAGAAGAAACTGAAGGAGGAGGCCGACGACAGGGTCAAGCTCATCCGCCAAGATCTCGCCAAGAGTTTTGACGAGAAGGAAATGAAGCAGGAGGAGCGCTTCACAACGAAGCGCAATGAGCTCCGGAACCGCATCAAGGGGCTCGAGAAGGGGGAGAAGCAGATGGCCTCCCGCCTTCAGAGCGCCAGGGACGCTCAGGCTCGCGCGGAAGAGAAGGCCGCCGCCCTGGAGAAGGACCTGAGCGAGCTCCACCAGCAAGTGGGGCCGGTTGCGGAGGCCGCGGAGGAGGCATAGCGCAATGTGCAGATCGCGCGAACCATGTCGCGCCAGCGCCAGCGCATGCTCCAAGACCTGGTGTCCCGCGCGCGTGCTGTTGGGGATCGCCTGGGGACCGAGGTCCCCTCCTTCGCCACAGAGGGGAACGACGACGAGGCTGTGTACGTGTTCTTCTTCGAGCGATTCCTCACAAAGCTTGAAGAGACCACGAAGAGCCTCGACGAACGCGTTGTGGAGGAGAGCCGCGATCTCCTCGTCCTCGCCACCTACCGCATCTTTGCCAACCTCGCGAGGCTTCAGCCTTCCCTCGACCTCGAGGCCGTGACGGCGCCCGTCGACCTCAGCTGCCGCATCGCGGTGAGCGGGAGGATGCAGAAGGCCGCCGAGGCGTATGCCAAGAAATTCGACCAGGTCGAGGTGGAGGAGGACGAGGACGATGGTGAGGAGGACGCCGCGAAGGAGGAGGAAAGTGCCGCTGCAGATGACGGGGGCACCTCAGGAGGCCCGGAGGCCTGAGCTCCTTCTTGCATCTGGATGTGCATGGGGCACATATTATCTTAGTATTTTGCTTGCAAAACCTTGTAAAGACTTGTCTAAGTTTTATTTGAATGTGCTTGTGAATATCCCTCGGGAGGCTTTTATCTTTCCCTTCATGTCTTTTTCGCTCTGCGTCTTAGTACCCTCTCTTAGCACTACACCACCGCTGCTTTGGTATGTGAGAGTCAGGTCTCCACAAGGCCGGGGGGTGTGCGAGGCCTCGAGAAGTAAGAGCTCCCGAGGCGCGATGCTCGGGGCTCCCCTTTAACGTGCAAGCAGCCCATGAGGCATAGGAGAGAGAAAAGAGGCTCGAGGGACAAAAACCAGCGAAAGGAAATTTAACCAAGTGTTTGGACTTAGCTTCGCGAGGCGTTTTTTCCTTGGAGAGGGTGTTGGTTCCCTGATGAGGCGTTTTTGCCTTGGAGAGGGTGTTGGTTCCCTGATGAGGCGTTTTTCTCCCGAGGTTGCCTGAGGCTTGTTTTGAACCTGCTTTCCTACGCTTAGACAGATAGGCATACCCACAAGCGATACATAGCTAGATGACTCATGCGTGCTCGTAGGTTCCTTCATGTGTGTCTCGCGAGGAGAACAGGCACCAAGGTCCTTGGTGAGTTGACGTGCACGGGAGCCGGCCCATGAGTTCAGAGCTCCTTGGGAGTTGACGTGCATGAGAGCTGACCCGTGAGTTCAGAGCTCGGATCCCTTGGGTTTGAGGCGCTGCTGGGATGCTCCCGAGGCACAGGCACCATGCTCATCCCCCGCTCGCGAGATGCACAGGAGGGATCATACGAGCAAGGATGAAATGCAATAATATAACTACTTACCGAAGCAACAACATATGCTGGCGCGAAGCGCAAAGGTTCAAGTGACCTGAAACAAGGGTTCATTACACTGGCGTGGCCAGAAGTACAAAATCCGCCATGTCTGGGCATGGGGTTCCACATGGAGTGGCTGAGACTCTCGCGGCCCGAGGCGACGCATGTAGAGAGAGCTCAGAGGGGGCCCCTATGCGGGGGTGGCTTCGTAGAGCCTGTGACCCACCTGGGCTTGGGGATCCACCTCGCCAAGGCATGGTGCTTGAAGAAGTCACCTTGCCAAGGCGTGGTGGCTTGAGAGTCTTTTCGAACGGCCCGTGGCAACGTATAGTAGAGAGGGGAGCTCGAATATTTTCCTCGTGGAGGATGATGGCGTGAAGCTCTCCCTTGATGCAAAAAATTGCTCGTCGAGGACGATCAGGGGTAGAACTTGCGCAGGTGCTGGATGTTCCAGGGGTTGGCGACAGGAATGCCGTCCTCCGTCTCAAGCCGCACGGAGCCAGGCCTGGCAATGTGCACGACCCTGTAGGGTCCTTCCCACATTGGCGAGAGCTTGTGGAGGCCTGCCCTAGAGAGGATTCTCCTCAGGACAAGGTCTCCTGCTTCGATAGTGCGCGGGCGGATGTGGCGGCTGTGGTAGCGACGGAGGTCTTGCTGGTACCTTGCCACTCTCAGGGCCGCATTGCGGCGGAGCCCCTCGAGCAGCAGCAGGTCGTCATTGCGGAGTTCTTCCAGCTCTGCCTCCTTGAAGGCCAAGACTCGTGGAGAGCCGTGGGTGATCTCGCTGGGGAGAACGGCTTCAGCGCCATAGACGAGGGAGAACGGCGTCTCGCCAGTGGGCTTTGTCGGCGTGGTGCGGATGGACCAGAACACCGAGGGGAGCTCATCGATCCAGTGCTTGCCGCTGGCCTTGAGGCGGTTGAAGCTTCTCGTCTTGAGGCCCTTGAGCACCTCGGCATTGGCTCTCTCAGCCTGCCCGTTGCTTCGTGGGTGAGCCACCGAGGCGTAGCAGATTTGGGCGCCGAGGCTGCCGCAGTAGGACTTGAAGCCGCCGCTGATGAATTGCGAGCAGTTGTCGGTGATGATGCGGTTGGGCACGCCAAAGGGGCAGACCAAGCTCCTGATGAACTTTACCGCTGATTTCGCCAGGATGGTGCGCACGGGTTCCACCTCAGGCCACTTGGTGAACTTGTCGATGGCGACGTAGAGGTAGCGGTAGCCCCCGAGCGCTCGCAGGAAAGGTCCCAGGAGGTCCAGCCCCCAGACCGCGAACGGCCAGGAGAGTGGGATAGTTTGGAGTCCTTGCGCGGGCTGGTGAATTTGCTTGGCGTGGAATTGGTAGGCGTCGCAGGACTGGACGATTGCGGCTGCATCTAGAAGCACTGAAGGCCAGTAGAAGCCACTCCGGAAGACCTTGCCTGCGAGGGTGCGTGAGGATGAATGGTGACCTCACTCTCCACTGTGGATGTCGTTGATGAGCTGGCGGCCTTCCTCGGCAGGGACGCACCGCAACGCAACCCCATTGGGGCGCTTACGGTACAGGTCTCCATCGTGGAGGCAGTAGGACTTGGCCTAGCGAGCAACTCTCTCGGCCTCTGCATCCTCCTCGGGAAGGACCCGATCTTGCAAGTAGCTCTTGATCTCGTCGATCCAACCAGTGTCTTGGCGTACCAGGGTCATCAGCAGGCGATCGCCTGAGGGCAACCCGCAGTTTGGTGCTCCACTTGATGGGGCTGGTGGGAGCTCCTCATTGATGCTCTTGTTGACCGTTGGTTGCTTGACCGAGGACCTGGCGAGTCTCTCCTCGAACACTCCAGGCTTCTGGGCTTCCCTTCTTGCCGCTCGCCTGGCGAGTTCATCTGCTTCTTGGTTTTCCCCTCGCGGGATATGCTTGAGCTCCATGCCGCGGAAGTGCTTTCTCGAGTTTGCGTACCTCTTCAAGGTAGGCTACCATGTAGGTGTCCTTAGGCCTGTAGCTTTTGTTGGAGAAGTTGACGAGGAGCTGAGAGTCGCCCTTGATGAGGATGCGCTTGATGCCGAGGGCAATGGCGGCTCTGAGCCCAGCGAGGAGGCCTTCGTATTCAGCAATGTTGTTGGAGACCTTGTCGCTGTCTTTGAAGCACAACTAGATGGCGTAGTAGAGCTTGTCGCCTGTTTGTGCGGTGAGGACAGCACCAGCCCCTGCACTCCGGGCCACGAAGGCGCCGTCGAAGTGCATGGTCAAGTAGCTGGGCTCCGTCCCTCCTGAGGCTGCAGCTTCCTCCTCTTGAGGCTCTTCTTCACGCGTGTCCGTCCATTCAGCCATGAAATCAGCCAGCGCCCTGCCCTTGATGACACTTGTGGTGTCAAACTCCAGCTCGAAGGGTTGCAGCTCGATGCCCCAGCTTGCGACGCGATCTGTTGCGTTTGGGTTGCGTAGGACTTGCTCCAGGGGGTACGAGGTGACCACCTTGATGGGGTGACCCTGGAAGAAGTGGCGCAGCTTCCTGGAGGCACTGAGGAGAGAGAAAAGGAGCTTCTGTTGCATGGGGTAGCGCTCGCTAGCGTCCCGCAGCACTGTGCTGACGAAGTACACGGGATGCTCGACGAGGGTGGTTGTTGACGTGGCAGCGGTTGGCTCCTCTCGAGGCTCGGTGGAGTCCTTGGCGAGGAGTTCTGGGCTTGGCGAGGCGGAGCTATGCTTGGCGAGGACTGGCTCTTCCCTTTCAGCCACCAAGACCACGCTTGCCGTCTGAGGAGTGGCTGCAAGATACAGATTCTGAGGCTCGCGAGGGCGTGGGGCAACCATGATGGGTGGGCTCGCCAGGTACTTCTTCAGATCCTCGAAGGCCGTTGCCGCTTCAGGGGTCCACTTGAAAGGACCGGACCTCTTCATGATCTTGAAAAACGGCAGCGCCCTCTCGCCGAACTTGGAGATGAAACGGCCAAGGCTGGCCATACATCCCGCTAAGCGCTGCATGTCCTTGAGGCGACGAGGAGGCTACATCTCTTCTATGGCTCTGATCTTGTCGGGGTTTGCTTCGATGCCACGATGAGACACCAGGAACCCGAGGAGTTTGCCTGAAGGGACCCCGAAGACGCACTTGGCGGGGTTCAGCTTGATGTTTACCTTGCGCAGGTTGGCAAAGGTCTCCTCGAGGTCCTTGATGAGTGTGTCCTTCTCGCGAGTCTTGACCACGATGTCGTCGACGTAGGCCTCTGCATTCCTTCCCATTTGAGCCCCCAAGGCGATCCTCATGAGGCGCTAGAAAGTGGCACCGGCATTTTTCAGGCCGAAAGGCATGCAGACATAGCAAAACACACCACAAGGGGTGAGAAATGCTGTCTTCTCCTCGTCCTCCTTCGCCATCTTGATCTGGTGATAGCCTGAGAAAGTATCCAGAAAATAGAGGAGTGCGCAGCCGGCGGTGGAGTCCACGATCTGGTCTATCCTCGGGAGGGGATAAGGGTCCTTGGGGCAAGCTTTGTTGAGGTCGGTGAAGTCGATGGAGAGGCGGCTTCCTCCGGTGTGCTTGGGGACGACCACACCATTGGAGAGCCAAGTGGGATGGACAACTTCCTTGATGATGCTAGCTTTCTTCAACTTTTCTACTTCTTGAACGATGAAATCTTGCTTCTCTGGCGCCTGGCGCCGCGCCTTTTGTTTCACGGGGCGTGCGTTTGGACACACGGCTAGGTAGTGCTCGATCACCCCCCTCGGTAATCTGGACATATCTGACGGTGTCCATGCGAACATGTCAGAGTTTGCCCTGAGGAACGCGACGAGCGCGCTTTCCTATTTGGGAGGCAAGTTGGCGCCGATGGTGACGCTAGCCCCCGAGCCATTTGCCTCAAGAGGCACCGGCTTCGTCGCGGCCTTCTCCTGAGAGAACAGCTGCTTCTTCTTCGTGGGGGGCCTCGTGAGGGGTTCCTCATCCTCGTCAGCGGGGGACGCCACCGCGGCAGCCTTGTAGGCCGCTTGCGCAGCGTACAGGGCGTCTGAGACCATGTCGCGGACGACGATTGTGCCACCCGAGCCGGGAAGCTTGACGAGGTTGTAGGCGTGGTGGGTCACCGCCATGAACTTGGCGAGGGCGGGGTAGCCGAGGATGGCGTTGTAGGGCAGGCCGATGTGCGCGACGTCAAAGTCGATCAGCTCGGTGCGGTAGTTGGCTTGCATGCCAAAGGTGACCGCGAGCCTCACTTGCCCCAAGGGGGTCATGAGACCCTCTGTCACCCCCGAGAAGGGCCTGGTGGGCATGAGCCGCTCGTAAGGCACCTGCAGCTTCTTGAAAGTGTCGACAGAGATGACGTTGAGGCATGCACCCCCATCGATGAGCGTCTTAGAGACTGCAATGTTGTTGATGGTAGGGGTGCAGACCAGCGGGATGGTGCCAACAGTCGAAGTGGACTTGGGGTGGTCACTGGAGTCAAAGGTGATGGGGTACTGGGACCACTTGAGGGGCCTGGAGGCCTCAACCCCGGGAAGCGCTGCCGCGATCTCGCGAGCGAGTTGCTTGAAGTGGCGGTTGGAGCTAGGGGCCTGAGCCCCGCCGAGGATGCAAGCGGCCCCGCGAGGCACCTGATAGCCCTCAGGAGTCTCGGCAGGGAGGTTGTCGTTCGCGGGTTGGACGACGTTGGCTTGAGGGTTCTGCTGGTAGTTGTCGTCGTAGTTGTTGTTATTCCAGCGTCGCCCCCCGCGGCTGCCGCGACCTTGCTGCTGCTCGTGAGCCTCGCGAAGCCTCTTGAGGTCGTAGCAGTCCTCGGAGGCATGGGAATGCCTGTTGTGGTAGATGCAGAAGGGGCGATGATCTTTCTTCTCGGGGTCCGCGGCTGGAGAGGCAGCGCGAGGCTGCTTGGCGTCAGGCTCAGCCGCAAGGACCGCAGTGGTCTTGCGCTTCTCGGTGGATTTCTTCTTCTTGGATCCCTCGGCAGGGTCCCCTGGCTCGTTCTTGACGAACAAGCGGCCCTCCTCAGCCTTGGCGCACTTGTCCGCCAAGTCGAAGAGCTTGACGACGGTGGTGATGTTGTCGTGGATGCCAAGCTTCTCGAGCATCCGCACGTCCGTGACTCCAGCCTGGAATGCCGAAATGACCTGCGCGTTGGTGGCATTGGGGATCTTGTTGCGCACCTGGCTGAAGCGCTGGATGTACTTGCGGAGGGTCTCGCCAGGCTTCTGGCGTACGCCGCGGAGGTCGTTGTACGTGAGGCCGCGCTCGTACGTGCCCTTGAAGTTCGCGACGAAGCACCGGCAGAGATCCTCCCAGGTGTTGATGGACTCAGCGGGGAGGTTCGTGAGCCACGAGGACGCGGAGTCCTTGAGGTCCATGGGGAACCAGTTCGCCATGACTTTGTCGTCGCCCCCCGCGGCCTGGATGGCCAAAGTGTAGAGCTGCAGGAACTCTAGGGGGTTGTTCTTGCCGTCGTAGCGCGGAGGAAGATCCGTCTTGAACTTGACCGGCCAGACGACGCGACGGAGGCTGCGAGTGAACGCGGCCATCGTACCGTAGGTGACCACGCCATTGGCGAGGGTGGCGCGGAGGTGGCGCCTGTGGTGGCGACGTCCTGGACGGCGCGGTTGTGGCGATCCTGCTGGCGCTCGATGTTCACGCGTGCGTCCTCAGGGGCTCGCTGCACGATTTGCCAGTCATGCGGCAACGACGCGTGCGATGCAGCGCGGTTGTCGCGAGGAGGAGCCCCCGCTGGTAGCGCTGCACATAACCAAACCGAAACCGAAAACCGAACCGAAAAAAACCAAACCGTAACCAAAATTACGGTTTTTACGATTAGTGGTTAGGTTACGGTTTGTAAAATTGCTAACCATATGACATATGGTTAATTCGGTTTAAAACCGAAAAACCACATGGTTAACCGGAAAACCGAAATGCCGGCTCATCAAATAATTTCACAACTTTACCCAAAACTGTTATATAGAGCATACGGTGTACAAAATCCACTAAAGTCCACCCGGCCTGTTGGTTAAGACATGGAAGCATATGTTTTTGACCTGTGGTCACGAGTTCAACTCCCAGTGCTAGTATATTTTTTGCTCTTTTCCGAAATTTAATTGTTTTTTTCTTCTATATCGTACAAAACATCTATAGCTCGGTTGTACAAGATATAAAACTGAAATATATGGCAAAAACATTTATGTGTTATTCAAAATTCGCATCAACTGTGGTTAGTTTGGTTATAACCGAAACTAAATGGTTATTACCGAAACCGAACCGTATTTTCGTATTAAACCGTATTAACCGAAGTATCGAAACCGTATTCACCGTATAAACCGAACCGAATTAACCATATTAACCGAACGCGCAGCGCTACCCGCTGGAGCAGGTTGCGGTGGAACTGGTGGAGCTGGAGCGGGTGCGGGATGACGAGGAGGTGCAGGAGGCGCGCCGTGCGCCACGTCCCCCACGCGCGCAGAGGGGACCAGCGAACGAGACGGTGCAGGAGCGGCGACGCGAGCGGCACCGACGAGCTCGGAGAGGCGGTTGAGCCAGGCTTCTTGAGCCTCCGGCGTGGGACGGTACTGCTGCAGCTCCTGCGCCATGAGAAGCGCAGTTGCTGGGCTGGGCGCAGGGCGGCCCAGCGAGGAGGCAGCGCGGTCCCGCGACGGGTGCAGGGAGGAAGCTTCCTCTTCGCCGAGGTCGTCCTCGGCGTGGTCGTCATTTTTGTCCTCTGCATGCTCGACGTGGGGCTCGGGGTCGACGTGGCGCTCCGGAGCAGCGCTTCCGCGCGGGCGGCCGCGCGGGTTGCCAGCAGGAGCGGTGACGGCGCTGGCCGTCCGGCGAGCGAGACGTTCGGCGCGAGAGCCGACCATGGCGGTGTCGAGGTTGAAGATGCGCCTCAGCCCCTACCTGGCGCGCCAAATGTCGGAGAACTGTCCCAGGAACTGGATGTGTCTCACTAGGTAAGGAATCGAGTAAGGGGCTGAACGCGGGATCAAACAACGCTCAACGTGCCTCGGCGACGGAGCTCATCGAGAATCGCTGTGGGACGGCACTGCAGAGAAGAACACATGATGTTACCTAGGTTCAGGGCCCTCTTGGAGAGGTAAAACCCCTACGTCATGGCTTGGTTGTATTGCACTGCTTTGCTTAGGAAGCTTGGGAAGCTCGAGGTGGCTACAATGGCTGTCGCTAGATCAGCCCTCCAAACCCTAGATCTCCGATCTTTCCACCCCTTTGCCTGAAGATGCTCCCCTCCTTTTATAGGTGTCCTGGACCTCTTCCCCCAAATATCTTGGCGGGAAGGGTTACCACATGGCGACGAAGGAGGAGGACGGGTGCACAATAAAGGGAGAGTCCATGGACGCGGTCCATGGCAGGGAGCGGCGTCACCAAAGCTGGAAAAGTCACCGTCCAGCCAGGACGGTGGGCTGGCGCTGCTGAGGCTCGGGAGGTGCCCCACGGTGACGTCGTCCTTGGAGCGTAGCAGCAGACGGTCCCCTTATCACCGAAACGGCAATTCTTGTAGCTCCTTTGCTTGGTGCAGTGTTGTTGACTGCTTTATACATGAGAACAGCAACTGCGGCGCTGTCGTCACCGCGCGCTGGCGCGCCCATGACTCTGCGGAGGGCGCAGAGCCCATGTGCGCTCTGCCGCGGAGGCAGAGCCTGCTTCGTGGGGAAGGAACCCTGCGAGGCCGAAAGCCTCGACGAGCCTTTCGGTTTGATCCTTGGAGATGCCCTCTCGAGGAGAGGTCCCTCGCGAGGAAAAACCCTCGCGAGGCTCGCCAGGCTTGGAGAGCCTGGTCCTTAGCGAAATTTTCTGAAGAGTGTCGTGGGCCCTGGCGGGCTGGCCCGTGGTACCCTGGTTTCCACTGTGCCGACAAGAGTTACAATCTTGCAAAGAACATAAAAGAACTGTATAAGTACAGAGCACGGACAGAACCTCTTTCACAAGCAAACATGATCAAGCACTGAGACTTCATGAGTGAGACTCCATGAGTGTTGGATCGAGGAAAATGTAAACTAGATTATTGACTCTAGTGCAAGTGGGAGACTGTTGGGAATATGCCCTAGAGGCAATAATAAAATGGTTCGTTAAGCATATTCATATTTATGATAATAGTTTATTATCCATGATATAATTGTATTAAATGGAAACATAATACATGTGTGGAATATAAACACCAGGAGTCCCTAGTGAGCCTCTACAGGACTAGTTCGTTGATCAAGAGATAGTTAGCGTTTCCTAACTATGGACTTGTTATAGTCACTTGATGATGGGGTCATATCATTAGGAGTAATGATGTGATGGACATGACCCAAATAATAAAGCGTTAGAATTAATCGTGTCACAAAGTTTTGTTGTCAACACTTTAAATATGCCAAATATAGTTTCCTTAGACCATGAGATTATATCACTCCCATTCACCGGAGGAATACTTTGTGGACATCAAACGTCACTTCGTAACTGGGTGATTATAAAGGTGGCTTTCAGGTATCTCCGACGGTGGGTTGTTGGGTGATATGAATCAAGAGTGGGATTTGTCCCTCCATGTGACGGAGAAGATATCTCCAGGCCTTCTCGGTAATATAGCATCAAAAGTTTGCAGACATGTGATTAGGATGTAATCACCGGGATGCTATATTATGGACGAGTAAAGAGAACTTGCTGGTAACGAGATTAAACTAGACATGGGGATGTCAACGATTAAGTCTCGGGCAAGTAAAATATCGTGAGACAAAGGGAATCGTATATGAGATTAATTGAATCTCTGGCATCGTGGTTCAATCGAGAAAGAGTTTTGTTGAGTGCATAGGAATTAATATGGGCATCCCGGTCCCGATATTAATTATTGATATGATCATGTCTATGCATTCCTGAACCCGTTGGGTCACACACTTAACGCTCCGATGAAATTAGGTTTTGCGATGAGATAAATAATGAAATGAAGGAATGGTGATTCAGAGTCTCGGATGGGATCCCGGACGTCACGAGGAGTTCTGGAGGAGTCCGGAGAATAAGATTCATATAAGGAAAGTGGTTTCCGGAGGTTTCGGAAAGGTTCCGGGAAATTTGTATAGGGTACCGGAAGGTTCCGGAATGTTCTAGAGGGGTCTAGAAGTGGGACCCACATATTGTATGGGGCCCACATGGACTAAGGGGATGCAGCCACCACATGTGTGTGCCACACCACCCTAGGGCCCACATGGGCTGGTTCGACTGGGACAAAAGAAAGGGGGAGTCCTACTCCTAGTTGGACTAGGAGTTAGGCCCCCTTTCCTTTAGGAAAGGCCCAAGCCCGAGTCCACTTAGGGGGTGTTTGGTTAGGTTTTTTCTTGGCTTTTGGCTTTGGCTTATAAGCCATAAAAGCACCTAATTAGGTGCTTTTGGCTTTTGACTTTTGGCTTATACCATAGTAAAACATACGTCAAAAGCCAAAAGCCAAAAACACCTATTTAGGTGCTTTTTGGGCTTATACGCCAAAGCCTAACCAAACACCCTCTCAGCTTGGGGGCCAAGCTAAAGGGGGGCCGGCCGGCCCCTACCCTAACCCTAGCCGGCCACCTATTTGTGGGGAGGAGGGGAGGGGTGCGGCACACCATTGAGCTGCCCCCCAAGTTGCCCTAGCCGCACCATCTTCTCCACCCTAAAACCCTAACCCTAGCCGCACCCCTCTCTCATAGAGGGCTGCGCCACCACCATCTCCACCTCAAGCTGCCGCACCCCCTAGCCCTAGGGGTTGAGCCACCTCCTCCTCTCCCTCTCCTCTTGCTTGGCTTGGCGAAGCCCTGCTCGTGGAGATCGTCATCATCACCACCACACCGTCGTGTTGCTGAGATCATCAAGGCCACGTCTACCTCGCTTGCGGGATCAAGGAGTGGACGTCTTCATCGAGCCGTACGTGTGGATACCGCGGAGGTGTTTCCCGTTGCAGCACTTCATCGGATTGGATCTCGTGGATAATACATCTCCTCGCGACTAGACGAGAGTCTAGTTGCGGGATCGACTAGCCAACCCCTGCACCGACAAAACACGTTTGTTGATCTTCAAGGGTAAGAGATTGGATCTCACCTTCGCTATCTTCATCTAGTAGATCTAGATCCTTGGGGTTTATTCCGTTTGTTGCGTAGAAGAAAAATTGTTTTCCATGTTGCGACCCCTTCACCATTATCCCTTTTCAAAGTGTTGCTGCCGTCACCGCTCCATCACCATTTCACCTCTCCTAGCATCTCCATAGATATATTCTACTTGTAATATAGATCTCTTTTAGATTGACAACATTTAAGACTATCAATCATTCATATCCAAGTACTATTTTCGATAATATGTTTTTAATTGTTGATCTAATCGTGATGTGTGAGTAGTGCCCTCGGGCAGAGGGCTGAGGCCTAGCCTCGCAAAGTTTGTGCACCTTTCGTTTATGAGATATTAGTTTAACTAGCTCTATATGTTGCACATGTATGTTCTCTAGTCTATGCCTCATTCTTAGGACTTGTCAAGTATCCAAAACCTCAAAGTTTATCAAGGTAAAGGCATAGGCCGATAAGAGCGGAAAGCTATGTGTGAACCCAGTGAGAGAAAGGGGTACTATAGATGGAGGTGATTATCTGGATAACAACAATGATGTCGTCAAACGTAATGTTTTGTCTGTTAATCTTAATAACGGAGGTAAGCTCCCAAGACGGAACATGGCTGAGGTTGGACAAATGAATCTATAGTCTATTGTTTTGCAACTGTAAGGCTATGGTGACATAAGGACACATTGCTCTCATATATACATGTTATTAGATGAATCTTTTATGACGTACAATATTTAATATATCTTTATTATCCCATTACTTATGTGCAGCTGTGGGTGGAACCTTTGGCCTGCCTATTTTAATCCATCAAACAACCCCTTAAAAAGAATAAAATTGGCCGGTTAACAAAAGTTATTTATCCTTTCTTACACTTGTTAGAAATAAACTTGCCAAACACATACTTATCAGTTTGATAAACCTTTGGTCTCTTAGGAAAAAAAAGCTTTATACTACATCCAAAATCCGGATCGAAGTTATCAACCCTTCTTCTGGCGCCGTTGCCGGAGAAATATTTCTGCTACCCTAATAAGTTCATTAGAGTCCTTTTTAGTTTCTTAAATTCTGTTTCAGTTTATTAGTTGTTCTATGTTTATTTATTTGTTTTAGTTTGTTCTTGTTTTGCTTATTTCAAAACCCAAAAAAATAGTTTACCTTTTGTTCTTAGCTTATTATTTTTCTTAATTGGAACACATAATAATTTAGACAATGTTTAGACAGAAATAAGTTTATTAGACAATGTTTGATTGCTTCACTGTTGCCACAAGTCCAAACTCTAGACTGCCCAACTTGATATATTGACCAAATCGCAAAAGACACAACTGCTTCACAACATTTAGCTCAGTTTGAGATGTCCTGCTCCTATTATTTTCGAATAGAGAAACGACTAGAAAAAAGTAGACCAAGTCACCTTAGCTGAGATCGCCGCAAAATCAGTCTTTATATGTTGAGTAGCTAGTCCATGGTTGCTCAGATAGAAGGAACAAGCTTTAGAAGAACTGGAGGATTTGGAGCCAACACATTGAAGTTCACTTCCATCCAAGAATCCATGGTGACAGCAGCCACATACCTCTCTAAGACACTTGATTCACCAATGGTCCCATCAAAGAGACGGATTTCATCATTTATAATCCATTGATGAAACAGCCAAGACACAAACTGAAACTGCATTTTACTTCTGATATGGAAACTTCTACAGTCTCCCCTCAACACCTCTCTCAAGACGTAAGAAAGTTATGTCAACAGCACCATAATCACCATGGATGCGTCTTGTTACTGGGTAACGATTCCATACACCTGCATCGTCTATGGCTGATAAACCATCGCTAAGCGATAGATCATCTTTTTCTGGTTCACCAGTCTTGATCTTCAGGTCATACTCGACCATCATGGTGTCTAACATGTGAATCCCTCGCTTAGGGCCATTCATGTTGATGAGAGAACCCTACAGAATTATTACTATTCAGTATAGTTCTTAAAAAACAAATTAAGATATATATAGCTAAATACGACCCTTATGATGTTTTGACATAGCAATATTTAATTGAAGAGATACTAAAAAAATGGTGGCCAAAACATTCACAAATATATCTGAATGGCTACGAAGTGCATAATGGTATTATAGGGGGTAAATTGGCCACCTCTATTTATTTCATCTTATTTTGAATCCCAAATATAAAGAAAGAAGAAAAACGACTTAATCATGATAGAGTGAGAGATTTAAGTTGTTGTAGGCTGCCATCAAGAGTATGTATAACCGAATCTCATTTCTGCTCCATATAGTTGGGTATCCTCCTCATCTGGGTTGTGAGAAGATGGCCGTATGAAGCCTTTCAGGCGACCCAGACAGGTGCAGAAGCCCACTACCCATTAGGGTTATGACTCAGGGCCATTATGGACTTTGCACATGATGTATGGGGGATGTTGACCCTCCCAACCAGCCACCACTAGGAAGTGAGACAGAAGTGACGAAAGTCCAAGATAGCCTCCATTAGAGAAGAAAACCAAGAGAGAAAAGGGAGAAGAAGAAGCTTGAGATCAAGCATGGGCCCTTCCCACAAGGTTATGACGTTCAGATCCACTACCTTGTCTCCTTCAAGCCGTGATTCCACCATCTTTGGTGAGATTGTTCCGATCCCCATCTCTTGTGCCCCAAATCTTGTTGTATGAGATCCTCTAGTGCTCTCTAGAGAAGAACCTGTTGTGCCCCACATTCGTAATAGTGGAAGAAGATTTGGGTGGCTTCGGCCTGTGGTTTTTGCCTCTCAAGTTGAGAGGGTTTTCCACATAAAAAGGATTGGTGTCCCTGTGTGTTGATTTTCTACTGCAATACTCAGTTCAGAAATGTCCGCACTAGAGCAGACATTGGCTCCTTGAGCGTATGTCCAAGTGCGAACACATTTTCCACCTGATATGCTGATGCATGGTTTCCTTCCGTGACTAAGCAACGATCCGTGAGTTAGTACACAAGTGGTGCTGAAGTTTACATCTTCTTCCGCTGCGTATTTTCAGATCACGTTAACAGTGTGCTAATCTCCATTAAGGGTTAATTGGTCTCTCCAGTTTTCCCAACAGAGTGGTATCAGAGCTCAAGGTTGCTACTCACAATGGCTTTGGAAGAAAGCGCAACCACGAGTGGCATGATAAAACTTGATTCTTCCAATTTCTCATTATGGAAGCCCATGATGGAAGACATCCTTTATTGCAAGGATTTGTATGAGCCAATTGTGAAAGATCAGATATCGACACGTGTCACGGAAGAAGATTGGAGAGTGTTGAACCGAATGGCAGTAGGTATAATTCCATTGTACATTAACCACAATAAATTCCACCATGTTGCAAATGACACAAATACGTACAAGATGTGGGAGAAGTTGGAGTCAATGTATGAGAGGAAAACAGCTATGAACAAGGCCTCGGTAATCAAAAGGCTTGCAAAGCTTGAGTACCGAGATGGCAGCAGTGTGATTGAACACTTGAATGTTTTATAGCGCCATATAAATCAACTTTCAGCCATGAAGATCAACTTCGAGGATGAGGTGCAAGCATTTTTGCTGCTCAGTTCCATGCCCGACAGTTGGAACATGCTTGTTGTGTCCATTAGCAATTCAGCCCCGGATGGGAAGCTGACTTTGGAGATGGTGAAGAATAGCATGCTGAATGAAGAAGCCAGAAAGAAGGAAAAGGGCGATGCCTCTTCTTCTGATGCGTATGTGGCTGAATCCCATGGTAAGAATGATAACCGTGGACGTGGCCATGCCAGATTTCAGCAAGGCAACAAAGAGAAATCCAGGGGGAGATCAAAGTCAAAACAGAGAAAAGAAATCACTTGCTTTTACTGTGGAAAACCGAATCACATAAAGAGCGAATGCAACAAATACAAGAAGGATCGTGCAGAGTGAAATGTTGCAAACCAGAACAAGCAAAAAGGCGAGAATGGTGCCGCCATGACTGCAGAATGTGAAGAAGGTTAAGACTATCTAGTCATTGAAGACGAAGAATGTTATAGCATTGTTCGTGATGATGTCATGAGTTGGGTTGTGGATTCAGGTGCGTCCTTCCACATTACATCACACAAAGAGTATTTCAGGTCCTACACCAGCGGTGTCACCGGGCAGGTGAGGATGGGAAACAGCGGTTCGTCAACCATTGTTGGCAAGGGCACTATATACATTGAGACTTCCACCGGTTGCGGTTTGGTGCTTGATGATGTGAGACATGTTCCCGATATAAGGCTGAATCTGTTATCAGTGGGAAAGCTTGATAACATTCGCCATGGAAGTTATTTTGGTGATCAGAAATGGAAGCTCATCAAAGGCTCTTTGATTGTGGCTCGAGGGAAGTAAGCAAGGTAATCTCTATGTGACTAAAACCAAGCTGCTGAATGAAGTGTTGAACGTCACTGAGAATGACACTTCGGTTGAGTTGTGGCACAAGAGGCTTGGGCATATGAGTGAGAAGGGCATGCACGCTCTTGCTTGCATGGACTACCTTCCTGAGTTGAAAGGTATAACCTTGAAACCCTGTTGAAAGAGCATTTCCTAAATCCTAGTTGGTTTTGTGTGTTAGTTAACAACACTAATGATTATTTAATATGATGCTAAGTGATGCAGGTTTATAGAAATATTTATTCCCATGTGCATCTGCCACCAAAAAGGAAGAAAAGGGCAAAGTTTCTTTGTTGCAGGGGTTTCAAGGCCAGAGTCTCCGGCCTGCCAGGACCGGAGTCTCCAGCCCCAGGATTTTCCCCTTCCTTTGCCAAAGTGTGGTGCGGCTCTAGACTCTCACCGGAGGTTCCCCGGATTGTCCATGGAGTCTCCGGAAGACTGGAGTCTCCGACACCAGGACACCGGAGTCTCCGCCCTATCTACATCGAGCCCGTCAAGATTCAAGTGCGGTGCGCTACTGGACTCCTGTCCGGAGGTTCCCCGGAGGGTGCCCGGAGTTTCTGGAATGGCCGGAGTCTCCGGCCTCTGGACCCCAGAATCTCCGGTCTGGCCTGGCGACTCAAAGTTTCCGGAGTCGGACGGAGTCTCCGGTTTGCACTGGGGTCTCTGACCCACTTACCCCGGAGTCTCCGGCCTAGCCAGTGTCCAACGGCTAGAAATGGGTGAAGGGTATAAATACCCTTCACCTACCTTGGAAAGGGTAGCTCGACCAGCATTGAATGAACCCTAATTTCTTAGAGCTCAAATCAACTAGATCTCCCAATTCCTACACCCAAACTCGTTGATCTTTGGAGGATTGAAGGAGAAGGCCCGGATCTACATCTTCACCAAGCCGTTCTTCATTTACCCCTCATTCACTTGAGGGATTTCGTTTCTAGGGTTTGCTTGTAGTCTCTAGATTCGTCTTTCTTACTACTTGTTGTAATTGTGACAGATTTGTTGATTTGGGAGCCCCCGATTAAGTTGTGGGTGTGTGCCCCAAGAACGTTGTAAAGGCTCTGGATTCTGCCTTGAAGGACTCCAATAGTGGAAGGTGGACCGAGCCTTTGTGACAAGGTTCATCGGAGAATAGGGTGAGGCCTTTGTGGCGTTGAGTAGGCCTGTGGTGGCGAGCTCACACCCCTCCAACGAGACGTACTCCCTTATCAAGGAGGAACTCGGGAATACATCCTTGCCTCCGTGTGCTTCTACTTTCGGTTATCTCTATCCCTTAGTTGCTTTTCCTTGTATCGTGATAATTGCCTTGTGTTAGGTGCTAGCTTGTCATATAGGTAAATTCACCGTAGTCGCATATCTAGAGAATTTACCTTTCGTGTCAAGCCTAATTTGAATTTTTTTTGGTGTAGCACCTATTCACCCCCCCCCCCTCTAGGTGCCCATACGATCCTTTCAATTGGTAGCAGAGCCTTGCCTCATTAATTAGGCTTCACTGCCTAAGAGAGTATGGCACCCGAGAGTGGAGATCCGGAGGTCACTACTAGCGGAGTCTCCATGGATGAATTCAAGAAATTAGAATCATCCATGGGTGCTCAAATGGAAGAGTTGCGTGCAATGATGGCACAACTCTTGAATGCTAATAAAGCCTCAACATCTCCCTCCCTTGAGGTTAACGCTTCCGCCACTCAAGTTGAGGAGGGTGAAGGAATGTAGCGACCCCGGATCCAGGGTTATACATAAGTGTTATGTGCTCTTAGACTTGATAGCCGAGAGTTACTGGGGTACCAATCCCAGGCAGCATTTCACTGCAGGCGTGCCGGGAACACCGGTCACACAAAACCCCTCGGAAGACTACCACATCTAATCATAACCACGAATGCATAACAAAGAATCCTAGGACCTTGTTAAGCTGTCAGACTCGGCCTCAGAGTTATACAGAAATGCTATGTGTCACTGGTCATGCTACGTAGCCGAGGGTTACTGGGTTTACCACTCCCAGGCCGAGTAAACATCGGCAGGCGTGCTCGGAATGGATCATCGGCACCACAACCCCTCGGCTAAGCCATAACACGGGCATAGCCAAAACTGCATAACAAAGAGCCCAAGAACCATTCCTCTCAACCGTGCACTTTATATCCATACACGCATCATGCACGGGAGAGGTTGTAACAACCGGTACAGGGTAGTGACTCTACGACAAGAAGCAAACATACAACTCTTATTAGAGTAAGATAGCAAAATACACGCAGAGGTCACATGACCCAACATTACATCATACAACGGAAGGCAAATTGTGTTGCTATTCAACAAGTTTAACAAAAGGCCTAAGAGGCCAGAAATAAGCAACGGTGACGTCCCACACTACAGATTCCAGGCTGCTACCTGGGAACCCCAAACTACTCGTCGATGTCCACGCATAAATCTCCATCGGTGGTATCTTCATCTCTGTCAAAATAAGGTAGCGGCAGGCCTGAGTACGGAACTCAGCAAGACTATAACCCGTTACGGTAATGCATAAGTTAGAAGCTGTTTGTGGGCTAATTTTGCGTAAAGCCAACTTTTCAATAGAGGGAGGCGAGGTAGAAGTTCGTCTACTCAGAAGTTTTGTAAAAGGGATAAGACAACACTTTTATCTCCTTCGATCATTTGAAGCCACCAGAATCATCAACAGCTGAACTTGCTCTACTATGATCACTTCCTCGACTCACCCTCAAGGAAACAACTCGCACACGTTGTTATCAAGTTTTACGAATATGTTCAAGTTGTCATCTATGATCAAACAGCAAGACCCAAGTCGTCCTTAACCGTGGACACAACGGCTATTCGAATAGATTTATCCCTGCAGGGGTGTACAATTTGGTCCACACGTGCCAACCGACTCTTAATGCCACTAGATTAGCACACTTCCGAGGGTGCCGGCAGAGGGTGGTTGACCACGACTCTTAGGTTGCCTAGATGTGCCCATAAGCCAACCCAAATAGGGCCATTCCGCCATTAACAAGAGATGGCCATCTCCTGACGGTCCCTATTTCTGTGCGTGGGGACCAAGATCAGTTCGGCCTTCACTTGTCCCCAGACACGACCTACCTTTTCTCTCAAAACGTTTTTCAGCTTTCCGCAAATAGAACACGGCAAACTACGTGTCCTACAGGCACACCTAAACAAGAAACAGCCGAGGGGCTTCACCTAGGCCCCGTGTGTCGTACTCTTAGTCTTGGTACATGCGATGAGAACAAGAGGTCCTAGAGCGGCAAGAACAAGACAACCCACCACATCCCACCGTGGCCTCGTTGTCCAAGCCTTTTAGTCAAATTTAACATGTCCACCATAAAATCCTCGACATCTTGACATGCTAGATTCATTCGTATTGCTGATACATCGACATGACGGATCAGATCATAACTAAGCATGGCTAAGCATGTGAACATATATAGGGCTCTGGCGACACACAAGCAACCCTAATCATGCTAGGATGGATAAACAGGTACTAGGCAACAAGGGGAACATGCAAGATAGGTTGACTCTACCTATCGACCAAAAGCTTTAGAACCGCTATGATGCTTATCAGGAAACAATACTTGAAAATATGGGATCAGATAGAAGAAGGGGTTGTGCTTGCCTTATTGAGCGATAACAGAAAATATATAGCAGTTGGGATCTTCTACTTGACTTGATCATTGATGATCAAGTATTCGCCATTTGTCGTCAATATCCGTGCATTCGTCGTTGGTGGTGCTGATCTTCACTTCGGAATTTCTCGAACTCGGACTCGTTCTACCGGAGAAAAACGAAGCACCGGAAAGAAACGACAACAAACATTCAACATGGCATCGATGCAATGCGCACACAAGAATGATGACATGGCAAGTTGCAATTACAATAATTTAGGAACCTACACAAGATATTCCATTTTAAATGGAGTCCGAAGAATAGTAATCGGAGAAACCCCATAATTGAATAAAGTGGCATTTTTGTTATTCTAAACAACTCTTAATTGAAGTTGTTCAATCATGCATGAATTTGATATAAAAAGACAGATCTCATTTTTCTGAACGATTTGATATTTTATTCATATTTTTCTGATAAACAGAAATAAAGATATTGATTTTACAAATTTGGAATATTCTGGAATTTCTGAAATGGGTAAAATTCTGACAGAGGGGACCCACCCATCAGGGTTTTATTATTTTCCAAAAACATTTTCTTAAATATTAAAACACTGACAGGCCGGCCCCACAGTGACGTCAGCATGACGTCACCGACTGGTGACACGGCTCTGCCGGCGACGGTCCGGCCGATTCCGGCCGCGCCGGAGGACGCGGTCACGCGCGTTGGATGCGCGAGGAGGAGAGGAGCACGGGGGTGGCGGTGCTGGGACGCTTTGGTCACCGGAGTTGCTCCGGCGACCATGGCCAGCGGCGGCCCGAGGCGGAGCACGTCGGGGACGACGGCCGGAGGCGAGAGGGAGAGGGGTAAGGGGTCCTTGAGGACCGGCTGCTCACCACGGAGACGATGAAGCGGTCGGAGAAGGCGGAGGAGGCCGGACGGTGACGGAAACGAGCTCGACACGGCGGCGGAAGGCGGACGTCGGCGGCGTGATTCGCCCGATTGGGGACGTCCCGGCAAGCGCGAGTCGGCGAGGAGGATCGTGGCGTCGAGGCGGAGCTTCAGGACTTCACGGAGGAGCTCGGGGTGGCCCAGAGCGGCGGCGCGACGCGGCGGCCAGAGCTAGGGTTTCGGGCACGCGGGGAGAGACACAGAGAGAGGGAGAGCGAGAGGGGGAGCGAGTGAGGAGGGAGAGGGAGATGCGGACGGCACTGGGGTCTTATCCCCTCAAGCAAGGGCACAGGCAGGAGGTGGCATCGCTCGCGGCGGTGGAGCTTGTCCATGGCCAGAAGGAAAGAAGAAGAAGGAAAGAAAAAAATAGAAAACACATTTTGCAGAAAACCCCCTGGGTTTTGAGGAAATTAGTTAGGCTACTAGAGAAGCTCCAAAAATTATGAAACTTTTTATGTTGGGCCACAATAATATAAAGAGGCCCCACAAATTATTGCAAGATTTTTGGGGACTTTTTACCACATTTAAAAATAGGGAGGGGAAATAACCATTTTAGGGTTTCCCTTTTATTTTAAAGTAGCATAAATTTCTTAATGCAAGAATTAATGCATGCTATGCTCATGATTAACTATTTCACACAATAATAGAAACTTGGGTTGTTACAAGGAACTAAAGAATCCCCTCCTAAAATTGATGGAGGGAAGGCGGAGCACCATGCGGTTCCGTTTGTGTACTCCGTCGACCCACCTATCCCACATCCTCATATAAACAATAGGGGTGATCCACCTAGGCTTAATCCATCTTGTTTTTCTAATTGGCAATTTCTTATGAGATCTCATGTCAAGAGTGCTTCGATCGATCTATGCAGAATCATTGAGGTTGGATTCAAGGCCGTCGACCCAAACAACATGACAAGAAGAGAGATTGTGGATTGCCAACTCAATGACTTGGCCCTCAACATGATTCAAACCGCCGTGGGGGGAAAGGACATGGCTCACATCGAACTTGCCACCACCGCCAAAGAAGCTTGGGAGACTCTCTCTGAAGTGTTTGTTGGCAGTGAGAGTATGAAGAGGAATATATTTGAAGCCTTGAGCAACCAAGCCGAGGGATTTTTCATTGGTAGAAGGTGATGACCATGAAGACATGTTTCGAAGACTCAACACCATTGCCACTCAATTTAGAGCTCTTGGAGCCACCTATGTGGATGATGCTTGGATCAAGAGGAAGTATGTGGGTGCCCTCATGCCCTTCGAGCCCACCATCTTGAAGAGTCTCCAAGGAAGGCACAACTATCACCTCATGTCTTCCAATGAAGTTATGCAAGAGATGGCGGCATTCAAGGTGGCTGCCAAGAACGCCGAAGACGCTCGTGCCCGGGCCATTGGAATGCACAAAGGAACTTCACTTGCTTTGAAGGCCAAGGTTCTGGTGCAAGAGGAAGATGATGAGACTCAAGAATATGTGTCACATTGGCATCCCAAAGATCTTGAAGATACTCTCAAGGACTATTCGGCCCTCACATCAAGAGCCTTTTGGAAGAGTCCGTCCAAGGCAAAGGAGCTTGTTAACAAGTCAAGTGGAAGGAAGGAGGGTGGCCAAAGGGTTCGTTCTTGCTAAAATTGCCAAGATCTATATCACTTTATAGCCAAGTGTCCGTTTGAGAATCGTGAACATCATGGAGGGAAGCATGTTCGCAAGGACAAGTCAAAGATCAGTCACAAGAAACCATTCTTCAAGAAGAATGCCAACAACAAGAAGCCCCCAAGAATTGTGTTGCTTGCACAAGAAGAGTACTCATCCGGGGAAGAAGAAGAAACCACAAGTGAAGTGGCCGCCGTTGCCATAGCATCTTCATCATCTCCTTCCCTCTTCGAATCCCCCAATGAGAATGTCTCTAACCCCTCCGCAAGATGTCTAATGGCTAATGCCACCGAGGTATCATCCTCTCCATCTCCTAAGACTATGAATGATGCTACTAGTCTTAGAGTTAAAGAGGAAATTGTTGCCTTCGATCATTTTATAACTAACTTGCAAGGTGAAACCAAGAAGCATTTTGAAGCTCTCATGAGCCAATATGGTGAGGCTCAAGAGATGCTTGAGGTCAAAGGTAAGATTGAAAGAGAGGATGTTATGGAAATTGCATCTTTGAAAGATAACCTTGAGGAAGAGCATGAGCTTAGGGTCTCTCTTGAGGAACAATTAGAATCTATAGAAGAGTCAAATGATTTAATTGTTGCTAAGCTCATTAAAGAACGTGACCATGCAATTTATAAATAAAAAGCATGTAAGAAAGAAAAGGTCGAGCTTGGTGTTGGTCATTCTAGACTAATCGAGGAGCTTGAGAAACTTTCCAAGGCTCACAAGGCCTTGGAGAGTGAACACTCTACCCTCACCAAGTCGTATGAACAACTTTAAGATCAACCATCTAAAATTGATATGCCTAGTTCCTCCACTCCTACTACTTGTGATCATACAAATATTATTGAGGAAAATGCTAGGTTGAAGATCAATCTTGCTAAAGCCATCTCCCTAGGCAAGAAACCCTTTGTTACTTCACAAAAGGGGAGAAGTGGTGTTGGCTTTATTGAGAAGGAAAATAAGAAAGAGAGCTTCATGAAGGATGCTAGGGCTCCTCAAGCAAAGAAGGTCAACATTACTAGTGGTGGTGCCACAAGGGGCAAAACCACTAGTGATGACTTTGCGGGAAAAACTAACCCCCACTATATTTTATATGTTGATTATTATGGGGATATCTATGCTAAATTTGTTGGTCCTAGAAATGTTCCTATTGCTCGTTCTATTTGAGTTCCCAAGACCCTTGTTGCTAACAAAAGAGGACCCATTGCAAAATGGGGACCTAAATCAAAGCAATGATTTCTTGTAGGACTATGCTTCCGGTGGGTCAAAATGGGTGCTTGATAGTGGATGCACAAGTCATATGACAGGAAGCAAGGAGATAATGATGGAGATGAGACCAAATCTAAATCATGCAACCGTCACTTATGGAGATCGATCAAAATCTGAGGTATCGAGTTTTGGCAAGGTGGTAGTCGCTAGGGATATCACCCTAGTGAATGTCATGCTTGTTAAAACCCTTAGTTATAATTTACTTTCCGTTCGAGCACTTACTAAGATGGACTTTGCCATCTTTATTGATATTGTGGTACTCTTGTGGAGCAAGACTCTAAAGGTCGCTTTTGTTGGGTACGTCGAAAATGATTTGTTTGTGGTTGACTTTTCGGAGAAAACCACTTCAAATTCGATGTGCCTTTTCGAAAAGGCCAACGTGGGTTGGTTGTGGCATCGCCGCTTGGCCCATGTCAACATGAGAACTTTGCAAAGTCTTCACAAGGGTGGCCACATTCTCGGACTAAAAGAAAATGTCTCTTTTGCCAAAGATCGTGTTTGTAGGGCATGTGTTGAAGGAAAGATGCATGATTCTCCCCATCCTAGCAAGACTATTATTTCATCCAAGAGGATCTTGGAGCTCCTCCCATGTGGATCTTTTTGGTGCCGTTCCCGAAGCTAGTCTTGGTGGGAAGAAGTATTGCTTGGTGATTGTTGATGACTATTCAAGATTCACTTGGGTTTATTTCTTCAAGTCGAAGAGTGAGACCCAAAAAGCCTTCATCGACTTCTCCATTGAAATGCAACGTCAACATAATGTCCCCATATTGGCAATTAGGAGTGACAATGGCTCCGAGTTCAAGAACTACACCCTCAATGAATTTCTTAGTGAAGAGGGTATTTGTCATCAATATTCCGCAACTTATACCCCTCAACAAAATGGTTTAGCCGAGAGGAAGAACCAGACTCTTATGGATATGGCAAGGTCCATGTTAGCGGAGTTTATGTCTCCGTTGAGTTTTTGGATGGAGGCTATATCCATGACATGTCACTCATCCAACCGGCTCTACTTCCGCAAAGGGTTGAACAAGACTCCCTATGAGATCCTCACCAGCAACAAGCCTAACATCTCCTACTTCCGTGTTTTCGGTTGTAAGTGTTTCTATTTGATCAAAGTTTGTCGCTTAACTAAATTTGAATCCAAATCACTAGAGGGGTGTCTTTGTTGGTTACGGTGCCGAATCCCACACTTATAGAATCTATGACAAAGCCTCACGGCGTATCATACAATCTTGTAGTGTGGTGTTCAAGGAAAATGACGGCTCCCAAGTGGCGCAATTTCATGTTTCCGATGTAGATGATGAAATTCCTCAAGAAGCCATAAGAAGAATGGGTGTGGGATTTTTCTGCCCCATTGAGGAACTCCTTGTGGTGGATCAAGAAGGACAATGCTCTACTCAAGTGGAGCCCTCATCTTCATCAGAATTAGAAGCAACTGCTGCTGAAGCCAATGATGCACCTGACCAAGTACAAGACCCTCAACAATCTGATCAGAACCAAGTCGCCAGACCGGAGACCCCGGTCATCTTGGCTGGAGATTCCGGTGGGCCGGAGATTGCGGTTCCCCAGGCCAGAGACTCCGGTCTACATCAAGCTGAAGGCAGCACTGGTCAAGATCTTGGTCCATCGATCTTGGTCCATCTTTCTCTTCCAGTAATGAAGCTATGCATTTTGAGGATCAAGGTCAACACTTCGGTCAAGACGGGGACTCAAATGATCAAGATGATCAAGAGATTCTTCCAAGGTCAAATGAAGATATCACAGCCCGTCAGAAAGCTAGAGTTGCAAGAACTATGGAAATTCGTGAACATACTCTTCAGAAGGTTATTGGTGATTTGAGAGGCAAGGTGTCCACCCAGAGGCAATTGGCAAATTTTAGTGATCACCAAGCTCATATCTCCATGGTGGAACCGAAGAAAGTGTGTGAAGCTCTTGAAGATCCGGATTGGTTGGAAGCCATGCATGAAGGGCTCAACAATTTTGAGCGCAATAAAGTATGGAAGTTAGTTGAGAAGCCAAAGGAGTGCTGCAATGTTATTGGCACAAAGTGGATATTCAAGAACAAGCAAGATGAACATGGCATGGTTGTGAGGAACAAGGCAAGATTGGTAGCTCAAGGGTATTCTCAAGTTGAAGGCATTGATTTTTGAGAGACCTATCCTCCCGTGGATCGCCTTGAGTCCATCCGTATCCTTCTTCCCTATGCATCCCGTTATAACTTTAAATTCCAACAAATGGATGTTAAAAGTGTCTTTCTTAATGGTCCCTTAAAGGAGTTGGTGTTCGTTAAGCAACCCCCGGGGTTTGAGGACATCAACTTCCCTAACCATGTCTACAAGCTTGATAAGGCACTCTATGGACTTAAACAAGCCCCACATGCGTGGTATGAGCACCTTAGAGAGTTATTGTTAGACCGTGGATTTGAAGTTGGGCAAATTGATCCCACTCTTTTTACTAAGAGGGTTAAAGGGGAGCTTTTCGTATGCCGACTATATTCTGATGATATTATCTTTGGCTCATCTAAAAAAGCTTTTAATGATGAATTTTCAAAAATTATGACCGATAGGTTTGAGATGTCCATAATGGGTGAGTTGAAGTTCTTCCTTGGATTTGAGATCAAGCAATTGAGAGGAGGGACTTTCATTAGCCAAGCAATGTATATTAAAGACATGCTCAAGAGGTTTAATATGGCGGATGCTAAGGAGAAGAAGACTCCTATGAATATCAAATGCCATCTACAACTTAACCCAAAGGGCATAGATGTAGATCAAAAGCTCTACCGCTCCATGATTTGTTCATTGCTTTATCTTTGTGCATCTAGACCCGATATTGTGTTGAGTGTAGGTGTGTGTGCAAGGTATCAAGCCACTCCTAAGGAAAGCCACATGTTGGCGGTCAAGAGAATCCTACGATATTTGGTTCATACCCCAAGGTTTGGTTTGTGGTACCCAAGGGATTCATCTTTCACTTTTTGTGAGTACACGGATTCGGATTGGGCCGGTGATCAAGATGATAGGAAATCAACTTCCGGGGCTTGCCAATTTCTTGGTAGGTCCTTGGTGAGTTTGTCTTCTAAGAAGCAAAATTGTATTTCTCTCTCTACCGCCGAAGCCGAGTATGTGGCCGCCGCTAGTGCTTGCACTCAATTGTTATGTGAAAGAGCATGGTTGCCCCCATGTGTGGTTTTGGTAATTAATGACAATCTATATGGATTAATGTGTGTATTGAGCTATACTTGTAGGTTATGTCCATAAGCAATGGTTGATCTCCATATGTTGGAGTCAAGGCTAAGGGAAGAAGATTATATGTTGATCAAGGCTAAGTGCGAGTTGATCAACACACAAGGCTAGTGATGTACCATGAGGGACCGTATGATCTCATGGTATGGTAAGAAATTGTCCAATATAGCCTTGTGAACTAACCCATGATCTATGTGCTCGGTATCTCTATGTGGGGATAGGTATTTGTCCATGAGCATGAATCAAGAGGAAGATCTTTTGTAGCTCATGGAGGATGGCATCACATGGTGATCGTCATCGTTAATGGCCAAGTGAAGATTTGACGAAGAGTGCCTCTCCCATATTGGTTTATGGGGGAGCAATATGTCTGTCTTCACCAAGCGGAGCACAATCAAGAAAGGTGGTCCATCTTGAGAAGGCTAAGATCATCAACATCAAGCTCAAGTGGATTATGCGCAAGGCAAAGGTATGATCTTGACAGGTTTTCTTCTTTACCGGTCTCATGATGTTAGTTGAGAGACCGGGTTATAGGATAGATGTCGTACTATCAAGAGGGGCTCTCAAGTGAGTAACTTGATCGCATCTTTGTGGAGAGCTCAAACCTTTGCATTCTTGGCATATCATCTTTCTTGGTTGTTATTTGGCTTTTATCTATGTGAGAATTTAGAGCTTGTGTTCATCTTCATACCAAGCTCTAGTTCATCAAAAATGGATTTCATGAATATCTTCTTGCGTTTTCGGTATTGGAGGTTTTATCAATTTGTCTCTTCTAAGAGAGGTCAAACTTTCTTCTTGTGGTTTCCTCCTCAGATGATGGACTATGATGTGTATATGCATGATATTGTAGGGCTTGTTATTATCTTCAAAACAAGCCTAAGATCGTAGAAAACAGAGTCCGGATGAAAAATTTGTTGGGTTCTTTATGTTGGAGGATTTACCGATTGTTCTTTATACGAAGGTTTTACCGTTCTACATTTGGTTTTATTCTCCCTTGTTGGACTGTGATTTTTCTCTGTATACTCTTGTAGAGTTGTTCATTGCGATTCCAACGAGACCAAGAACATCGAAAATGGAGTTCGGATGATAAAGATATCTTCGTTTTCATGTTGATGTTTCTGGTCCCTGGTCCGAAGTTGCACCGGAGTCTCCGGCCTAGGACCGGAGTCTCCGGTCTGGGAAGACCGGAATCTCTGGTATAAGAAGTTTGCAACGGCTCTTTTTCATGGGGACCTATAAAAGGCCCCCCCCTTCTTCCCCAAAGGGTTAAGAGCTTCTTCCAGCACGTTTTCCCCTCTCTCCCCTACCATTGTTGACCTTGGAAAGCTTGCCCCTCTCTCAATCCCTCCTATGATTCTTGCATATCTTTGAGGGAAAAGTGAAAGGAGATCTAGATCCATATTTCCACCAATCAATTTCTCCTCTAAGTGAGCAGAACTTAGTGGATCTATTTTTGAAGTTCTTTTGTGGTTCCCCTCTTTGTTCTTCCTCTCTTATTCCCCCATAACCATTTGTTGCTTTGTTGGAATTTGAGAGTGAAGGATTTGAGCACTTGTGCTCTTGCCATCGCATTTGGTGCATCGGTTTGCTCTCTCCACAAAGATTCGTGGAAGTGAAGATTGTGAGCTTGTTACTCTTGGGTATTTGGACCCTAGACGGATTTGTGGTGATTCTTGGGAGCCTCCAAATCGGTTGTGGATGCGTGCCCCAAGCTTAGTAGTGTAAAGGCTCCGGATTCCGCCTCGAAGGATTTCGATAGTGGAAGTTGAACCAAACCTTTGTGGTGCGGTTCATCGGAGAATTGGGTGATTTGTGGCATTGAGTAGGCCTGTGGTGGCGAGCTCACACCCCTCTAACGAGACGTACTCCCCTCAAAAGGAGGAACTCGGGAATACATCTTCGTCTCCGTGTGCCTCGGTTATTTCTATACCCGAGCTCTTTACTTATTCACTTTACATTGTGATAGCCTTCGTGCTTAAGTAATATATCTTGCTATCACCTTGTTGTTATCTTGCTTAGCATAAGTTGTTGGTGCACATAGGTCAACCGAGTATATTAGGTTTTGTAAGCTTGATAAATTAAAACGCTAGTTTTATTCCGCATGTATCAAGCCATAACCGTAAAAGTTTTAAATCGCCTATTCACCCCCCCCCCCCTCTAGGCGACATCCTCGTCCTTTCATTATGGATGAGGCAGACTTTAAAGGAATACGGTGTCAATTGTGACAAAGTGCCTCTATTGTGTGACAATGAAAGTGCTATCAAGATTGCTTACAACCCGGTGCAACACTCAAGAACCAAGCATATTGAGATTCGTCATCACTTCATTCGAGATCATGTTGCCCGTGGAGATATTGAGCTAGCATATGTGCCAACCAAAGACCAACTTGCCGATATTTTCATGAAGCCACTTGATGAAGCAAGATTCACTTTCTTGAGGAATGAGCTAAATATCGTGGATTCAAGGTGCTTGACTTGACCATCTTGCATACACACCTATAGGTTCAACTTCTATTTGGTTTAGGTGTAGGCATGGATTTAGGGGGAGTGTTGTCCTAATAAATTGGGCTCTCCCTCCATTATACATAAAGTAAAATTCATTTGTCTCTATTTTCAATTCATGAATTGTGAGCTTAAATGACGAGTATTGGTTATGAACCCAAGATATATCTTCGCGGTGTCATGCCATAAACTCTTACATGGTGGCCTAGGACACCGACCTCTTCTTTATGAAGAGTTGGTTCTTTTGGTGTTTTATTGGTTCTTATTGCAAATCTACTTGTTATTATGGGAAACTCACTCAATCTTGGCATTTATCAAATTTGCATCTTGCAAGTTGAGTGTGAAGTACTATCCCAGTTTGTGTAATCTATCCCAGACCCCATCTTGTCCCAAAACATGCTCCTCTTGCCACATACATGTCCTCCACCATAAACACCTAATATGGGCAGTGGGGCCCGGAGACTCCGGTGTCCAACACCGGAGACTCCGGTCTGACCTAGTCTCCTCCCTAAGCCCCGGAGAATCCGGTCACCCCGGAGACTCCGGTGTGCTTAGGCTGGAGACTCCGGTCTCGGCAGTTTCGCTGGGATCTAAACTGGATCGGGGTGAGGAGCTAATACACCCCCGACCCAACTCCTCCCTAGCCGCAGCCCCCTACCTGGAGAAGCACCTCCGGCCGCCCCGGCCGCCGGAATCTGCCGTCCAGCCGGCCTCCCCCACCTCTCCAACGCCGAGGAACCTCCTCCCCCTCATTGGTCTCCACCATGAAGAGCCATGGTACATCTCTCTCTCCCTCTCTAGGTTTTTCCCTAGTTCGTGGATTGAGTGATTGTCTAGTGCTCCCTATGGTGTAGAATCTTTTGCTAGTTGTTTTCATCTCTTGGTAACAATTCTAGAGAAGATTGCAACAATTTTTTACCTAACCCTAGGTTTCCAGCCTCAGGGCCGGAGACTCCGGTCTGTCCAAGACCGGAGACTCCGGTGTGGGCCGGAATCTCCGGCCCCTGAGACCGGAAACTCCAGGGTAGATCACTATTTGGTGCTTCTTGCTCTCCAATTGTTGCCTCCTCGACCTCCCTGGACATGTATCCTCATCCCTATGCTACCCCCTATCTGTTTATTCATAGGTAAACAACGCGTGAAGAAACCTGCTCGCAATCCCAATAAACCTCCTCAGAAAGACAAAAGGGGCACTCGAGCTTATCTTGACGAGACAGAGGATGGCTGTCGTGTGCAGCGTGATAGAGGTGCTGCTGCGAGAGAGGCAAGGGAAGCTGCTGAAAGAGAAAGGGCTGAAGCTGATTTCCATGAAAATGAAAGGGCAAAGAAGGCAAGATTAGACAACTTGACAACTATGATTGGCATGGGTAAAACTGAGTTCGGTATCTGAGGGGGCAGCCACTGTTTGACATGCCCCAAAACTCAACCAACCCTCACTTTTAGAGAAGAGAACAAGAGCTAGTGATGAAGGATCTTTATGAGAAGCTTTCGGGCCCCAATGTTGTGTGTTTGCAAAAGGTGCTCAACCTCTCCGCTTTGAGCACCAAACCATATTTTCAAGAGGCCGTATGGATTGTCCGCAAGCTTGGGCTTGAGCACCTTATGACTCTCCAACAAAACTATGACATCAAGCTTGTGCACCAATTCTTTGCCACCGTTCAGTTTGGGAAGGACGAAAAGGTCACTTTGACTTGGATGACCGGGCCTATCAAATGTGTATCATCTATGACAAGGTTCGGTGAGTTGCTTGGATATGTGTTTCGCCGGGGTGAGGCCTCTCAAGGAAGAATTATGCATGTTGATGGTGTGCACTATGAGAAGCGCAAGATGTCACCTCTTTACCTCAACAAGGCTTCCGTGGGTACAAACAAGGATCTCCTTCCCACATTCAATATTCTCCTTTGCATGTTTCTTTACAACATTGCACCTCAAGCCGGGAACGTTGATGCTATTCATGGAGGGCTAGTCAATCTCCTCCTCCACTCATATGAGGTCCTCAAAGCCGGTGTGAATTGCCAAGGCTACAAGATTGATGTGATGGATTTTATCAAGTGTGAATTGCATTGGTCCGTACATGAGATGAAGAATCCGGTCTACGCACCTTATGTGATGAAGCCCATACTTGACAAGGTGCCCGATCTCAACCAAGAGCACTTTACCGTTCACAAGGCCGACACTCTTCAAATTCTCAAGCATGACAAGCCTTCTTCCTCAAGTGCTCCTTCACGAGTCCCTTTTGCTTCTAGTGATGAAGAAGAAGAAGATGTGGCACCCTTACCAACGAGAAGTAAGAATGCCGACCCTCCCTCATGGGTTAGCAAGGGCAAGGAGGACATGAACAAGGAGATGAAGAAGCTCACTTGGTTCTAAAGGGTGATGATTCGCATGAATGTGTGCCTTCACAAGGACAACCACCAAGCCTACAAGGAAAGCAAGATGATTATCCATAATCAGCACAAGTTGTACAAGGAATTGGAGAATAAGAGGGATAAGACTCCACCCCCATATGTTGAAGAGAATCCACCTGAGGAGCCATCATCCGGGAGTGAGAAGACCGTGAGCTATGAGAGGTGGCATACCAAGCAATTCCCGTGGGCTGATTTTGAAGATGTGACTTCTATGCCTTCTTCTTCACGCAACACCAACAAGGCTCCTATGGTTGAGAAGGAGATTGAAGTTGAAGATGATGATGATGAAGCAAGTGGTTTGGAGTATGATGATGAGGATGACGATGATGATGATGATGATGATGATGATGTGATGATGTGATGATGAGATGATGATGATGATGATGATGATGATGATGATGATGATGATGATGATGATGATGATGATGATGATGATGAGCTGATGATGATGATGATGATGATGATGATGATGATGATGATGATGATGATGATGATGATGATGATGATGATGATGATGATGATGATGATGATGATGATGATGATGATGATTGATGATGATGATGGATGATGATGATGATGATGATGATGCTGATGTGATGATGATGATGATGATGGATGATGATGATTGATGATGATGATGATGATGATGATGATGATGATGATGATGATGATGATGATGATGATGATGATGATGATGATGATGATGATGATGATGATGATGATGATGATGATGATGATGATGATGATGATGATGGATGATTGATGTGATGATGATGATGATGATGATGATGATGATGATGATGATGATGATGATGATGATGATGATGATGATGATGATGATGATGATGATGATGAGATTGATGATGATGATGATGATGATGATGATGCTGATGATGATGATGATGATGATGATGATGATGATGATGATGATGATGATGATGATGATGATGATGATGATGATGATGATGATGATGATGATGATGATGATGATGATGATGATGATGATGATGATGATGATGATGATTGATGATGATGATGATGATGATGATGATGATGATGATGTGATGATGATTGATGATGATGATGATGATGATGATGATGATGATGATGATGATGATGTGATGATGATGATGATGATTGATGATGATGATGATGATGATGATGATGATGATGATGATGATGATGATGATGATGATGATGATGATGATGATGATGATGATGATGATGATGATGATGATGATGATGATGGATGATGATGATGATGATGATGATGTGATGATGATGATGATGATGATGATGATGATGATGATGATGATGATGATGATGATGATGATGATGATGATGTGATGATGAGATGATGATGATGATGATGATGATGATGATGATGATGATGATGATGATGATGATGATGATGATGATGATGATGATGATGATGATGATGATGATGATGATGATGATGATGATGATGATGATGATGATGATGATGATGATGATGATGATGATGGGGACGCCACCGAGGAGGACTCCGAGTGATCTTATGGGTCTCGTTAGCATCGCTTTTCTTCCTTTTTGGTGTTTCGATGCCAAAGGGGGAGAAAAGTTCTAGTAGGTCATCCGTGGGGATTTGCATGGGACAGGCACAAGCATTTGCTTTTATCATTCCTTGAGAGCTTTTGTCCATTTGAACTCTATTTGCTATCTTTAGTTTGTTGAACTTTATTTGCTATCATTATGTGGTGTGTGGATCTTGGTGCCTTTGTTAATTATTGTGGAGACATGGTTTCGGATATTATCTATGGTTGAGATTATTGTGGTGTGAGATATGCATTGGAACTATCTATTTATCCTCATGCATAAGGTATGATTTTTATCACAAGTCTCAACCTATCTAATGACATGTCTCATATTTTTGCAAATGAAATTCTTATTTATATATCATGTCATATTCCTCTTGTGGTATCCTTTTCCTACATGTGTGCTTTCTATGCAACTTATTGATATGCACACATTTAGGGGGAGCTACCATATTTTTTAGACATGATATGATCTCTATTTTGCAAATCCTAGTGTTGTCATCTAACACCAAAAAGGGGGAGATTGAAAGAGCATTTCCTAAATCCTAGTTGGTTTTGTGTGTTAGTTAACAACACCAGTGATTATTTAATATGATGCTAAGTGATGCAGGTTTATAGAAATATTTATTCCCATGTGCATCTGCCACCAAAAAGGAAGAAAAGGGCAAAGTTTCTTTGTTGCAGGGATTTCAAGGCCGGAGTCTCCGGCCCCAGGATTCTCCCCTGCCTTTTGCCAAAGTATGGTGCGGCTCTAGACTCTCACCGGAGGTTCCCCGGATTGTCCACGGAGTCTCCGGAAGACCAGAGTCTCCATCCCCAGGACATCGGAGTCTTCGCCCTATCTGCATCGAGCCCGTCAAGACTAAAGTATGGTGCGCTACTGGACTCCTGTCCGGAGGTTCCCTGGAGGGTGCCCGGATTTTCCGGAATGGGTGGAGTCTCCGGCCTCAAGACCCCGGAATCTCCGGTATGGCCTGGCGACTCAAAGTTTCTGGAGTCGGACGGAGTCTTCGGTTTGCACTGGAGTCTCCGTCCCACTTACCCCGGAGTCTCTAGCCTAGCCAGTGTCCAACGGCAAGAAATGGGTGAAGGGTATAGAAGGGTATAAATACCCTTCACCTACCTTGGAAAGGGTAGCTCGACCAGCATTGAATGAACCCTAATTTCTCATAGCTCAAATCAACTAGATCTCCCAATTCCTCCACCCAAACTCATTGATATTTTGTGGATTGAAGGAGAAGGCCCGGATCTACATCTTCACCAAGCCGTTCTTCATTTCCCCCGCATTCACTTGAGAGATTTCGTTTCTAGGGTTTGCTTGTAATCTCTAGATTCGTCTTGCTTACTACTTGTTGTAATTGTGACAGATTTGTTGATTTGGGAGCCCCCGATTAAGTTGTGGGTGTGTTCCCCAAGAACGTTGTAAAGGCTCCGGATTTTGCCTTGAAGAACTCCGATAGTGGAAGGTAGACCGAGCCTTTGTGGCGAGGTTCATCGGAGAATAGGATGAGGCCTTTGTGGCGTTGAGTAGGCCTGTGGTGGCGAGCTCACACCCCTCCAACTAGACGTACTCCCTTAACAAGGAGGAACTCGGGAATACATCCTTGCCTCCATGTGCTTCTACTTTCGGTTATCTCTATCCCTTAGTTGCTTTTACTTGTATCATGATAATTGCCTTGTGTTAGGTGCTAGCTTGTCATATAGGTAAATTCACCGTAGTCGCATATCTAGAGAATTTACCTTTCGTGTCAAGCCTAATTTGAAAAAAAAAATTGGTATAGCACCTACTCACCCCCCCCCCCTCTAGGTGCCCATACAATCCTTTCACTTGTGAACATTGTTTTGCTGGCAAACAACGTAGGGTTGCACTTTACACATCTGCCACGACGTACGGAAAATGTTCTTGACATAGTTCACACTGATGTTTGCTCCATGACTAAAAAATCCATCGGTGGAGCATTATACTTTGTGACATTCATTGATGACCATTCCAGAAAGATTTTTCTGTATGTGTTAAAAAAACAAGTGGAAGGTGCTCGGCGTCTTCAAGGAATTCCATGCCAAAGTTGAGAGAGAAACTGGCAGGAAATTGAAGTGCGTCAGATCAGACAATGGTGGTGAATATCGAGGTCCTTTTGAACGGTATTGCAGAAACTATGGTATCAGGCTTGAGAAGACTCGGCCAAAGACACCGCAGCTCAATGGTCTTGTAGAGAGAATGAACAGGACTCTGACAGAGAGAGTTAGAGTCATGCTCTCTCATGCAAAATTGCTTAATTCTTTTTGGGCAGAAGCATTGACTCATGCTATGTATGTACTAAACATGTCCCCCTCAGTTCCTCTTGCAGGTGATATTCTTCAGAGAGTTTGGTCAGGGAAGGATGTATCATACAAGAATCTAAAGGTCTTTGGGTGCAAAGCATTTGTGCACATCCCGAGGGATGAGAGAGCCAAGCCTGATAGCAAGACAAAGTAGTGCATCTATCTCAACAGTCCAAGCGATGAGTTTGGATACAGATTGTGGGATCTAGTCAAGAAGAAGACTGTGCGAAGCCGAGATGTGGTATTCATTGAAGATGAAACAATAAAAGATATTGGTAAATCGGAGAAGCCGAAGACCACCACACCTAAGGTTGTCCTAGATCAAGTGAACCCTCCCCTAGTCCATGACAATCATGGGGGAGATGATGATGATGTAGCTGATCAAGTGTAATAGCCCCAGTTTGGTACCCTAAAATTTGAACCAAATTTTCAGTTTTTCATTTCATTGCATCATGGCATGCATTCTAAATTGCTAAGTTTAATAAAGAAACAATTGGAAATATTTAAAAGGGAAGCAAAACCCTTCCCAAAATTCCAATCCAACTGCATTGCTCAAATTGGCAAAACCAAATTATTCTTGAACTTCCAATTGGTCCAGGAAGTTCCAAGAATACATTCTATAAATATTTGCCAAAGGCACTTTCTTGCCAAGCAAAGAAATAAAATTGAGAATTAAAAATTGGTTCAAATCAATTCCTATTTTTGAAACCATGTTAAACAGTTCAAAAATTCAAAATAAAAATATGGGGAGCTTCCTTATAATATTATGAGCCTCCATAAATATTTTCATAATTTTATGAATTGTTTAAGTGCCCCAAATAAATAGCTAAAGTAAAATAAAAATCACTTTTGGAAATTATCAAAAATTGCTATATTGAAACACTATGAATAAATGTTGTTCAAAACATTTTATTTGGCAGCACTAATTTTTGTGGAGCTTCTAAATGTTATGGGGAGCCTACATGAATAATTTCAAATTTTTCAGAAATGTTTAAAAGCCTCAATTTAAATCCCTAAAGTGTTGCTGGACCAAGTTGTAAATAACTTTTAAACAGTGTAGGGGGATTTCTGAAAAATGACCTTCTTCTTCACTGTGGCGACAGGGCCAACACTGGCGCCATGCCGCCACTCCCTCGCCACCGCACCCCACTCTCTCTCCCTCGCTGCCATGCCGTGGTGTACAAGAGGGCCACCGCTGCCCTAGCTTCTCTCTCTCCCCCTCATTTTCCCCGTTCCCGAACCCTAACCTTAGACACGACATGGCTGTGACCTAGTTCGAGCTCGCCGCCGCATCGCCATCGACTGAGGCCTCCCGGAGCAGATCGAAGGGCGTCGCCGTCTCCGCCTCATCGCCCTCTCCTTCCTCGCCTACGGAATCGTGCCGGGACCCCGAGGATCGACCGCTTCTTCCTCTTCTTCCACGACTCCGACCGCCGCTGCCGAGCCGATTGCCGCTAATGCCGACCTCCTCTGACCCCGACGAGCACGTACACGCGCCGAGGGTGAGCTGCTGGTCCTCCAGGACATCCCCGTTATCCTCCTACCTCCCTCGATCTACGTCGTCGCCTTAGCTCGCCGTCGGCCGCCGCCTGTCACCGACGTACGCGTCGCTCCGGTGACCAATAGGTCGCGGCACCGCCCGTTTCTGGCTCCCCGTAGCTAGGCGCGTCGAACGCACCCGTTAGGATGCTCCCACACGCACTAGGACGCCGTCTCCATCCGTGCCACCGCCGGCGGTCGCCGTCACGCGGGTGCCGGTCGTGGCATCCCTCCCATGGTCAAAGCCTGGCCGTGGGCCGCCTCTCCGACGTGGCCGCTGATGTGGGCCTGGACCCAGCCATCAGCCTCAGTGGCTAGCTCAGCCCGAGTGCAAAACGGTTCGGGCCCTTTTTCCTGAGAATTAAATTTCAAACAGAAAAATCAAATAAACTTGTAAAATTCATAACTCTTCAAATATTGATCAAATATTACAAATAAGATCTCAAAATGTTCAGGGAAATATTATCTACCTGTTAGTTCTATTTACATGTTAAAATGAATATGCTAAATTGCGGTTAAATTGAAAATAAATAAAAAGGCAGAAATTTGATTCAAACTTTGAAATTGAATATCTTTTGAACCACAATTCAGAAAAATGCAAACAATATGTCAAAATGCTCAAAAAAATAAACTCTCTCTGTTAGCATAAATGTCATGTCCAACTAAATAATTTTTATTGTTGTTAATTTGAAATAACTAAAATGGCAGATTATAATCTAATTTTGAAAAATTCATAACTTGATGAATAATGACTCAAAAATTATGTTTAATAGCACAAAATGATCAGCAACTCAAGGGATATTTAGCTATGTTAAGTTCACAGAATGAAAACAACCTTTCCTTTGAAGTCATTTTCGAAATGGTTAAAATGATTAAAATTGAATAACCGTTTAATTCGCCATTTCTTCACCGTTAATCGGAAAATTGCAAACAAGGTACCAAAATGATCAGGAGAACAATACCTATCTAATAATGTCTTTTCCATGCATGTAGGCCTCATATTTTATTACTGTACATTTTGGGTAATAACTTAATTCATTAAGTTAAGTATGGAATTTTAACCCGTTAATTGCGATATTTATTTCCGGGGTTCCATTTAACTTGTGGGTCATGCCCAAGACCATTTCAGTGCATAATCTGACCATCTCATCATGAGTGTGCATTGCACCTTTTGTATTCGTGTTATTCATCGTTCTCCTGTTATTGTTTGTGTTTTGGTAGATTCAGGAGTCGAGGTTCCACCACAATACCTCGACGATCCGTGCTATCAGCCCCATCAGCAAGACAAGAGATAACCTAACCTTCTTGGCATATATCATCCTATTGTGTTATACAAATATGTTATCCTCCATAATATTGCATTCGATTCCTATGTCAACTTTTGGTCAATGCTAGAGTATCCTAAGAAATGCATGTTCCCTAAACCAATACATGTTTCTCCTCCTATGAACCATAGGTTTGATGTGTTGGCCTGAGTAAAGATATAAATATTGTATATATGCTTAGCTAAGCTTAGCCATGCTTAGTCGAATGCTAAATTGCCCGGTGATTATTTCCATAATGGTAAGGTTGATGGAATGTTCGGACATGGTGGATACTTGTGGTTCTTAATTAAAATGCTTAAAAGGCTTGGATGAGTTGCCATCGGGGATGGTGTTTTGCCTCATTTCTTGCCCCTAGGTGCGAGTTCTTGTCTTCGGAACCAAGGTTTGAGCGTGCTGCCAACGGTGGGACATATGGAATCCTCACTAACTGAATAACTTGTGCGGGCATATCCAAGGGTCCTCTAGTTTGCGCGTTCCATTTGCGTGTGAGTTGCAGGTGGATGAAGGCGCGACGAAGAGGGTGTGGTGGTGTTTAGGATGTGGCGATGGGGGCAGGGGCTGAAATAGGCTGGATAAACTTGTCCTGTCGCCATGATGATCCTTGGATAGTCTCATGCGAGGTAAAGGTTTAACCGCGCCCACTCGCTAGTTTTCCCTGGAAGAGAGCTAATCAGGCGAGCCGGACGGTACCGGTGGGTAAATTAGTACACCCCTGCAGGGTTTAATCTTTTCGAAAAGCCGTGTCCGCGGTTATGGATGCCTTGGGAATGGATTTACGAGATCATAGAAAACATGAACTTAATTAAAATTTGGCAACTAGAGGTTGCAGCTTGGCAACGTGTGTTAAAGGTTCATTTCCTCGAGGGTGATTCGAGGGAGTGCCTTGGTGGAAATGAGTATTGGTTTCTGGCTACTAATGGTTCAAGGTGAACCGAAGAATGAAAGTTTACCATCTTATCCCCTTTGAAAATCTTCTGAGTAGTCGATGACATGAGTCATGTCTTCTAAAAGGGAAAACTAGCTTTATGCAAAACAACTACTATACAGCTTTAGAGCCAATCAGCATTGGGCCTATATCGCCCTAGTAAACTTGCGAGTACGTCGTACTCAGCCTTGCTTGTTGATTATTATTTGTTTCAGAGGAGGATGTCACCGAACAGGAAGATGGGTTCTTTGTTGACATCGACGAGTAGTCTGGGGTTCCCAGGTGGCAGCTTGGGACGTCATGGAACAGGCTGGCTGGGATTTGTTATTGTAGGCCTCTTAGGCCATAATTTGGATCTTGTTGTTTAGACAACTAAATTTGCTTCCGCTTGTTGTAATGTTGGGTCGGTGACCTCTGATGTGTAATTTGCTATCTTTCTCATTATATGAGTTGAACTGTGATCTCTTTGTGCTGTAAAGTCTGTGATGTGCTAGATGTTCCGCAGTCTTGATCTCTCTATTATGCATTGATAGCTATGCCAGTGTTCATTGCATGATCGAGGTGTTGCGTTGCCGATGATCCATTCCGAGCACGCCTGCCAAGGTTTTGGCCTGGGAGTGGTAACCCTTGTAACCCTCGATTGTGTAGCATGGACTGTGGGTTACATAGTATCTCTGTATAATTCCGGGGTCGAGGCGCTACAAATTGGTATCAGAGCAGGACTGCCTGTAGGAAACCCTTCTATTGGTCGATGTCGAGTCTAGTATTGTGAAAATTATTTATAACCTAAAAATGAGTTATGAAAACCATCTTAGGATTCTTTTTACTCCTTACCCAATTCACTCTAATCTCGGAGACATCTTACCTCTACTTGATTTAACGGTTTTTCTGCTCGTCTGCAAATTCTAACCTAGGTTCACGGGGTTGGCTTCTACCTTTAGTTTACTGGTTAGGTTGCTCTCGTTTCTAGAATCCAAAGTAAACTCAGTTGTTCGCACCCAATGAAGGAGAAGATGCGAAACATCCGAAGCCTTGAAAACGTTTCACACCTAATCGGGTGTTCCTCTTTTCGGGCTTTAGCCCAAGATCTTGAACCAAAGGTCCCAGATTGTACTAGAACTCTGGTGTAATGATTCATGAGGGTGTCACCCATGTGAGCATTATGCTATTCGTGAGTCCCAGTACATGAAGCTGATCTTTAACCCAAGATCTTTCCTGTTGAACCCTGATGTTAATTGTCAAACCCTACATCAAGTTGGCAAATTTTGAAGTTAGTCTTCAAACTCGAGGTTGCAGCCGTAATTGACTTGCTCAGCCATGCTCTTCTCTGTCACTAGCTTTAGCTAGACTCTCTGTCAGGGAACCATCTGAACAACGACGGGATTGCTCTTAGCGAGTTTTTCCATCAATGTTTGTGATTTCTCCAATAACACTCGTTCATGAGACCCTATCGGCACTAGTTGTTGGAAGAGTGCTAACAAGGGCTTCTGCAATATCTTGGGATTGTGGTTAGCCTGTTTCTTAATCTAAATCTGTTTTCCGACCTCTATCTGTCAGTTGACAGTCAAGTTTTATCGTGCATTGGGGTGTTCATGAAACAGGCTGGCTGGGATTTGTTATTGTAGGCCTCTTAGGCCATAATTTGGATCTTGTTGTTTAGACAACTAAATTTGCTTCCGCTTGTTGTAATGTTGGGTCGGTGACCTCTGATGTGTAATTTGCTATCTTTCTCATTATATGAGTTGAACTATGATCTCTTTGTGCCGTAGAGTCTGTGATGTGCCAGATGTTCCACAGTCTTGATCTCTCTATTATGCATTGATAGCTATGCCAGTGTTCATGGCATGATCGAGGTGTTGCGTTGCCGATGATCCATTCCGAGCACGCCTGCCAAGGTTTTGGCCTGGGAGTGGTAACCCCAATAACCCTCGATTGTGTAGCATGGCCTGTGGGTTACATAGTCTCTCTGTATAATTCCGGTGTCGAGGCGCTACATCAAGGAAGTACAAGTCAAGGACATGAACAACCATCTGATGAAGATGATGATGACAATCATGGTGATGATAATCCACCTGATTCCCCACCACCAGTGCAGCAATTGAGGAGAAGTAGAAGAGATCCCGCACCTTCCAGCAAGTATCCACCATATCAATATGTGTTGATGACTGATGCGGGTGAGCCCTCATGCTATGAGTAAGCAGTTTCTAACGAGCACAAGAATGAATGGTCGGAAGCCATGCAGGATGAGTTGAAATCCCTGTATGAGAATGACACCTTTGATTTGGTGTCTCTGCCAAAAGGCAAGAAAGCATTCAAGAACAAGTGGGTGTACAGAGTGAAGACTGAAGAACACAGCTCACATCCAAGATATAAGGCAAGATTGGTTGTGAAAGGTTTCAGTCAGAAAAAGGGAATTGACTTTGATGAAATATTCTCTCTAGTGGTCAAGATGTCTTCGATCTGAGTTGTGCTTGGCATGGCTGCCACCATGGACTTGGAAATTGAATAACTTGATGTGAAGACAGCATTCTTAATTGGTGACCTAGAGGAGGAGATATACATGGAGCAGCCAGAAAGATTCATGGTTGCAGGCAAGGAGAACAAAGTGTGCAGATTGAAGAAGAGCTTGTAGCTTGAAGCAAGCTCCTTGGCAGTGATACAAGAAGTTCAAGTCATTCATGACTGAGCTTGGATACCGTAAAGCACAACCTGATCATTGTGTGTTTACGAAGAGGTACGCCGAGGGTGACTGCATTATTCTCTTGCTATATGTCGATGACATGCTGATTGTTGGAAATGGCACAAAGAGGATTGCTCTCCTCAAGAAGGCATTGAGTAAATCATTTGCCATGAAGGATTTAGGACCAGCTAAGCAAATACTTGGCATGAAGATCTCCCGTGATAGTTCAAAGAAGCTGATTTGGCTCTCACGGGAAAGATACATTGAGAAGGTACTTGAAAGGTTCAATATGAAAGACGCAAAGTATGTTACCTCTCCACTTGCATGCCATCACAAAGTGAATTCAGAACAATGTCCTAGCAGCAAGAAGGAGAAAGAAGAAATGAGTAAAGTACCATACCAATCTACCGTGGGCAGTTTGATGTATGCCATGGTGTGCACTAGGCCTGATATTGCCTATGCAGTTGGAGTTGTTAGCTGGTTCATGACAAATCAGGGTGAAGCTCACTGGAATGCAGTGAAATGGATTCTCAGGTATCTCAAAGGCACTTCTAGATCATGTATGCTTTGGAAGTGGTGATCCTGTATTGCAAGCCTATACAGATGTAGATTATGCTGGTGATGAAGACTATAGGAAGTCTACTTCTGGATACCTGATAACTTATGCAGGGGGAGCAGTGTCATGGCAATCAAGATTGCAGAAATGTGTTTCACTATCAACCACAGATGTTGAGTACATCGCATCGGTTGATGATTGCAAGTGTTGTGGATGAAGAACTTCTTGCAAGAGTTGGGCATGAAGCAAGAGAAGTACAATCTGTTTTGTGATAGCCAGAGCGCTATCTATCTTGCCATTAATTCAAGCATGCACTCTCAAACCAAGCACATTGATGTGAGGTATCATTGGATTCGAGATGTTGTGAGTTCCAAGATGATATATCTTGAGAAGATCCATACCGACAACAATGGTTCGGATATGATGACCAAGACATTGCCAAGTGAGAAGCTACATGTATGTTGCAAGGTAGCGGGCATGGCGATGCACCCCACATGAGTTGGAGGGGAGATTTTTTGGGTATCCTCCTCATGTGTGCTGTGAGGAGATGGCCTTATGAAGCCGTTCAGGCGGCCCAGACAGGTGAAGAAGCCCACTACCCATTAGGGTTATGACTCAGGGTCATTATGGACTTTGCACATGATGGATGGGGGATGTTGACCCTCCCAACCAGCCACCACTAGGAAGTGGGACCGAAGTGACGAAAGTCCAGGATAGCATCCATTAGAGAAGAAAACTGATGGGGGGATACTTTATAGGTAGGCCCATGGACCCGGAAAGTAGACCCGCCAAGACCAAGAAGGCCAAAGCCGAGTTATGCATCAAGTCGCATGGGCTGGGCTGGAGACAAGCCGACCAAGGCCCATGACGGAAAAGGGACCCGTCAGGAAAGAGTCCAAGTACAACCCGGAGCCCTAACTTGGAAGGCCAAGACGTAGAGTAGGACTCCGTGTTCTAGTATGACTCGGTGTAGGTTTTAAGTCCAGAGACCCGGTCACCTTTATAAGCGGGGTCCTGGACCTTAGATCGACAAGTTCTAAGCAATACATAGTCGCCGACTCCCCAGGGAGGAGCCGGAGCCTTGTAATCGAGAATCCACCCAATCAATAAAGAGAAGCAGGAAGTAGGTCTTTACCTCGATCAAGAGGGGCCGAACCTGGGTAAATCTGTGTCCCTAGGCGAGATTAACCTATCCTACGTACTTCGTGTATCAATGGCCCCAGAACTCACCTTCCCAGAGGAAGGACTTGCCGTGACAACCCCACGACAGTTGGCGCCCACCGTGGGGCAGGAGATGCGAGGAGTCGAGATCGTGGGAGCCGCTCGCCGGGCCATGGAGAAACTCGCCATCGAGCGAGTCTACACTGATGAGCATGGAGAAACCGAGATCGATGACTCTGGCTGGACTCCAGAGATGGAGGAAGTCGGCGAGGGTTATCAGCTTGTCTTTGGAGGGATCAACGTGTTCGTCGGCATGGTTTGCGCATCAGGACTTCGCGCTAACTCGGCGGAATCAGTATCAGAGCCTACAGTTGTTGTCGAGTCCAACGGCGAGGAGTCGGTCGGTACATCAGAAGTCGGCATCATCACCGAGCCAGAGAAACAACTTGTTGTCAACCATGAAGAGGAGTCGCTGGCGGAGCCATGTATGGAGCCAGATTACGACGCCGATTCAGAGTCTATCTTGCCCTTGTTCGAGGATCGTCTTGGGTATGGAATTGAGGAGGAGGATTACGCGGAGTCGCCAGTATGCGCCCGCGTCGTTGGAGTCTACATGTCTGGAAACGGCGGAAATCAGTTTGATCCAAATCTGTTGACAAAGGAAATCAATGCAAGCAACGCAGCAGAGCGGGCGGCCGAGTTAGCCAGTGCGCGTGCTGCGTTAGAGAGGCAGCTAGCGGAAATCACAGAGGCAAATTGATAAGGTAAAGGGGTCCGATCTTTCGATGAGATGGATTTCTCTCGATTTGGGTGGAGGTCGACGTTGACGATCCGACTACAAACGTGCGTGACGTTGCGCCTTAGCAATCGCTACACCAACTTCCGAGGCTATTGATCTCGCCGGGGCTAGATCAACCTGATCCGAAGATCAATTCCTGCAAGCAATCGAAGAACTAGCAAGAATTATAGATGCAATCAAGATATTGCGGATTAAAGATGAAAGCTTTATAGATGGGATTCTGCAAGTGCGTAGTACAAAAGGTCTGAACCGACACTGTTGTCTATGGCGAAGAATAGCAATGGCTAAGTCTTAAACTAAACAAAATCCCTAAAATATTTATTCCGAAATTACATGGGCCTGGCCCATAAAATAAGGTGTCGCAGCACCAAATATGACTATGGACGCAAATATGATGTATGATCTTGAATAATTCGTCCATGTCCTCCTTGCATCATCATGGTGGCTTCAAAGTTCAGAAGTAGCCTCATCTTTATTCCTCACATGCTTGCAGCCACCTCCATGCATAGCCATGCTCCAATGCTTGTCCTTCTCATCCATGCTAGATCCAATATTCCTGAGTAACAAATACATATCTGATTTAGGCAGCATCATATTCTCATGTATGTGAGGAATAGTTCCTAGAAACGAAAGTACCTGATAATTAAGTTGTTTGGCACGAGCTCGAGTCATAGGTCCTTGTATGTGTGTGGCTGTAGGTGCAGTGGTTGTATCAACATGTGGGATGTCCTCATCATCCTCCCCTTCTGGAATTGAAGTCATCCTCGACGCAATGTCATCATCCTCTCCTAAGTATGGCTTCAAATCTGCAATGTTAAATGACGGACTTACCGTACCAAATTCTGCAGGAAGCTCAAGTTTATATGCATTATCATTAATTCGTTCTAATACCTTAAAAGGACCAGCAGCCCGTGGCATCAATTTTGACTTGCGCAAATCAGGAAAACGATCTTTGCGCAAATGTAACCAAACAAGATCTCCAACATCAAAAACAACATGTTTTTTTCCCTTATCACCGGCAACTTTAAATTTAGCATTCATGTGTTCTATATTGGCTTTCGTAGTAGCATGCAACTTCACAATTAATTCAGCACGTTGTGAAGCATCTAAATTTTCTTGCACCGAAGATGGTAAAGGCAATAAATCAATGGGCGCACGAGGAACAAAGCCATAAACAATCTCAAAAGGGCACATCTTTGTGGTAGAATGCAGCGAACGATTATAAGCAAATTCAATATGAGGTAAACATTCTTCCCATAATTTGAAGTTCTTCTTTAAAACAGCCCGCAACATAGTCGACAATGTTCTATTCACAACTTCAGTTTGTCCATCAGTTTGGGGGTGACATGTAGTACTAAACAGCAACTTAGTCCCCAACTTTGCCCACAAGCATCTCCAAAAATGGCTAAGAAACTTTGTGTCACGATCTGAAACTATAGTATTTGGCACACCATGCAAATGAACAATTTCACGAAAGAACAAATCAGCAACATGCATAGCATCATCAGTTTTGTGACATGGAATAAAATGTGCCATTTTCGAAAATCTATCCACAACAACAAAAATACTATCCCTCCCCTTCTGTGTGCGAGGCAAACCCAAAACAAAGTCCATAGAAATATCCTCCCAAGCACACTAGGAACAGGAAGAGGCATATATAAACCATGTGGATTAAGACGTGACTTAGCTTTTTGACAAGTAGTGCAACGGCCAACAAATCTCTCAACGTCCCTACGCATGCGTGGCCAAAAGAAGTGTGCAGCAAGCACGTCCTCCGTCTTCTTTACTCCAAAGTGACCCATCAAACCTCCGCCATGCGCCTCCTGCAACAACAAAAGAAGAACGGAGCTATCCGGAATACATAGTTTGTTAGCACGGAACACAAATCCATCATTGAGGATGAATTTGTTCCAACTTTTGCCGTCTTTACAATTTTGCAACACATCTTTAAATGCAGCATCATGCACATATTGTTGCTTAATTGTTTCCAATCCAAAAAAATTGAAATCAAGCTGAGAGAGCATGGTATAACGGCGTGACAAAGCATCAGCAATAACATTATCTTTACCCTTTTTGTGTTTGATAACATAAGGAAAAGATTCAATAAATTCAACCCACTTTGCATGACGCTTATTCAACTTAGCTTGACTACGTATGTGCTTCAAAGATTCATGATCAGAATGTATAACAAATTCTTTGGGCCATAAATAATGTTGCCAAGTTTCTAATGTCCGAACCAGCGCATATAATTCTTTATCATAAGTAGAATAATTCAGACTTGGCCCACTTAGTTTTTCACTAAAATATGCAACAGGTTTACCCTCTTGTAATAACACACCTCCCAAACCAATACCACTAGCATCACATTCAAGTTCAAAAGTCTTATTGAAATTAGGAAGTTGCAATAAAGGAGCATTAGTTAACCTGTCTTTTAGTAACATGAAAGCCTCTTGCTGTGCATCTCCCCAAACAAATGGAACATCTTTCTTTGTAAGCTCATTCAGTGGCGCTGCAATGGATCCAAAATCTTTCACAAAGCGCCTATAAAATCCTGCGAGTCCAAGAAAACTTCGCACTTGTGTGACCGTTTTAGGTTGCGGCCAACTCGAAATTGCCTCAATCTTGGCTGGATCAACTTCAATACCCTGTGCTGTAACAACAAAGCCAAGAAAAGCGACTCGATCCGTGCAAAAGGTGCACTTCTCAATATTTCCATACAAACGTGCATTGCGCAAAGCAGTAAAAACAGCACGCAAATGATCCAAATGTTCCTCTAAAGATGTACTATATATGAGAATATCATCAAAGTAGACCACCACAAAACGGCCAATAAAACTACGCAAAACTTCGTTCATTAATCGCATGAATGTGCTGGGAGCATTAGTTAGACCAAAAGGCATCACTAACCACTCATATAAACCGAACTTAGTTTTAAACGCTGTTTTCCATTCATCCCCTAATTTCATACGAATTTGGTGATAACCACTACGCAAATCAACTTTAGAGAACATGGTAGAGCCACTCAATTCATCAAGCATATCATCTAAACGTGGTATAGGATGACGATATCGAATAGTAATATTATTGATAGCTCTACAATCAGTACACATGCGCGATGAACCATCTTTCTTAGGAACCAAAATAATAGGTACAGCACATGGGCTAAGAGACTCACGAATATGACCTTTGTCGAGTAATGCTTGGATTTGTCGCTGAATCTCTTTTGTCTCCTCCGGGTTGGTACGATATGGCGCACGGTTGGGTAGTGACGCTCCAGGAATTAAGTCAATTTGATGCTCGATGCCGCGAATAGGTGGCAATCCTGGAGGTACATCTTGTGGAAAAACGTCCACGAACTCCTGCAAAATGTTAGCAACCGCAGGTGGCAAAGAAGGAGGCATGTCCTCAAAAGAAAATAGCACCTCTTTGCAAATGATAGCATAACATGCAGTAGTACTCACATCAATTTCAGAAATATCAGATTTGCTAGCAAGCAAGCAAGTACTTTTTAAACGAATTTCCTTAGCATGTTTCGGTGCAGATTTGGGAGTACTTTTAGATGGCATCAATTCGTTAGCAACAATCTGATTTTCACTCAGCTTTGACTCCTCATTATGTGCTCTACTAGCTCTAGCAAGATCATCTTTTAAAATATTTTCAGGAGACATAGGAAGTAACACAATTGGCTTATCATTATGAACAAGAGAATATTGATTTGTGCTACCATGATGGACAGAATTCGTATCATATTGCCATGGTCTACCAAGTAAAAGCGCACATGCTTGCATAGGAACCACATCACATTCAACATAATCATAATAGGCAGCAATAGTAAAATGCACACGAACGGTACGTGTTACCTTAACTTTGCCGCTGTTGTTAAACCATTGAATGTAATATGGTCGAGGATGAGGTCGTGTCGTGAGAGAAAGCTTCTCAACCATCTCCATACTCGCCAAATTGTTGCAGCTCCCTCCATCGATAATAATGCGAACACAACGATCTTTGACAACGCCTTTTGTATGGAAGAGATTATTGCGCTGACTTGGTTCAGCTTTTGTCACTTGTGCACTTAAAACTCGGTGCGCAATTAAGCTTGGGTACTGCTCCGCGTGTTCCGCAGCCATGTATTGTGACTCTTGCGCCGTATTTGCTTCCGCGAATTGCTCATCATGTGCGATGAGAGCCAATGTATCTTCATCATAATCACTAGCGGAATCATATCCACCATCGTCAAGAGCAATCATCACACGAGTGTTGGTGCAATCACGTGCGAAGTGACCAAGACCACTGCATTTGCGGCACTTAATGTCGCTGGTTTTGCCCGTAGAAGCCATTGATGACGAAGAACTTGGGGCTTGTCCCGCGGGTGTACGCTTGGCTGTAGATGGTGGGAATGTAGACGATGTAGACCGTGTGGGGGTGAGCATGGCAGCAGTCGGAGCAGCAGTCCGTGGCGATGTAGACGGCGTCCGTGGTGTCCATGAAGTAGAACGCCCTGCAGGAAAAGTAGTTCGTGTCGCCGCTCTCCGATCCTGCACTTCACATTCAGCTTTGCAAGCAAGATGAAACAAACGAGTGATAGTTGTATATTCTTTATATTCCAGAATTGTTTGAATCTCTTTATTTAACCCACCAAAGAATCTAGCAAGTAAAGCTTCAGTATCCTCTTCTATACCACAACGAATCATGCCAGTTTGTAATTCCTGATAATATTCTTCTACAGAATTTTTACCTTGTTCTAGTCTAGTTAATTTCTTTAGCAAATCGCGTTGATAGTATGGAGGAACAAAACGAGTCCGCATAGCACGTTTCAAATCAGTCCAAGTAGTAGGTGGGTTAGCATGATGCAAACGACAATATTCAGACCACCATACGGAAGCAAAACTAGTGAACTCACAAGTTGCAGCACTAACACGTCTCTCCTCAGGATAATTTAAGCATGCAAAACGTTGTTCTAATTCTAACTCCCAAGAAAGGTACGCATCGGGATTATAACGACCATCAAAAGGCGGAACATTCAACTTCAGTTTTGCAACATGGTCATCGTCACGTACCAGCGGACGCGCATTGCGTAGAAGGGCGCGTGGACGTCCAGGTGGCGGTTGGTGGACCTCACCCTCATCCTCGTTTTCGCCGTCAGAGTCGTCCTCCCCTTCATACTCCTCATATCGCGCATCAGTAGCCGTGGTACCCGCAGCGCCCGCAGCAGATGTGTGCGCATGGGGGAGAGGTACTCGCTGGGCGCGGCCGACATACGTAGGGGGTGGAATACGGCGTAGCAACTCCCGAAATTTTGCGTCGAGCTTGTCGGTGAAGGACGTTTCGAGGCCCTCGATCTTCTCCATGGTTTCAGCAAAACGTTTATCCACGTCTTGCATATGGTCGCTGACGAGGTGCGTGAAGTGGCCGTGGAGCTCCGCGTTGGTCATCTTATCCGGGTCGACAGCCGTGTCAGAACCTGGCATGGTTAGTGCGCAAAAAGCACAGAAATATGTGTGTATAGGTGACTGGAAAGTGGTGGAATCAACGCGCAATCAATCAAGCAAACCAATATTCTTACCCGTTCTTACCCTGCAGCAGGTGGTGACTAGCAACCGAGGAGACCAAATGTCAAGAAGATTGAGAATAGCGATTACCAGGTGGTGTCAACGCACGGTGTAGGAATATGTGGAGCTGTAGGTGGCTGTAATATCTGTAGCAACAATTCAAAACAGCAATGCAATGAGTTGAATAAATGCTCAACGACGGTACTGTGCTGGTCCTAGGCTAGAACGGACTAGAGACGCGAGCCTATAGCACCAACGAGTCAAGCCGTAACACCGAAACAACAGATAGCAGCGCGCCTGAAAAACAGCCAGATATATGGAAAAACTCACTATGATGGAAGGTGTCTCAAAACGATCAGCACAAAGGAAAACCCGGGTAGGCTCGAGAATTTTTTTTTTGAAATTTTCGAAACTGCTCTGGAAAGCGTGCCAGACTCTTTTTTTTTTTTTTTTGCCCTCCTCTCCTTCTTACTTGCGGCTGAAACCTTCCTTAACTCGGATCACGAAACAGCACGCCCTTTCCTTGTGGGAGCAAAATCTATAGGAAAAACAATAAAACCTACTTCTACTCGGATGGAAGGTGATGGTATGATCGGATGGATTGGTTTTTGTGGTTCGGGTTTTTGTGGCGATGCGGAACAGATGGTGGGGCGGCTAGGGTTTTGGTGGTGGCGGTGCGGCGGCGGCGGCGAGACGATTATGAACAGAACTCGAAACTCTAAAGATCTAGACGCTACGACCAGCGCTCGACACGACGATGCAGACATGAATTCAACAATGCAAAAACTGAAAAGAACAGATGCAAAGGCTCAAATTGTTTCTAGGAAAAGATCGAACGCTAATATTTTTTGCTTTTTCGTGGACTGTAGGAAAAACAGATGCAACCTACACTAGTAAAAATGAAAGATCTCACCGATAAACCTGAAATTTGATACCACTTGATAAGGTAAAGGGGTCCGATCTTTCGATGAGATGGATTTCTCTCGATTTGGGTGGAGGTCGACGTTGACGATCCGACTACAAACGTGCGTGACGTTGCGCCTTAGCAATCGCTACACCAACTTCCGAGGCTATTGATCTCGCCGGGGCTAGATCAACCTGATCCGAAGATCAATTCCTGCAAGCAATCGAAGAACTAGCAAGAATTATAGATGCAATCAAGATATTGCGGATTAAAGATGAAAGCTTTATAGATGGGATTCTGCAAGTGCGTAGTACAAAAGGTCTGAACCAACACTGTTGTCTATGGCGAAGAATAGCAATGGCTAAGTCTTAAACTAAACAAAATCCCTAAAATATTTATTCCGAAATTACATGGGCCTGGCCCATAAAATAAGGTGTCGCAGCACCAAATATGACTATGGACGCAAATATGATGTATGATCTTGAATAATTCGTCCATGTCCTCCTTGCATCATCATGGTGGCTTCAAAGTTCAGAAGTAGCCTCATCTTTATTCCTCATATGCTTGCAGCCACCTCCATGCATAGCCATGCTCCAATGCTTGTCCTTCTCATCCATGGTAGATCCAATATTCCTGAGTAACAAATACATATCTGATTTAGGCAGCATCATATTCTCATGTATGTGAGGAATAGTTCCTAGAAACGAAAGTACCTGATAATTAAGTTGTTTGGCACGAGCTCGAGTCATAGGTCCTTGTATGTGTGTGGCTGTAGGTGCAGTGGTTGTATCAACATGTGGGATGTCCTCATCACAAATCGCAGATTGGCGGAAGAGCGGGCCCGGGTCCAAACGGAGGCCCAGGTTGTGAGGAGTCGCCAAGAAGAACTCACCTCAATTCAGCATCGCAGAGCGAGGAGTGGCCTGCGTGGCGGAGTCGTTGTTAACCCTACTGCTTTGTTCAACACACCCAATGGTCCAAGCGCAGGAGCCGGGCTAGGGAGCTCATCAGCTGCAGGAGGCGGCGCAGGAGGAGGAGCAACACCACCACCACCACCAGAAGGACCCGGCGGCAACGGTACCAACGGACCGCCACCTGAAGGAGGAGTCGGAGGAGGATCAACAGGTGGTATGGGACCTCCACCTGGCAGGTTTCGTACGCCAGAAGGGCATTACTCTAACCCAATGGACAACGTTCATGCAGCAACTATGAGACTAGAGAACATTGAGATACCAGAAGGACCAGCGGGACAGGAGACCCGCCGTGCTATTGAAATGCTGAAGACAGCAATGACTCAGCAAGCTCTTTATCTAGCGTTTCCAGATGCAAGTAGGCTGCACTCGACACCGTTCAACTCGGGTACGAGGAGTCGGCATGACGAGTCTCACCCGGCCAACTCTACAAGCGCAAGGCGCCGTGAACAAGAGAGGAACAGGGCAAACATACCAACTGCCTCACGAGCTCAGCTGGTGGTTGATGAAGCGAGACAGCGACGAGAGAGGGAGGCGGCCAGGGCACGGGAGGCTGAGTGGGACAGAGCCCTAGCTGGTCCAGATAACCAGCCTCAGCCAACCCGGGCGCACACAGAGGTGACTTTTCCTGGTACCTCTCCTTCACTAACAGGACCAGAGTGCCTGTCAGATGCCATCAGATCCGAGTCCTTCCCCAGCGACTTCAAGGAGCCGCGCAAAGTCCCTAATTACGAGCCCAACATGGACCCGACTTCTTGGTTGGGCACATATGAGATGGCGATGAGTATCCGCAATGCCACAGGTAATCTGTGTGCTAAATTCATGCATCTTATGATGGAGGGAGCAGCCAAGGTTTGGATGCGCAACTTGCCTCCTAGATCAATCAATTCTTGGGAGCAGTTGAAGTCGGCTTTCGTACAGAACTTCCAGGGAACATGCAAAAAGCTTAGTACCATAGAGGACTTGGAGCGGTGTGTTCAGAGAAAGGGCGAGTCTGCAAGGCATTGGATGAAGCGGGTGTCGGAGATCATCAACTCATCGCAAGGACTCCCAACGATTTCAGTACTGATGGCAATGGAGAGAAATTGCAGCTACAATCCCTTGAGCTGGAAGCTGGGTCGTATGAAGGAGAGCCTGAATCAAGGTATTCCCCTTACAATCGGCGAGATCATGGCAGGTGCTAATAAGCACGCTGCCACAGATAAAACAAAGGATCAGGAGGAAGGGCCTAAAGGACACGGTGGCAATGGTCAGAACCAGAATCAAAACCAGAATCAGAACCAGGGAAGTAACAAGCGGCCATATGGAGACAACTCTGACCTAGTGGCTAACACAAACACTAGGATCAGACGCAAGGACAACAATTCTCAAGGGTATCAGGGGCGTAGGCCAACCACAGAGGAGGTTCTGGCGAGTCCATGCCCTAAACACGCCAGAAACGGCAAGTGTGGTCATACCTTGGGACAGTGCGTGGATTTGCAGCGTGCCAGACTCCCAGGACCAGGAAATAGAGGCAACAACAATGGATATAGAGGAAACAATGGTGATGGAGGACCCGGCAACCACGGTGGAGGAGCCGGCAATAATACTAACCAACCTCAAGGAGGAGGTAACCAACAGGGCGGGTTCCAGCAGAACCCGAAGCAGCTTCATGATGACAATGGGCAATATTATGTCACAACTCAGCCACAGAACCCGAGTCGTGGCAACTACCATGTCTTTACAACAAGCACGTCCAAGCGTGCCAAGAAATTAAAAGTTAGAGCTGTCAATACAGTGGAGCCGGCAATCCCACAGTGGCTCAGGTGGTCAGAGCAAACCATCACATGGAGTCGGGCAGATCATCCACCAAGGGTCGACGACCCAGGGCTGCTAGCCTTGGTGGTGGCACCTCAAGTTGGGGGCTACACATTGAACAAAGTGCTCATGGATGGTGGAAGTAGTATCAACATCTTATATTATCACACATTCAAGAGGATGCAGCTGCAAGATAGGCAGCTAATACCCACTGAGACAGTTTTTCATGGAATCGTACCAGGGAAGTCAGCCAAGCCAATCGGTAAGATTTATCTTGAGGTCGCTTTTGGCACAGTGGAGAATTTCCGTTCAGAGATTATGCCTTTTGAGGTAGTGGATCTCAAGAGTCCATACCATGCTCTCTTTGGTTGACCAGCATACTTTAAGTTTATGGCTAGACCATGCTATGTTTACTTGAAGCTCAAGATGCCAGGTCCAGCAGGAGTCATTACAGTCAATGGCAGCAAACATATGGCATTGGAGTGTGAACTAGGAGATGCAGCAATGGCCAAGACAGCTTGTGCTCAAGAGAAGCTGAAATTTTATAAGGCAAAAGTGGACCCGGACGACAACTCGGTCCTTAAGAAGCCGGCCACAGAGGAAAAGATGAAATTCAAGTCAGCTCAGGATACAAAGCAAATCGACTTTACCCCTGGTGATTCTTCCAAGCAGTTCACCATTGGGGCACACCTCTCTGATAAATAGGAAAGCGCGCTCGTCGAGTTCATCGTGAGAACCGGGAGGTCTTTGCATGGAAGCCATCGGACATGCCAGGAGTCCCCAGAGAACTCGCCGAGCACAGCTTACACGTTAACCCTAATGCAAGACCAGTTAAGCAAGGTTTGCGCAAGTTTCACGATGACAGGAGGAAAGCCATCGGAGAAGAGGTGGCTCGGCTCCTCGCAGCCAAGTTCATCAAGGAAGTCTTTCACCCAGAGTGGGTAGCCAATCCAGTGCTAGTGCCAAAGAAAACAGGAGAGTTGCGCATGTGCATCGACTTCACGGGTCTTAACAAGCATTGCCCTAAGGACCTGTTTGCATTGCCTCGTATTGACCAGATCGTTGACTCCACAGCGGGGTCAGAGTTACTTTGTTTTTTAGATGCCTATTCAGGGTACCACCAGATCAGACTCAACATAGAGGATGAGCTGAAGACGTCTTTCATCACGCCCTTTGAAGCATTTTGTTATACAACAATGCCCTTTGGACTCAAGAACGCAGGAGCTACATATCAGAGGTGCATCCAGAATTGTTTCAAAGAACAGATTGGAAGGAATATTCACGCTTATGTGGATGATGTAGTTGTCAAGTCTCAGAAGGCCGACTCTCTGATAGCAGACCTGACAGAAACCTTTGATAACCTGCGCAAGTACAAGATGAAACTCAACCCAACCAAGTGTGTTTTTGGAGTTCCTGCAGGCAAAATCCTAGGCTTCATTGTTTCAGAGAGAGGCATTGAAGCAAACCCAGAGAAAATCAAGGCTATTCACAATCTGCAGAAGCCGACTTGTCTAAAGGACATTCAGAAACTCGCTGGTTGTGTAGCAGCTCTCAGCAGATTCATCTCAAGACTCGGAGAGAAGGCGGGTCCTCTCTACCGACTCTTGAAGAAGTCGGACAAGTTCATATGGGATAAAGAAGCCAATGATGCTTTTGAAGGCTTGAAGAAAACCCTATCATCAGCACCAGTACTTGCAGCTCCTACAGATAAGGAGCCCATGCTATTATATGTGGCTGCCAATGAAAGGGTGGTCAGTGCAGTAGTAGTTGTGGAACGATCAGAGGAAGGAAAAGAGTATCCAGTGTAGAGGCCTGTTTATTACATCAGTGAAGTCCTCACAGAGTCAAAGCAAAGGTACCCTCAATGGCAGAAGCTAGTCTATGGAGTTTTCCTTGCAAGTAGGAAGCTTAAGCATTATTTCCAAGAGCATCCAATCAAAGTGGTGAGTTCAGCACCGCTAGCCGATATCATACGCAACAGAGATGCAACAGGTCGAGTCGCCAAGTGGGCAATCGAGTTGGGTCCTTACCATATCACATACGAGCCTAGGACAGCAATCAAATCCCAAGATTTGGTCGACTTCGTCAATGACTGGACTGATTGTACATCCTCACCAAGTTCACCTTGCACCAAATATTGAACAATGCACTTCGACGGGTCCAGACGGCTAGAAGGCTCAGGAGCTGGCGTGGTTTTAACTTCACCAAAAGGAGATAAGTTGGCATATGTTCTTCAGCTGCATTTTGATTGTACAAACAATATGGCAGAGTATGAGGCTTTGCTCCACAGCCTGCGTTTGGCCAAGGAGATGAACATCAAGCGTATCAGGTGCTTTGGAGACTCGGATCTTGTAGCTCAGCAAGTATCTGAAACCTAGGACTCGAAGTATGCAAACATGGCGGCTTATAGAAGAGCAGTCAAACAGATAGCCGGGTTCTTTTCTGGTTATCAAGTGGAGCATATTGACAGACGCAAGAACGAGGCCGCAGATGCGTTATCACGACTCGGCTCTCGTCGAGAGAAAGTACCCCCAAATGTATTTGTGGATGAACTTCACCACCCATCAGTCAAGTTGCCTTCAGAGGAGGAGTTAGCCTTCCCAGATCCAGAGTCGGCACTGGTGGCAGCAGTACGAGCAATACCAACATGGACAGAGCCCTACCTTGCATATCTCCTTAGGGGTGAACTCCCACAGGATGAAGTCAAACAGAGACAGCTCATAAGATGATGCAAGTCCTACACAGTCATTGATGGCGAGTTGTACAGAAGGAGTGTCACTAGAGTATACCAGAGGTGTGTGTCTCCAGAGGAGGGCAGGCAAATACTACAAGAGATTCATGCAGGTGATTGTGGTCATCATGCATCCACTAGATACTTGGTGTCAAAAGCTTTCAGGCACGGGTTCTTTTGGTTAACAGCACATCTGGACGCAGAAAAGATAGTACGAGTCTGTGATGGATGCCAAAGGTACGCAAGGCAAGACCACGTGCCAGCCCAAGAGCTCAGGACTATTCCTATCACTTGGCCGTTTGCAGTTTGGGGGCTTGACATGGTGGGTCCTTTCTCAAAGTCGCCTTGTCAGAAGACTCATCTTTTAGTAGCAGTTGACAAGTTCACCAAGTGGGTGGAAGTCGAACCCATCAGCAGAGTCGACGGAGCATCAGCAGTAAGATTTTTTAGGAAGATAGCAACACGCTTCGGATATCCTCACAGCATCATTACAGATAATGGTACCAACTTATCAGTTGGAGAGATGGCCAAGTTCTGTGGTGAGAACAACATCAGACTCGACCTAGCCTCAGTGGCACACCCACAGTCCAATGGACAAGCAGAGAGGGCAAATCAGGAGTTGCTGAAGGGAATTAAACCTCGGCTCCGAGTCCCCTTGCTAAGAGCCGCCGGGTGTTGGGTTGAGGAGCTGCCAGCAGTACTTTGGAGTATAAGGACGACTCCTAACAGATCCACTGGCTTCACACCTTTCTTCATGGTGTATGGCGCAGAAGTCGTCCTGCCTAGCGACTTGCTGCATGACTCGCCACGAGTAGCCAATTATGTCGAGATAGAGAATGAACTCGCTCGCCAGGACTCGGTGGATGCACTTGAGGAAGCAAGGGAGTTAGCCCTTGAGAGATCAGCAGTTTATCAGCAGGACTTGCGGCGATATCACGCACGCAGAATCAAGACTCGGACTTTCCAGGAAGGCGACTTAGTGCTTCGCCTTGTCCAAAGCAGGGAAGGGATGCACAAGTTATCTCCACCATGGGAAGGACCGTTCGTCATAAGCAAGAACTTGCACAATGGGTCGTACTATCTAATGGATGTGCGAGAGCCGGCAAGTGAAAGTAAAGGAGCTGACACGGCTCATACGCTAGATCCCTATGCAGAGGCAAAAATGCCATGGAACATAGCTCAGTTACGTCCTTATTATACTTAAGTTGTAATACTTTTATGAGTTGAAAGGCAAAGAGCCCAGTGAGCCATGCCTAGATGTAATCAACTTGTTATGATCAAAGGAAATAAAGCCGGCTTCTGTGAATATGAGTTCTTTTAGTCGAGTCACCCAGTGAGTGCACTTTATTTTTTAACTTTGAACATCAGGTTCTTGGGGGCTTGCTTTTCAGCGAAAAAATTTAAGCTTAGACTCTTGAACCCGGCACAGTAGCCGAACTTTTCCTAATTTTCTCGCTGGTAAGTCAGATGCATCCTGCACAATATGACTAATCTACAGGCATGACTTTTCTCCGGCTCTTATGAATCCTAAGGGGCATGAGGTGTTAGGAGCCTGTCAGCACAAATTGTAAGAGAAGTCATGCAGGGCCTACTTATTCATCAGTGGATAATTGGATGGGTTATAAGAACCACAAAATGACTTGCACAGATAATACATATCAATCTCATAGTTTAACAAGCAAGTCATTACAAGCCGATTGGCACAATTTCAGAACAAGTAGTTCAAAATACCTAAAAAGGTTTTGCACCAGCAGTGCATCATTACAAAGTTTAAACGCCAGTAGCACATTATTACAAAAATTCAAAAGTCATCCAAGGGATGATCCTCCAGAGGAGTCGACTTCTCAGACGGAATCGGGGAGTCCTTCTTCACAGGAGACTTGTTCTTTGTTTGAGCAGCAGAGGCAGGAGCCGGCTTCACAGGAGGCTTGGTGGCGACTCTTTTCGTTTGAAAACCGGTGCCTCTGGGACTCTTCATGTGCTTAGCCAGCTCTTCTTGTTTCTGGGCGTCACCAGAGATAGCTCTTGAAGGAGTGGGCGCAGCAGGAGTCTTCAATATAGGCTCGGCACCAGGAGCAGGAGCCGCCGGTGATGAGGAACTCGGTGCAGCAGACGAAGAGGGGACACCAGCTGAGTCCTGTGAGGAGCGGCCAAATTTTACAATCTCAGGAGTCTCTGGAGCAACCCTTTTGTTCTCCAAGTCATAGTGATGAACCCATACCTCAGGGTCCATCTTGTTGGCAATCTCACAAGCGTATGGCCGCACCAGCTTTTCCTCAGCCTTGAAGTCGTCTTGGGTGAAGGGTTTGCCATCCTCATGTTGTTCTGGCTTTCCCATAGTAAGAAGTGCCGGCTCTAAGACAGTGGGATAATAACTGTGGTCTAGGGCAAGGATTCTGATGGATGCTCTCCTCAAAGAAGATTGCTTCCACAGCCGCATATACCCTGGTGCCCTAGACAACTCGTCCACCAGACGTTCAGGTTCTTTGGGGCACTTGCCCTTAGCATTCAGATATTTCACCATAGCACGGGCTCCCTCTTGCAGCCCATGACAGTGGTCAAGCATCTCATGAAGTTGTTTGCTAGTGGGCAGCTTGAGTTTTGGGGAGTCAGCCCCTGCAGAAAGGAAATCAGTCATCGTCAGTCTAAAAGTAGTTCAGAAAAGTGCAAAGAAGGAGTAAGCAAAGGCACAAGCTTAGCAAATATATGTTGGCACATGGCCCCAATGCCTTTGCGGCAGGTGTCAAAGACAACTTTCAGATCATTGTGTGCCTTTTGGGCAATTCTCTTAGCATCTGCAGATTCTTTCTTCACCTGCTCCAGTTGAGCAGATACAGCTTTCAGATCCTTCTCCAATTGAAGAGAGTGCTCTTTCTCAGCTTGAGCAGACCTGGCACTAGCAGCTGCCTGGTCCTCTAGCTCCTTCATATCCCTCTTCATCTTGGAGATAAGGCTCTGCAATCACAAGTCAAATTTTTACAAGTCACACTACCACAGAATAGGCTATCTGTGGCGCACCATTTTGGTTATCTGTGGCGCATCCGTGGGCTAGCCTGGTGCGCCACAGAATTCTCGCCACAAAAATATTTTCTGTGGCGCACCCCTGTCTGTGCGCCACAGAAATAGGTCGCCAGGACCCTATGGAGAGGCTTTCTGTGGCGCACTGCCCTTGGTGCGCCACAGAAAGTGGTGCGCCACAAAAACAAATAAAGGTGCGCCACAGAAGTGTTAACCAGAAAAACTGTATTTTTTTATTTTGCTGTATAAATACACGTATATACAGTATTTATACAGGTTTATACAGAAAATACAGGTATATTTGACAGGTATATAAACAGACAATGATATTAATCAATATGTCATCACACATATATATTACTTAATTAGTGGCCCGATCGAGATACATATATATATACACATAGTCACAAAAGTGCCGAATGTAAACACAATTAGCTAGTCATGTATATACAACCAAAAGTTCAACATTTCACACTACACATTACAAATCAAGTGTTCGCCGCCTAACTATGATCCGGGAGCATGCATAATCATGGAGTCCTCTACTTTCGCGGCTCCGGCAACGGTAGAAAGCCTTGTTTCGTCCTCCACTCCCTGGTGTCATACTGTGCCTCTAGTCGTTCTTCGATACTCCTCTGAGACAACACTGAAGATAAATTGGGATATATATATATAGGTTAGTGATATAAAATAGAGTATAATTTATTCATCTAAGTAGAGAGGCAAGACAATCATATGGCTATCCTATTTGGGTTTCATAGCATAGCATATATATAATAGATAACCCTACGCATGCACTTCTATATATAATACCTCTGTGGTGGTGGTAGGCCCCTGATCTGTGAAGGACATCTTCGAGGATGATCGTTGTCAACTGCAGCTGGATGCGATGGAAGTCTGCTCTGTAATCAGCATCGGTGAGAGCATCCTCTGATTTGGTGTATTCTGCGAGACCCGATGGAAACTTCGTTTTCTCGCAATCCCGGACAATTCCTTTAAGGTGATGGAGGGCGTAGTAGGCCTCCTTCACGCTGCCATCCAGTTGCTTGATGCAATGGAATCCGCTCCCATGCTGAAACTTGTGTGTGTTTTCATCCGTGAAAAATTCCGACTTGTTATGGAATGGGCCGCCCTTTTGGGCATAGGCCTCGAGAGCGTCATCCAGAACACCCTTTATTCTGGTGTATCGTCTCGGCGTGGATTTATTCCCCGAGTCCAAATAAGTGGCAATGGACCACCTCGGGGCTACGGAGATGAGTGCGCAGTACTTGTCCCTGCTCAACACAATTGAAACGGAATGTTGGACAAAGGATCAGCGATGGAAGAAATGTACAAGAAGGCATAAGATACGACGGTGGCGAGCGGATGTGTACTTACTCGAAAAAGAAAGGCAGAAGAAGGGTGGTCTTCCTCTTGTTGGCCAGCATGACCCTTACGAGGTACTCCTTGGCCGTTTCCCTTGTCTTTGACCCTTCCTCCAGATGGCTGTCGCGCATGTAGTAAGGATCCACTATCGCGACGTACGGGGTCGCATCTCTCCTGATCTTCATCGCCATATCGAGCGCATATAGACGGACCATGTTATAGTCCAGCCATTGAGTGTGAAAGAGTTTGAAGACGTCCTCGTACGCGATGAAGAACACATCCGCAGGGTCTTCCTGGACGAAGTCCACCAGCTCCTTTGGCACGTGGACCGCGAACGCCGGGTAACTCGGATGCTTTTCTTTAAGAAGCTGCTCCTCCAGATACAAGATACTTTGCTGCAAAGCAACCATGGGTCCTTCTGCGAGGCGGAGCAAGTCCCCAGACAAGATAGGTTCACCAGCTACATGAACTCGGGGGAAGCCATCCGCACGGGGTGGAATCGTGTCTTCAAGACCCCGGATCTTAGGAGCTGGCTGGCTCGCAGAGGTGGAGGCTCCTTTTCTCTTCCTATGCTTCTTGATCTTGTTCTTCTTCTCTGGGGATTGTGGGGGTGCAGTGAACCCCGCTTTAACAGTTTCCATCAGAGTGTTAGGGCTGAAAACGTTACCCGGGGGAGCTTGATGATCGCCGGCATCCGGAGGCGTGAAGGCCAGGCGTTGTGTGCATGAAGTGGGACGAGCAGCTTGACCGCGGTGGTCGCGGAAGGGTTCTTCATCCACATGAGGCATGTACATATCATCCCTGCAGGCGCCAGTGTTGATGTAGTCATCGAGGTTGACATCATTATCCTCATCCTCGTTGCCACCAAGTTCAGGTGCAACGGCTTTGTCCTAAACATAAACGATAGCACATCCGTTAGTCGGGAAAGTCGGAAAGTCGGGGAATTCGGAAAGTCAGAACTAACCGGTGAAGACGTTCCCAACAACTGTTTGTGGCGGTTGGTGGCGGCGACGACCGGTGGTAGCTTCCTGCCGGTGGTGGCTGCGACCGGCGGTAGCTTCCGGCCGGTGGTGGCGGCGACCGGCGGTAGCTTCCGGCCGGTGGGGGCGGCGACCGGCGGTTCCTTCTGGGTGGTGGCGACGGCTACTTGTGGTGCCGGTTCCTCCGCAATAGTTTTTTGCGGCCGCCTCGACGGGGGCCGAACGAGCGGGAGCCGAGGCCTCGAGGTGGCGCCGCCGGTGCGACCGACCCCATGAATAACATCCCCAAGACGAATCTGGGTCTTCGGCCATTCCATCATCCACTTTCCGCATTCGCCAAGCTTCATGTGTTTCTCAGCTCCCGGAGGTTGCGTGGGGGGGTCGATGTCACGGAACTCAGGCAGTACCTCCGTGACATTGACTTTCATCACGGCCTCACTCATTCGAGTGTTGTGTATATTGCGGGTCAGAGGTTGTACTATCTTGGCCAACGCGACTTCCTTCAACTCTCCGCCGGCCCCCACCCTATGCAGGAGTATGCAAGGCGTGTCCTGTGAGTCAACACATGTTGGGCACCATGCATGCATGAGATATGGCAGTCATCAAAGGCATATGTAGTCATAAAAGATGTCGCGGACTAACTAATTAGTTACCTTGTCGATGGCGTTGAGCTCGGCTAATGTCGAGACAAGGGCGCCGGTGCCGGCGGCCGGCCTATCATTGTCCGGGCGCTCGTGCGCATTGTCATTATTCTCCTGCCGGGGGGGGCACCGGTGGGGTCACCAGGACCGGCGACACGACAGGGGGCAGCAGGACCGGCGACACGTTATTGCTGGAGGTGCTGCCGTCGAAGCTGGGCAAGTGTATCGGCCCTGTTGACCTCTCGCTTGCCAAGCAGCTAATCCCTCATACAATCCAGGGGGTAAGAAAGTCCGGAGCCTCTCCTCCAGCTTCTCGGCCACTAGCTTGTCCACCATGCTGGAGTCCACCTTTTCTTTCTCTAGTGTCTCCAGCTTCTTCCTTAGCTCGAGAACCTCGGCTTTATCTTTAGCCGGCTTCCTCCTCTCCCTTTTCGTGTCGGTGTCCGTGCTGTAGTACTCGATGAACTTCATCGACGTACCAAAGCCGGTCACACGGCCTGCTGACGTCGGAGGCTTTGACTTGTCCCTCCCCTTGTAAACGTTCATCGCCCGGTTGAAAGTCGTGTCCCACGGGCCGGCTGCCTCCTGGGACGACGGGCCGGCCTCAGCCGCAGCCTTCAACTCAGCCTCCTGCGGACAAAGCAAATAAACGTGAACCCATGTATAGAAATCAATGAAAATGGACTTTGAGATATCCGCGGTAATTAAGTTCCTTACCAGAACTTTCTCGAAATCCAGCACATCTTTGTAGTCGGTAACAAATTCCCCCGTCCCCGGCTTCAGATAGTAGCGGGACCGAACAAAGTTCCTAACTTGCTCGTCCGTGATTTTATGCCAAGGGTTCTCTTTCCCAAGTCTCGCAACCTCGGCATCCTCCTTGTCCCAAACAGGCTTTTTTCCTATGTAACTGCCGCTTCCCAAATGGTGGTTGCCTAAGTTCATTGCCCGCATTTGCTTCCCCCACTCGGTCCATTTTTCAACCTCCGGAGATGCCAAGGACAACTTCAATGCCTCGAACTCTTCTATGTCGATGTACGGCTCTTTGGCACTGATCTCTTCCCAGCTAAGACCCTTTTCAATCTTCGCCTTCACCCGGCCTCTCCAGCTGGTCAAACAATTGTTCATCTTCGTGATGGCGAAGCTGTCCACCCTTTTGTTTCCATCGTCCGGGAAAATGTATCGTTCGTGGAGCCTCTTGAGGAGTTGTGTGCGCAAAGCCTCATTCTCCGCGCTCCTGAGGTCATACGTGTTGATCGACACGGTTTCCCGGAGGATGCACCCTAGTTGCATTCCGTACCCTTTTGCGACGCCCCATGGCTCCTGGGGTTGGCCACTTTTGGAGACCTTAGTGAACGTGTCGGTGACGGTGCCGACCGCTTGCGGTGTCCGCTCCTTCCTCTGCTTCTTAAGCTTCTTAGCGGTCGTGTTACCACCACCGGCATCCGTGTGGTCGTCACCCCCGACATCCGTGTGGCCGCCGCCATCGGTGGTGGTGGTTGCGTCCCCATCTCCGTCGGTGTCCTCCGCATCCTCCATCTCCATCTCTTCTAATTGGAAGTCACCATCGCCGTCACGAGCCAGTTCGGCGGCCTCCGCATCCCCCATCTCCGGCCACACGTCCCAGAACGCCTTGTTCTTTTCTCGTGCTTCTTCTAATTCGACGCTCATGTGCTTAGAAGGGCCGGGCGCGTCGGCCGACATGTTTGCACTTCATTAAAAAGAGGCAAAAGTTAGTACAACAAAATATAAGAAAAACATCACTTAATTTAGTACTAAGATACCCCGGCCCATGCCTTAGTCGCAATACCCCATATGTCCCTTTTTTTAGCAAAGTCATGCCAAAATTCACGAAAAATTTCGGCATGACCTTTGCTAAAAAAGGGACATATGGAGTACCCGAATTTGCCGGAACGGAAGTTAATCGACGTTCCGGCAATCTCAAGGGCCTCACGGGGGTACCTGCACAAGCATCTCTGAAATAGTATCAACATCTCGACGACACGATGGTCGGAGCACAAACAACAACGACACGATGGTCGTGGACACACATATATTCATCAACACATTTCTCACCACTTGTCGATGAGCTCCTCCGGTGGCGGCGGTGGCGGCGGGCTGCCTACATGATAAAACAGAATTTAGGTTAAATGTTATTAAGAGTTTAAAACAGATAAAACATAGCAACTTTGCCTACATGATTTTGTCTCCTATAGTGTTTAATTTGGACAAACAAATAATGCTTATGAATCTATAGGTTTAGCTCTTTCTAATGATATGAAATTTACAAATTTTGGTGGAGCATATTTCCCACAATTTGCATGCAAAGGGGGCTAATCTAAACTGTTTTCAGACTTAGCAGTTTTTCAGGTTTTTCAGAAAACAGATAAAACATAGCAACTTTGCCTACATGATTTTGTCTCCTATAGTGTTTAATTTGGACAAACAATTGATGCTTATGAATCTATAGGTTTAGCTCTTTCTAATGATATGAAATTTACAAATTTTGGTGGAGCATATTTCCCACAATTTGCATGCAAAGGGGGCTAATCTAAACTGTTTTCAGACTTAGCAGTTTTTCAGGTTTTTCAGAAAACAGATAAAACATAGCAACTTTGCCTACATGATTTTGTCTCCTATATTGTTTAATTTGGACAAACAATTGATGCTTATGAATCTATAGGTTTAGCTCTTTCTAATGATATGAAATTTACAAATTTTGGTGGAGCATATTTCCCACAATTTGCATGCAAAGGGGGCTAATCTACACTGTTCTTCAGACTTAGCAGTTTTTCAGGTTTTTCAGAAAACAGATAAAACATAGCAACTTTGCCTACATGATTTTGTCTCCTATAGTGTTTAATTTGGACAAACAATTGATGCTTATGAATCTATAGGTTTAGCTCTTTCTAATGATATGAAATTTACAAATTTTGGTGGAGCATATTTCCCACAATTTGCATGCAAAGGGGGCTAATCTACACTGTTCTTCAGACTTAGCAGCATGGCAGGGGAGGGGAAGGCAGGGGAGGGCATGGCAGGGGAGGGGAGAGGCCAGGCAGGGGAGGGCATGGCAGGGGAGGGCATGGCAGGGGAGGGGAGGGCATGGCAGGGGAGGGGAGGGCATGGCAGGGAGAGGCCAGGCAGGGGAGGGGAGGGGAGAGACCAACCAAGCATGCCATCTACTTGCCAAATCTAGTTACATGGAGACGATCATGCAGCAATGGAGCAGTTGGCCCAAAACCAATGTGGTAGCTAGCTAACAGGAGGAGGGTCCGGTCTCATCATCCAGACTAACTAACAGGAAACCAACCAACCAAGCCCTTTGGCTAATCCCAGATTCCCAATCCAAAGTGTGCTTCGAATTATGTTTAATTTTTAATCAACTAGTGTGCTTGCTTGCAGCAAGCAATTACTAGCACTAGCACTAGCACTAGCACTAGCACTAGCAATGACAGGAGGGAGAGAGGGGCAACCATGGCAGGAGAGGGAGGGGAGGGAGAGAGGGGCAACCATGCACATTTCATCAAGCACCTAGTGTGCAACCATGGCAGGAGAGGGAGGGGAGGGAGAGAGGGGCAGTACCTCGGCGAGGATGGCGAGTTGAGGTCGTCGGTGGCTCGTGCCTGGCCCAGGGCGGCTCGACGGCGAGGGGAGGGGAGGTGACGTCGGTGTTGTGGAGGGGAGGGAAGGGGAGGGGTAGGGGCTGGCCGGGGCACGGCTCGGGCGGCGGCGCGGTCGAGCACGGCCGCGTGGTGGGCGGCGGCGCGGCTCGGGTGGGGGCGCGGCTTGGGCGGGGGCGGCCGGGGCGCAGGGGATCGAGGTCGCCGGCGACGGGGAGTTGCGGCGGCGTCGAGGGCGACGGGGAGTTGCGCGCGCGCGAACTTAGGAAAATTTGGAACGATGAAGAGGCAGCGTTGGCGGACCCACATGTAAGTGGTAGCCACATAATTCTGTGGCGCACCTACGGGTGGATGCGCCACAAAAATTTGTGATTCTGTGGCGCATCCTTTAGGAGGTGCGCCACAGAATTATCTGGCCTAACAGGGGGCGGCCCCACATGTAAGGTGAGGCCCAAGATTTCTGTGGCGCACCCGCGGATAGATGCGCCACAGAAAGTTAGGATTCTGTGGCGCATCCGCCAGCTGGTGCGCCACAAAAATATATGGGTCTGTAAAATAAAAGGTTTGACTGCTGTATCGTATCACATGCACACACCCAGCCCACTGGCTTCGCTCCTTCTCTTCCTTCCTGTATGCCAGAGTTCGAATACTCCTGGGAGCATAATTCCCACATTTTTTTCCTTTTGCTTATTTTTTTCCTTTTGCTTTACAAATCCAATTAATACAAAGTATATGTCTATTTTTATCAGAAAAATGCAATGAATATTAATTTGTCATCCATGTTCATGTTTGCATCATGTAGTTTGTGGTTTAGTGGGTTTTTGTATAAAGCACCTAAACAATTATATATGGAATATGAAATCCCACATTTTTTTCCTTTTGCTTATTTTTTCCTTTTGCTTTACAAATCCAATTAATACAAAGTATATGTCTATTTTTATCAGAAAAATGCAATGAATATTAATTTGTCATCCATGTTCATGTTTGCATCATGTAGTTTGTGGTTTAGTGGGTTTTTGTATAAAGCACCTAAACAATTATATATGGAATATGTGGGTATTAATTTATATGTTGCCCTATTCCATTTAATTTTGTGTAGCTCACCCATGACATGCTTATGCCTTCCTAATCAACATTTAATATTGCGGGGTAGATAAAAGAACTTGGACACAAATTAAATACACCAAAAAAGTGTCTTCTTCGTCTTGGTTCCGCGAGCTAGATTCTCTTCTTTCCCTTCTTCGCGGTTGAAAACTTTAGGCCGGTGACCTTGAGATTTCTTCGCGTGAACGGACAACCTTTGGTAGGTAGGGAGGTCTTCCTTCTTTGTGTACTAGTAGTAGGCATGTCGAAGAACTTGTCGAATTCCTCCTCGATCTTTGGCTCGTTGTCCAAGTCTTGCTCGGTGGCGCCTCCTTCCATTCCGATGATGCTCCTCTTGCCCCTCCTCACGACAACACGGCTAGGCTTTGACGGGTCGGTAATGAAAAAGCATTGCTCGACTTGGCTAGCGAGTACCCATGGCTCATTTTTCGCGGAGGCGTTCTTCGATTTGGCATCGGGTATTACCATGGTGGTGAAATACCGGCCTTCTTTGACGACGTCCTTGGCCCATCTTACACGGAACATTGGCACCAACTCTCCACAGTAGTTGAGCTCCCATATGTCCTCAATCCTTCCGAAGTATCTTTCCTTGACAGTAGCCTCCTCATCGTCGTAGGATAGCATAGTTATTCCTGAGTTTTGATATTCTGACTTGTTGTCCTTTTCCTCGGTGTAGAATCTGTAGCCGTTGATGTCGTACGCCTGATAGGTCTTTACGTTGTGCGATGGACCCAGTGATAAGGAGAATATGAGTCTTTCATCTTCCGTAGATGGTGCTTTCTTCTTTGCTAGCTCCAGTTGCTTTTGCTTGAACCAACGCGTGAAGGTAGAGTTGTGCGCTCTGGTTACGTCTCCCTTCTTCCTCGGTCGGCCCAGTTTGATGTAATGTTGCTCGAGTAAGCATTTGTGCTGTTCCACCCAAGTTTCGATCAACTGTAAGTGTTGTAGCGCGACCCGGTGAGCCCTGTCAAAGTCGTCCTTTTGACCCTGCATGCTGACAAAGGTTGTGCTGCTGCCCTCTCGGTGACCATATCCATTGAGCCTGCCGAAGTGTTTCCTCGTGGGCAGACCAACATCCTGGTTCTCGGTGCTTAGATAATTCTGGCAGAAGGAGATGCACTCGTAGGTTAGAAAGCCCTTGGCTATGCTTGCGTCTGGATGGGACCTGTTGCGGACGTATCCTTTCATGACACCGTTCATCCTTTCAAATGGCATCATATAGTGCATGAACGTTGGCCCGAGCTGCCTGATGTCATCAACGACATGCAGAAGGAGATGCACGCAGATATCGAAGAATGAGGGCGGAAAGTAAATCTCGAGCTCGCATAGTATCAGCACGATCTCTTCCTGTAGCCGGTCGAGCTGCCTCACGCCGATCGTCTTCCTGTTGATGACGTCGAAAAAGTTGCAAAGAGCAAGCAGCGTATCACGGACATGCTCGTCCATTATCCCTCGAATCGCAACGGGAAGTATCTGCGTCATCAGCACGTGACAATCGTGAGACTTCATCCTGGTAAACCTCTTCTTCGTTGCGTCCATATATTTGCTTATCTTCCCCGCGTAACCATGAGGAAATTTGACTCCTACAAGACACCTGTAAAACTGTTCGAGCTCCTCCAGACTCATAGTGAAGCATGTAGCGGGAAGCACCACCGTGTTCCTCTTTAGCCTTTTGCGGTGACCTTGAGTCCCTTCAGTCTGATCATCATCACCATCGTCGTCATCACTATCGGGGGCCTGAAGATCTTTCCTGACACCAAGGCATTTCAGATCGTATCTTGCTTTCGTCCCATCCTTGGTCTTTTCCGGCATGTTGGAAAGAGTGCCAAGCAGACTCTCGGTGACATTCTTCGTAATGTGCATCATATCGAGGCTATGTGGCGTCTTGAGGACCTTCCAGTACGGCAAGTCGTGGAAAACAGACCTCGCTTTCCATACACCCAGCAGCGGATCTACCTTCGGTCGTTTCTTTCCCGGCGCGGGGCACTCCTCCCAATTTCTCAACAGCTCGTCGATTTCTGTGCCGCTCCTTGGGCTCGGGGCTCCATCGAGCTCCTCCTTACCATTGAACAGGTCACCGCGTTTTCTCCACGGGTGATCCATGCGAAGCCACCTTCGAGCCCCTGGGTACACAGTTTTCGAAGACCCGGGATTCCTTGGTAGCTGGAGATGCGGGGTCCTATCCATGCACCTGACACATGCGCAGAATCCGTGGCCTACCTGGCCAGATACATATGCGCAACCAGGATAGTCCTGCACCGTCGTGAGCAACGCGGCTCTCATGGGGAAATAATCTCCAGTGTGGGCATCCCACGTACGGACTGGCGTCGCCCACAACGTGGCTAACTCCTCTTTCAACAGCGCGAGATACGTATGTATGTGGACACCTGCTTGTTTCGGCCCCTGAATGAGAATACTCATGTGTATATACCTTTGCTTCGTGCACAACCACGGGGGAAGGTTGTAAGGCCATACAAACACGGGCCAGGTGCTATGCGTGCTACTCTGGTTACCGAACGGATTGAGTCCATCGGTGCTCATACCGAGCCTGACGTTCCTTGCATCGCCTCCGAAATTGGCGACGGCGTCCAACTCTTGCCACTGGCTAGCGTCTGAAGGGTGTGTAAGGATCCTGCCCTTCTCCGGATCTTCTTCGGGCTTCTCCCTTTCCGCGTGCCATTGCATGAGCTTTGCTTCCTTAGGGTCCACGAAGTACCGCTGCAGACGGGGAGTGATATAAAAATACCATACCACTTTTTGAGGAACTTTCTTCCCACGGCTCTTGTATCGTCCTTGGCCGCACACCGGACATGTGGTTCGGTCCTCGTACTCGCCCCGATAAATTGCGCAATCATTGACGCAGGCGTGGTATTTAACGTGCGGTAGGTCAAGAGGGCAAACGACTTTCTTGGCCTCCTCGATACTAGTTGGCAATGTGTTCCCCTCGGGAAGACGCTCGTGGAAGAATTGCATGTTCTTGTTGAAGCTCGCATCGGTCCATTTGTTCTCCGACTTCATCTCCAGAGCATCAAGCGTTACTTGCAAGCGCGTATCCTGTGGCCGACACCCAGGATACAACGGAGTATTCCCGTCTATCTCCATTTGCGCCAGCTTGGCTTTCTCTCTATCGGTGTTCACGTTCTTCAGGAGGAGTTCTTGAACATGAGAATCCATCAAGGCCGACATTAGCGAGCTCTGCGGCATGTCAACGTCTTCTCCACCACAATCATGACCATGTATGTCGGCATCTCCGTCGTCACGATCATCTTGCCCGCCCTCGTCTTCAGGCGCAGCATTTGCTGTCGGCGCTTGGTTGAAGCCTTCCATGAAACCGCGCCTGAGCAGGTGTTCCTCCAATTGTCCGGAATCAGGGTCGATCCATCTCACAAGTTTGCAACTTCGACACGGACATCGTATCTGGCGCCCGTTGCACCGTCTCATTTCCGCCTTCGCTTCTTCCTTGTAGTTGTCGATTCGACCCGAGCTCATCTTGATGACCATGGTCGCCTACGCGGTATACATACAGAGTATGTGTTATTAATTAGAATTAAGTAATCGCAACATGCTCACACACATACAAGCTTCTCATGCGGGAAGTCGGAAATGTTCGACGGAAAAATTCGGCATGACTTCCCCTAAAAGTAGGACATATGGGTGGTGCAAAAATTCACCGAAATGGAAATGAATCAACATTTCGGCAAACATCCATGCACCACGCCGGCGCAAGCTACAACATGCAAAGATTCAATCAAACCACACACACAAGTTTCATGCATATACGTGTAAATCGCCCGCCGACAAGTTTCTCATGCCTTCAACAAACATCCATACACCAATACCCACCTTGTAGATCTAGATCCGTTGCCGAGACGTGACCGTGATCGATGAGAGAGAGTGTGTGGTGATGGAGAGAAAATAGTGGACAAAAAGAGAGGAGGAGAATATATATGGAGACTCTCCCCAAGCCCTCACCAATTATATATCAAATTGTGGTAGGTTTAATAACAAATAATGGAGAATAGGATGGTCAAAATGGCATGGGAGAGAGAAGGAGCTCGGGTTAGTAAGATGGGAGCTAGGAAGAAGAAGGGGGTCACATGGGGAAAGGTGGTCTACCACCTTTTTGTAGATCTGGGCGTCCACATTCTGTGGCGCACGGGCCCTGATGCGCCACAGAAAGTAGCTATTCTGTGGCGCACCGTGGCTGGTGCGCCACAGAAATTCAACTTTCTGTGGCGCATCCTTATCCATGCGCCACAGAAAGATGAATTTCTGTGGCGCACCAGCCACGGTGCGCCACAGAAAAGGCCGAGATGGACCACGGCCCGCTGATTGAAGGTGGGGCCCACGCATATTCTGTGGCGCATGAAGACTGGTGCGCCACAGAATTCTCCCTTTCTGTGGCGCATGGCGTTCCGTGCGCCACAGAAAGTTGATATTCTGTGGCGCATGTGCTAATGATGCGCCACAGAATGTTCAAATTTCTGTGGCGCATCGACAGCAATGCGCCACAGAATTATTTTTTGTGGCGCATGGATTAACGGTGCGCCACAGACAGGCAACCTCCCTATAATGCTTTTCCTGGTAGTGTCAGGATTGACAAGTCATAGCTTACAAGTCAGAATTGACAAGTCATAGCTTACAAGTCAGAATTGATAAGTCAGATTTTACAAGTCAGTTTTACAAGTCAACGCAGAGAACTCTTGAGCTCCAAGTTGTCACAAGTTAACAACTTGCCGCTTGGGGGCTACTCAAGAGTCAAATTTTTCTCTCACAACCAGCAGGCATGGGTCCTAGTCAACAAGTCATCAGCTCCAAATCGTCACAAGTCAACAACTTGGCGCTTGGGGGCTACTCGCAGAGCAGAATTTTTTCTACACGTTAATTACTAGTAAATTACATGGATTTGTAGCTCCAAGTCGTCGCAAGCTGACAACTCGGCACTTGGGGGCTACTCGTGGAAAAGTTTTCTGGTCCAAGGACCCGACAGACAGTAAATCAGCAGCCCCGAGTCCTAGTAGAGCTAAGGACTCAGTGCTTGGGGCTATAGTGTGAAATTTTTTTCTACACAGCAGTTGAGTTCAATTTCAAAGAAAAGCACCTATCCTAGTCACAAGTCACCACAGACAGGTGCTTGGGGGCTACTGCAATAGGAGGCTATCAGAAAGCGTAAAGGATAAAAGTCATAAGAGCTTACGTTATGAATCATGTGAAGGGACCTAAGAGCCGCTTGCTCATCATCCTTTAGCCTGGCGGATTGATCGTTCAGGTCGACTGCTTCGGCATAAGTTTCAGAGAAAGACATATTGTCAGCCACCCGAAGTCGGCTGTAGTCAATAGAGGACTTGGCCTTGTCGTTCGGTTGAGCTACAGGAGCCGCCTTCGGAGGAGCCGGATGAGCTTGAGGCGCGGTGAAAGGAGTCCCAGTCCCAGAGGAGGGCTGGACCACCAGTGGAGTCGCTTCCCGAGTCCTTGAAGGGGACTCGAGAATAGTGGGTGATGTAGTTGCACCGGCAGATGCAGGAGTGGAGGGACCTGTCCTCGTGCTTGTTGTCTGAGAAGCCGAAGGAGGGACAGGCCCACGAGCCGATGTGACATCAGTCATACCTGGGAGCTTGGTGACCTTGACACAAGGCCGAGCCCTGAAGTGGATAAAGTCAGAAGTCAGCAATAAATCTAGTGAAAAGGAAAAGCAGAAGTCATTTGAATGCAAGTAGAGTAAACAGAGAAGTCATACCCAGCATTAGTTTCCAGGTCCAAGGAGGCCTGAGAGTCCGAAGAGGGCATAGACATGCCAGAGTGGTAGGAGTCGTCTTTGCTAGGAGGAGAAGCCGGCTTCCGTTGGTGCGAAACTGGCAGAGGCTTAGGAGTCTCTGTGGGCCCATCAGAGCGCAATTTTCTCTTCCTAGAAGCAACAACGCTCTGCACACGTTCTTCAGGCTTAGCAGGCGAGCGAGTTGATCCAAGGACTCGTGAAAGGGGTACCTTGGGGACAGCCTCTCGAGACACATTGTTATTGGAAGCCGGGGATGAAGAGGAGTGACTTTTCGCAGCTGAGGACTCCTCGGATGAGGTTGGCTGAGCAGCCGCGGTGCCAGAGGTCGTGTGAGCCTGCTCAGTAACAGGAGCCTCCGGGGAGGACTCATCCTCATCAATATCCTCTACAACAGGAGCCTCCGGAGAGGACTCCTCATCCTCATCGTCATCATCACCATCATTTGCAGCAGGAGCCTCCTAAGAGGACTCCTCGTCCGCATCATCATCAGCATCCTCTGCCATAGTGGTTGGCTCTGTGACAGGGGTCTCTTCCTCAACCTCAGCTTCAGCTTCAGTTTCATTCCTAGTACCAGCTCTAGAGGCCGGCTTCCAGAAGGAGTCGGTGAGCTGCAAGAGAGTCAGAGAAGATGAGTTAGTAAGTGATACAGGTAAAAGAAAAGTTGAAAATGCAATAACGTAGAAAGCTTACATCAGGAGCTGGGTTGGTGTAGCAGAAGGGCTAGAGCCCAAAGTGTGTCTGGTCCTTCACCGGCTTCCCGGTCAGCTTTTTGATGAGCCGACCAAGTTCAGGACCATCTGACAGTTGTTCCGTCACCCGGAGGTCGTCACCCGCGCAGCGAGTATACGTACAAATAAGCCGAGTCCTATGACTCAGCGGCTGAATCCTCCAGGTGGTCCAGCATTGGACAAGATCCATGTTTTCCAAATTGCGAGATAGAAGAGCTCGAATTCGGACGATCAAAGACTCGACTTTCGGCAGGGCGGTCTCTGGGCACCTAGCCTTCATGAGAGGAGTCGCCTCTAGGCGATCCTCAGAGAATAGAGGGAGTCGGGGTTCATCTGCAGGAGAGGTGTCCTTGCAGTAAAAGAAGGTTTTTTGCCAATCCTTGATGCGATTAGGAAAGATAGGTTTGGGAAAGACAGAATGTAGGCGACGCTGAAGAGCAACAGCACCGCATTGCAGAAGAGGACCACCAGAGGTTTCAGGTTGAGGGTTGCAATAAAAGAGCTCAAGCCAGAGATCAAGATCTGGCTTGATTTGGAGGTAGTCCTCACACAAAGTGACGAAATTGGATAAGGTAAGGATGGAATTGGGGGCCAAGTCATGAATCCGTAGCTTATAGAAGTCAAGGAGCTGGCGGAAGAAGAGGTTACCCGGGGGCATGAATCCACGGAACAGGTGTTCTGTGAAAATCACAACCTCATCCTTCGCGGGAGCGGGCACCACCTCATCCCCTGGGGCCCGAGCTTTTACATTGGAGGGAAGAAGGCCGGTCAGCCGGTGCGTCTTCAGTTGCTCAGCTGTAATCGTAGATCCGCCCAATCGGTGGAGATCGACCACTTCGATGAGGATTTGGCGGCGGCGGCGGCCGTGGCGGTGATGTCGATGGTCCTGGTGGACGAGGAGGCCTTGGCCTTGGAAGCGGCCTTGATACGCTTGGGGGGCATGGCGTTCGGGCGGAGCGTGCAGGATGTGCTGCGCGCGGGAAAGAAATGAGCGCGAGGGAGAAGAGAAATTTGGGCGCGAAAGGGACAAGTGAGGTTCTGGTCCCTACCCTTTGCAATTTATAAAGGGGTAAAAACCCTAGAAAGTTACAGTGGTGGTCCACGGTAAATTGTGGATAGTGATTCAGCGCTTGCAAGTCAAAACAGGAAATACCTGAGAGAATAAAGTCACAGAAGTGGGAAAAATCCGGCTTGTCCCAGTAAGGCGAGTCCTGTGACTTCAAGAATCAAAAAGAGTTAAATTCCTCAGAGCCAATTCACAGGAGCCATAACAAACTCGGCCGGTGTCACAAAGGGCAAGAGTGGTGGACTCGAACAAGGGATGAGGATAGACTCATTTTATATATGTGTTGTATTTTTATGCAGGAATTCATCTTGGAGCTAGCAGCAAGTGACTTCTGAGCCTGAGACTCAGATTGAAGGAGTCGAACCAAGGAGTCGGAGGAAGCCGCCAAAGCTGCGCCCAAGATAAATTCGGGGGCTACTGATGGGGGGATACTTTATAGGTAGGCCCATGGACCCGGAAAGTAGACCCGCCAAGACCAAGAAGGCCAAAGCCGAGTTATGCATCAAGTCGCATGGGCTGGGCTGGAGACAAGCCGACCAAGGCCCATGACGGAAAAGGGACCCGTCAGGAAGGAGTCCAAGTACAACCCGGAGCCCTAACTTGGAAGGCCAAGACGTAGAGTAGGACTCCGTGTTCTAGTATGACTCGGTGTAGGTTGTAAGTCCAGAGACCCGGTCACCTTTATAAGCGGGGTCCTGGACCTTAGATCGATAAGTTCTAAGCAATCCATAGTCGCCGACTCTCCAGGGAGGAGCCGGAGCCTTGTAATTGAGAATCCACCCAATCAATAAAGAGAAGCAGGAAGTGGGTCTTTACCTCGATCAAGAGGGGCCGAACCTAGGTAAATCTGTGTCACTAGGCGAGATTAACCTCTCCTACGTACTTCGTGTATCAATGGCCCCAGAACTCCCCTTCCCAGAGGAAGGACTTGCCGTGACAACCCCACGACAAAAACCAAGAGAGAAAAGGGAAGAAGAAGAAGTTGAAGGAAGAAGCTTGAGATCAAGCATGGGCCCTGCCCACAAGGTTGTGACGTTTAGATCCACTACCTTGTCTCCTTCAAGCCGTGATTCCACCATCTTTGGTGAGATTCTTCCGATCCCCATCTCTTGTGCCCCAAATCTTGTTGTATGAGATCCTCGAGTGCTCTCTAGAGAAGAACCTGTTGTACCCCACATTCATAATAGTGGAAGAAGATTTGGGTGGCTTCGGGCCGTGGTTTTTCCCTCTCAAGTTGAGAGGGGTTTCCACGTAAAAAGGATTGGTGTCCCTGTGTGTTGATTGGCTGCTGAGTACTCAGTTCAGAAACGTCCGCACTGGAGCAGACATTGGCTCCTTGAGCGTCTGTCCAAGTGCGAACACATTTTCCATCTTATATGTTGATGCATGGTTTCCTTCCGTGACTGAGCAATGATCCGTGAGTTAGTACACTAGTGGTGCTGAAGTTCACATCTTATTCCGCTGCGTATTTTCAGATCACGTTAAAAGCGTGCTAATCTCCATTAAGGGTTAATTTGACTCTCCAGTTTTCCCAACACATATGCATGTGAAAAGTGTGATCTTGTACTGTAAAATTGATTAGATAATTTGAAATAATTTCTCTGGAGTATCGAAGTTAGCCTAGTTAACCCCCTCGAATATAAAATAAGGTATTTGGCCACTCAAGTAATCCATTCTATCTAATCCAATCTCTGGGGCGATTTAGGAGGTGGTTTTGCCTACGTGGCACAGCAAAACAACCTCTGAAAATTCGTTGTTTTATACTTGAGGCTAGGAAGTTAAGTAGAAAAATCTTAATACTTTCACCATGGCTCCTTCCCGAAAAGCATGTCACAAATTTCTCCATCTATGGATGTATCCAGACGTGAAACGCGTGTAGATACATCTGTATTTAGAGAATTTTGTGACATCCTTTTCTATACGGAGGAAGTACAATACTTTTGGATGTATCTACATGCGTTTCACGTCTAGATACAATCTATAGATGGAGACATCCGTGACATCCTTTTTGGAACGGAGTTAGTTCTTAAACACTACAGGTAAGTATGTATGCGCACCTGCTCCACGACGAGTAAAAATAACCAAAAGTGGAATGAAATTCACAAAATAAACGTCAGGCGAAACGATTTCACGGAATTAACACTTTCAAGTAGCACCTAACAGCGAGGCGCTAGGTTCTACTGTGTAGCGCCTAAACCTGAGGCGCTATTCGACCTGCCTATGTGGCGGTTGCGGGGCCAGTCGGGCCTCACACATGGAAGTGTAGCGCCTTGGCACAAGGCGCTATACTCCGGATGTGTAGAACCTCGTGTAAAGGCGCTATACCCCCTGAGTACTTAATCGGCCGACGCCTCTCTCCCGAGCCCTAGCTCGTCACTCCATCCCCCACCCGACCCAACAGAACCAATGGCGACGGCTGGCCTTCCCCCTCTCTAATACTCCACCGAATCACCTTCGATTTGAAGGGATTTACTCCCCCAACTATTTCCCCAGGTATTCTCCCTCGATCCCTCGTTATAGCCTCTGATTTGATCTCCGATTTGAACTTCAATCTTGCTATGTCCTGAAAATCGAAAGTGAACCTTTGTGTGCATGTCTTGCTCTGTGTGTGCATGTCTTGTTTCTAGAGTGCTTCTTTGTTGTGCTGTTATGTCCTAGATTGTGCTGCTATGTCCTAGATTGTGCGTAATATGGATATTGCTCCCTGTGTGCATATCTACCAATGAGTCTTGTCCTCTAAGTCATTGTGCAGATTAGTGCATTAGTTTGAGAGGGAAGTTAACAAGTGCTCAAGTTCTGAAAAATAAATATCAATATAGCTATGTGTACCATATAGTCCAATCTCCATTTTTTAGATTAAAGGTTGAATCCCAATGTTAAATTAATAACGCCCAAGGCGGAATACAGAGTACAAATTCAGTTTACAACCAGTGCCACAAAAGAAAGCTAAAGCACCTAGAAATCAAGGCACCAGACGTAAACCTAGCCAACAAACATGGCAAAACAAAAGAAGAGACCAACGCCTAAGGAGAACTATGCCGAGGAGGATGCTTGCTAGACGGGAAAAGTCGTCTCGCCTTCGGTCTTTGTTGTCAAAGGGAACCCCTGTTCCAGGACACACAAAAGACGCCACTTGGCGGACCGAAGCTCACCTTAGAGCTCGGGCCGGCGCACCAACAAACGCTGCAAACCGCCAAGACAAGCACAACACCATCGGAGAGCACGCCACCAGGAGTCGACACCGCGACTGCCCATACACTTCCGTTGACAGAGAGACAAACAGAGAGCTCCAAGACGGTGCCTTCAGGAAGGATGCGGCACCAAAGTTCCGCCACCGTCTGATCCGAGGGGATCAAGTTTTCACCCGGAGCCACGGTAGAGATACGGAGAGAGCCGCAACGGCGTCTTCAAGAAGAGAACGGTGCCCATGGGCGTCGCCACCGCCGGCCTCGGCACGCCGGACAGGTTTCCACCCCGGCAAACCTCCACATCTGAAACTGAGTGTGGACTGCCACCTGGGCGAACCACACGCTTTGATTGCCGCTCCCCAGTCGTCACACCGCCCCTGCGACCATGGCCGCCGGGTAGCACTCGAGCCACGACCCCCACCGAAGCGTTGTGGCCTCCACCGACCAGGGCCGGCACCCTGAAGCACCGAAGTTTCCAACCTTGCCCGTCACCCGGGGGCAACGGCCCACCCCACGCGTAGCCAGCCAACCCAGCTACCACGCAGGGCAGCTCCTCCGAAATCCCCAATCCACTCCAGCCGACCACAAAGCAAAAGACCAGGTAGCCCACCTAGCAGAACAAACTCCGACATGACCTGGCCGCACACCGGAGGGGAGGTCAAAGGGCAGCAAACAAGCTGGCATCAGACCACCAGCAGGCCGGACCCTTGCACCCGAGCAGGGAGTCGCCGCGGGGTGGCCGAGCTCACTGGATCTGAGCCCTCCTCATGACCTAGTCCAATCTCCACGTATGTCACCTAAAAATCGAACTGAAACCAAATACCCCTTATGAGATAGCTAGCTAAAAATAGTTGACATATTTGAAACAATATGTTTTGCAATGTATATAAACCTATTGTGTCTAATATGTAGGATACATGATTGTTAGAAAATACTCACTCTGTTCCATAATATAAGACGTTTTAGCAAGCTAAACTACAAGCTAAATGAGTCTTGTCCTGTGCTTGTTTCGAATATACAATGTACTAGACGGGTAAGCGCTTCGCCACGCCGCCTACCCCACGTTTTGGCATTGCTTGGCAGTCGTGGTGGCTTGTAGATGTTTTTGGGCTTGTAAGTGTTTTCTGGTCTGGCAAATGTAAATTGTAACACACTTAGTATTTTTAGCGTCGTCAAGTTAAAAGTGTTATCCGGGCTATTATCGAGATAATTCAGTGGCATGCTTTCCATTGTTACTCATGACACCACCCAATTATTGGAGTCAACAATACCATGATCTAACAATTTTTATTCTATATAAAAATTCATATAAAAAGTGCCAACAAATAATATATAAATAAATTCTAAGAATGATAGCACTATGAAGAGGCCAAGATTTCAACAGAAGATAGGCATCTCTTAGGCGCACGAGCACACATTACACATAATCGCGTACATGCAGCAGTTCAACCTGGGACTTGCCATAAAAATAGAGCAACCAGAATCTGAATCAAATATGGTATTAGTTCATTGAGAGATTAGCAGTTTCCTTCACAAGATTATATTCACTTGGCCCTTCAGTTCATATCACCTTATCAGCTGACAGACAAAAATACAGCTTACAAACAACAAAAGATAGTTGTCTATTTGTAATAAAACATGCCAGTTTGAGAATAGCACCGTTTTGGCCGAAGAAAATCATCTGTTTTTTATGAGCATATCCATCTACAACATGATAAAAATCGCAGTGTTAGTTGATCACGTCAAAACGCAACACAAATTGCTCACAAAAATGCTGATTTCGGTGAATCATGTATGCAGTACATGGACAAAAAGACTTTTTTTGTTGGCAGAAATACGACACTTTATTGATTAAACAACATCATTACAGAGAGTCTTCCGAATGTAATCCGGAGCAGAATCAGAAATAAAACCTACGCTAGATACATCACAAGACCTAGCCAGAAGATATGCCGCTTCGTCATTGAACGCTTAACATGATAGAAGGAGGCAGAAGAGAACCCTGCCACCATGAACTTGATATCCTGAACCCACGGAACCAACCCAGGAGCGATCAGACTCCGACGTCTTCAGCCGATTAACAAGGGACAGGCAATCTGAAGCAAAGATAACTTGAGAGAAGTCCATATCTCGAGTAATAGCGATGGCACGTCTCAGGGCCAAAGCCTCGGCAACCTTCAGGGAAGAGAAGCCCAGATGGACAAAAAGACTTGATATAAAATGATACAGCTTCTTTTTATCCGAAAACTGCTCTATATTGGAGTAAGACATGGTTTCAGCATGTACCAGTTTTTGTTCTACTTTATCATGTTTTATTTGGTAAAAATAAGTTTTTGTATTCATAATTTATTAATTCACAGATGAGAGTTTTGTGACGCTGATTAGAAGAATTAGTAATAACATGTTTAAGCCAATATCATCAAAATAATCCACTGTTAGGGGTGAAGATGCCCAAACGTATTTTCCCTTCCATAGTGACAGATGTGTACAAAGGTTCCTGTTAGTATTAATACCTCTTTCAAAAAATGGTGCAATCAATAAATTTATTAGGGGATATCTCCATTGTTAATTGTTTTAAAGTTCACAACTGAAACTTATAGGTTACACACAGAAAACAATATTCATTGCGGTATACTACAATAATAGTAAAACAGAGAAGATGCCAAATAGGTTACTAACATGAGCACATGTAAACAAAAGATCTGCTGCGTAACTTCAGACTACAGGATAAGAGAACTAACATGGGCATAATTTCCAAGATGTCGCAATAACAGAAGGCAGACACTCTAAACCACTAAACTGGAGGCATAAATGTAACAGTGAGTATTTTAGAATTTGATATTAAGTAAACCTTTAGGAGGCTCCTAAGATGAATCTGATAGCTCAAAAATGTCTTCTGATCACTGGTGGTTGTAAGATGCTATAAAAACTGGCAGTCACTGCACTAACCAGAAAATATGCCCCAATAAGTGCAAAGAATTCTGTAATTTCTCAGCTGGATTTAATAAAATAATAAAATGCGTTAAACTGGGATAAATTAAGTCAAATTCAACGCAAAGCAAGGAAACGAATGTACAAGTAAACTCAATAAGTCTAGCCCCATAAGCATCCTGCTATGTTTTCTTTGAGATAATTATAATGTTTTTGTATGTTACGCACATGTGTAAAGAAGAGAAAGGGGAAATAATTCATTACAAGGTAATGGCTGCATCGTGCAAAATAATACTAAATTACAAATTGAGTAGGGAAGCCTCATTAGGCAACAAACAATAAACTATGCGCTGCAAAAAAAAAGAGAAAAGATCATAAACATGGAAACTACCACAAAGCCTTGCCTGCATATCCTAGTCATATGTGTTTAAGTTGTCGCAAGTATTCAATATTTTAACATGACACCAAAAGTTACTGAATAATTTATGTAGGTGACAATAGTTACTCACCAGTATGGCATCAATTCCATGGCCAATTTTTTTCCCCTGCACATTGGCAGTGATCAAAAGCTTTTCTGCAATGTTATTTCATCACATGGAGAGAAATTCTCCATTTCTATATCTGCCCCGACATAGGAAGTAGAATAGTCCACAATTTAAAGTAAAATAGGCAAATAGCACACACATAAGAGTATTCAATCACTGAACTGTAGTAAGAATAGAAATGCTCTGGTAGGTCTTAGAAAAGCATAGGAATGGTATCTGGTAGACTACCAGACCAAAGAGGTATCATCACAGTGAACTCTAGATTCCCAAATATTAGAAAATGTGAGAAAAACTAAAATTGCTATTCACAATGGTGAAACTTATTCACCTAATATGTTCATACCCCCATGAGCCTACCCTTAAGAAAAAATAAGACCACATCGATGTGAGTTACCTAGCTTAATCATAGTAAACCTAAAGTGATCTCTTGAGTAAGCAGTACCCTAGCTGCCTGCTACACTAACTGCACTATTTATGAACATCTGATTCTGATGGCAGACGATGTTACTGACATCCATGGGACAGAACTTGAGCATGTATGCTTAGGTTTTCTCATAAATGGCACAACTTTGTGTAGTAAGCCATCTAATTTTTTCTTCCATGTATAACTTGTCCAGATTGATATTTCACTTTCATGTTGGCTCAAATTTTATCATTACAGTAATAATCTTTCATGAATGTCCATGGTTAATTTACGCAAGTACTCTTAGGGCTCATTTGGTGCTCCGGGAAAACACCGGGATCCCGGCCCAATTCCAGGGACAGAAAGCCACGTTGAAAATTCACCCCGGGAATTCTGCTGGACCATTTGGTCGGGCCGGGGCTCAGGAAATATCGGCCCTTCCCCGTTGAATCCCGGGAGGAAAAAACGCTACCCTTGACTCGTGGGGGGAAATCCGCGTCTCTCTCGCTCGGTCACGCTCGTTCGTGAACGATGAACCCGCCTCGCCGCTCCATGACTACTCCTTCCTGTGACCTACCGACGGCGCGCAAGATCTGGTCCGAGCGGGCGCGTGCTCCGGCGTCGCCCCCCGGATCGTCTACCATGTGTGGCAACGCCCCTCTCTCTACTCTGCCGGCATGGTGCAGGCCGGATGCCCGGATCTGATGCGGTCGCGTTCGTCACGGACATGGCATCGGGGGATCTCAGCTCCAGCTCCGGCGGCAGGACGGACGCCAACTCCTTTTCCGCGTGCCGCCGCCGCCCAGCTTCCGCTCCGGCGTGGTCACTTTCCTCCCACGTAGCCACTGGACATGAGACCCAAATTCCTGTAATCGATCGGGTCGGGGGCGCTAGAGGATCTCGGGAGACGAGGAATTGCGAGCTCACTGCATCTAAGATCGACAACGATTTCGTCACTTTGATGAGCTAGCCCGGGGAGCGACGCCACTGTTCGTCGTGCGTTCCAAATGGCGATGTGAAATTTCCACGGGGTTCCCATTTGTCAAGAATATTCCACCCAAGGTGTCTTTTTCCCAGGGCATATCTCCCCTAACATCCAAACAAGGCCTTAAGAGAAAACAATAATTTCCCAATGTGTCCTGAATGACTATATATAGTTCATTACACAAGTACATTTAAAAAGGAAACACAAGTCCATGATTTATTCTTTTCAGTCTCTGCATGGTACATAAGAAGAATATGAGATAGTCATATTCACATTTCCATGAATCCGACATTCCATCCTATTATTTGAAGGACCAAATATAAAATCAAAAGTCGAATATAATGGCGTACCTTTCTAAGTTACTGGTGTGAAGCTTAATTAACCTCAGGTATGCAAAATATGCAGCAAATATGAAATAGCTGCATGTGAAAATTTAGTAAACTCAGTGAATATTAGTAAGCTGAAGCATGAAGATGATAATCAACAGTTGGTTGACTCGGATGTAATTGTGCTCCCATTTAGGGTAAATTGTGCTCGCATCGGCGACGGTATTCGAATTTGCTGTAAGATAGTGATATGAGTCACCTGGGTTGCAATCAGGTGATAACAATGATCGTTTCTTCATTTGAAAACTTAATTATTAGCAGATTGGAAAAGACATGGCATGAATAATTAATCTATATCAATTAGTCACTACACGTAAATCAATACCTAGACTATTGGGCCACATATGCTGCAGCACTACGCCCAGGTTGGCATCATGATTGTTCTTCTTCCCTGGTGAACCTACAAACAAGAAAAGCTATGATACATGGATTTTCAGGTCCGTGACATTCTTTTTGCAAAAACGGAGGGTAGACTCGAGCCATATGAAGCCTACCTGGTAAATTTCCCTTGCCGTTGAGGAAGGAGCAGACCTGGGGTGGCGTCGAGCGTCTACCTCGTCACCGGACGCCGACCTCAAAAGCGACCTTGATGGAGCTGGACGGCGAGCTTGATGGCAACGGGGCAGAGGCAGACTGGGTCCGGGGAGACGACCTCCTCCGAGGGTGCGGCTGCGGGTCCTGTCTATTGCCGCTGCAGCGCACGGCTGCCCGTCCAGGGAGGGCGGCAGCGGTTGAATGGTTGATACGGGAACGCGGCGCCTGGAGTACGGGAATGGGGATTCGACGGTGTGGTGGAGGTTCGGTGGTGGCGCTGAGGTCAGATGGTGGCCGGAGGAACGGAGCATCGCCGGAACCCTAGCTTCCATGCCCTCTCTCCATCGACCAAGAACTGCTCGCGGAGTGGATAAGGCGACCAAACGCAAACGAAAAGGACGCGTGGCCCGACTGGTGCCAGCTGCAGCGCATGCGCAAAGGATAAAACCGTGGGCCCACAAGAGAGTGACAGGCGAAGCGGCAGATGGCCTGAGAAGGCCCGCTGCTAGCCGGGCTTCAAGTTTTAGTCTATATAAACCTGTTTTTTCTAATACGTAGGATGGTATGGTTACTCAATAATCAGACTGTCGGAGGAGACGAGGAATCGAGCGGATGCATATAGTTGCGCGCCGGTGGCAGCGGTGCTGGGAAGTGGGAACATATCTGGGGGCTCATCGGACTGCCTTTTGGCCGTGGGATTGGCCCTTTGTGGAGCGCGGATAGTCCTGCTGCGCCGCGCCAACCCTACTGTGACAGGAGCCGAGCGAAGCACCACCGGCCACCGAGTCCGCCGGCCTGACGACTCTATCCGAAGACCCCCACCGCGACATGCGGCGCAGCCGGTTTTTCCCGCTCCGCCGCTCGGGGCCTCGGCGGCGCTGGCTGTTCCCTAGCTTGGGGATCGGGTGCATGCATAAGAGTATCTCTAACAGAGCCTGAAAACAGGTCAAAACCGAAAAATAACCGCCAGTTTACAGGTTCGGTTCGAGAATTGGCGCAGAACAGAGCTGAAAACGAGCCAAAACCGAAAAAAAAAGTTCAGTCCGAACTGAGAAACCCAACTCGGCCCCTACTTGTGGGGGGCGAAACGTCGAACCGAACGCGAGTCTGTATCTATGGCGCGCGGAAGGTTCAGCACGGCCAACTGCTTCGTCTCTCCCCATTTCCGCGTCGCCATTTTCCGCCGCCAGATTCCGCCGCCGCCGCGCCCACCAGATCCCACTCTCCTACTTCACCTCCACCGCCCGCTCGCCGCCGCCCGCTCGCCGCCGCTGCCGAATCGAGGATGAGCTGGTCCGACGAATTCCCCGACGTCGACCTGTCCGATTCGTCCTCCTCGGACGATTCGGACCTGGAGGAACTGCTCGCCGACGACGACTGCGAGACCACCGTCCTTTTTCTCGCCGTCAAGGAGTTGGAGGACCGTGCGAAGCTGCTGAGTCAGAGGCGCGGCTCGGTGATGGGCCGCAACTACATCCAACGGAACCGCCTCCTCGGCCACGAGCAACTTTGGGATGACTACTTCGCCGAGGTACCTACCTATCCGCCGCATCTATTCCGTAGGAGGTATCGCATGCGCCGTAGTTTGTTCACCAAAATAGTCAAGGATTGCGAAGCAAACTCAAATTACTTCAAGCAACGTAGAAATGCTGCCGGCGACATGGGTTTTAGTGCATACCAAAAAATATCTGCTGCCATGAGGGTGATTGCGTATGGCATCCCTGCGGATTACACCGACGAATATCTCCGAATTGGGGAAGATACAACCACGGAATCTGTGCGGAGGTTCGCTCGGATGGTTATCAAGTTGTATGGTCCAGTGTATCTTCGAGCTCCCAATGAAGATGACACAAAAAGATTGATGGAGGGAAATGAGAAAAGGGGTTGGCCTGGGATGCTTGGTAGTGTTGATTGTATGCACTGGACATGGAAGAATTGTCCCAAGGCATGGCATGGAATGTATTGTGGGAAAAGCAAAGATCCTACAATTGTACTTGAAGCCGTGGCATCACAGGATTTGTGGATTTGGCATTGTTTTTTTGGTTTGCCAGGGACACTGAATGACATCAACGTGTTGCAGAGGTCCCATTTGTTTGCAAAATTAGCAACCGGAGATGCACCAAGTTGCAATTACAAAGTTATGGATCATGAATACACAATGGGGTACTATCTTGCCGATGGCATTTATCCGGACTGGGCAACTTTTGTGAAGTCCGTGAAAGCTCCTCAAGATAAAATAGAAGTTGTATTTGCCAAAGCTCAAGAAGCAGCCCGCAAAGACATTGAGAGGGCATTTGGTGTTTTGCAAGCAAGGTTTGCTATTGTTCGAGGGCCTGCTCGGTTTTGGGACAAAAAATCCCTTGTCAACATCATGACATGTTGTGTGATTCTTCATAACATGATCATCGAGGATGAAAGAGGGTTAACTTTGCCCTGTTTCTATGACAATGTGGGCACCCGAGTGCAACCCCAAAGAAACCCCGATCACATTGAAGCTTTCCTTGAAACACATCGGCAGATTGAGGATGGCATCTCCCATTCACAGCTCGTCTATGATCTGAAGATGCATCATTGGAAGCTCCATGGCCGTCGCCAAATATGATCCTACAATTTCATCATTTATGTTGAGATGAACCATTGTCGAGACATTATTTTATTTGTTTTATTATCTGCAAACTGTTGTTGTAATTTGGTTGATACATTCATTTAATTGTTGTAATAATTTAGATTATTATTGTGTGATGAAAACTATTTTTTATAAGTGATTGTTGTTGGCGTTTCTGTGAAATTCTGTTTTTCAGTTTTGGTTTTCGGGCTCTGTTCGCGCTGGCGCTTTTCGGAACTGAAAACACGTTTTCGGAAGACTGAACTCGTCTTTTTCGACCTGTTTTCAGGCTCTGTTAGAGATGCTCTAACTGCACGGCTGCCTCCACATTTCTAGTTGTAATTTTTTTATTTTCCCCAATTTTGATCACAGAATGATCCACAATTTATTCACTGATTGTAACATTTGATCTAATTTCAGCAGCAATGTCAGTGTCATTGGGCAGCGGAAGTAGAACAGCAGTGTCATTGGGCAGCAGAACTAGAACAGTAGCAATATGGCCAGTTCATCTGATTGCGCTTGTCTCGTTGAGCTTGGCGCGTGAGGAGACACGGGTAAGTCCATCATCCTATATCCATCCCACATACGTTAGATTTTATCCCAGATGAGAAATAATATGTCGTGGCTCCATGCAACATCTACGACTGAGAGAGATGAGAGTAGAACCCCATTAGTGATTACATTGTTTGATCTGTTGTACTTATTATCTACAATTAGTACACAGATACATAATAATTAATGGAAATATGAAGATCAAACATATATGTATGTAGCTATGTAAAATGAATCACATCCAGGATGTAGTGAAGTACATGTGAAGCATGGTAAGCAAGGAAGAATATGCTTACCTGAATTGAAATTTGCTAGCTCCAGTTTACATGGATGGATTCCCCATATTTTGGCATGTTTATGTTGTGTGGTCGATCAGCTCTCCATTTAATCAGTCATAATTTTCAACCATGTGTACTCCGCTGTAATTTTCAATATCTCCCTATAAGCAATATTCTATGTGCTATCTTAACTTGGACATTCATTGTGATCAATCAACAGCTTCAATTCTTCTTTATCTGCCACTCTTGAGAATTCCACATATAGTTGTCCATGGCAGAATACTTTCTTAGTCAAATATATTCGTACTTATAACAAATCAGCTTAGGGAGTCAGTGTTGATTCCCTCAGTGATGTGGGGGGTTGGCCCGATCTTTACGGATTTGAGGGGGAAAAGTGGATGAACATGAAGAACACGGAGGTGGAAACGAATAACACGAGGGGAAAAGGGCAAACTCGTGGGGGATAACTCGCGAAGCCTACGAGGGAGAATCACCCGGCAACAAACCCCCAACGGAGCAGCCTCCGGATCCCAAAACCCAAGTCAACAACACGCTTAATGAAACCGATTTCTCTTACCGGCCGGTCCACCGATCCAATAGAATCCACAAGGGAAAGATTGGTTTGCACTACTAGAGACACCTCAGTGAAAGAGTAGCAACAACAAGAGATTCATCATCCTCCTCGGAGGAACCCATCACGGGAAGGAGCAACGCTCAACTCTAGTTCATTCTTCTCTAGTCTCAAATGGAAAAGGGGGAAAGCTATTTATAGTCTAGTACAAAACGGGGGGGGGGGGGTCCGGCCTGGAGGCCGGCGGCGACTGGTGGGGGTCCGGCCCGTGGGCTGGCCTGGGCCGGCGGCGTCTGTTGGTGGTCCGGCCTGGGGGCCGGCCTAGGCTGGCCTGGAGACCGGCGGCGTCTGGTGGGGGTCCGGCCTGGGGGCCGGCCTAGGCCGGCTGGCTCCGCCTCTAGCCTTTGCCTTGACGCTTCCTCCTCCTCATCCACGCGTACGCCTTGGATGAAATCAACTCTTGGGCTTGCTCGGCACCTCCCATGGGCTTCGTATCCATCGTGTCAAACCTAGCAATGCAAAGGGGCGGTTGCTCAAGTAGCATACCATTCCAAAGGGTAGGAAATGAGATCTCGAAGAGGAAGGAGTTCACCTTTGAAGTCCATGGTGACTTGGCATTTGTTGGGATGCTTGACATGGTGATGTCATTGGGTTGGGCTGCATCATCTCCCCCTCCTTCGAAAAGCATCGTCCTCGACGCTAGCACGTTCTCAACATGTGAAGGAGATAGATGTCTCGTCGTTGAAGTGGAAGTCACCATGCCGCTATTGTTACCTATACGCACCAAAGACCAAACAAAATATGTGTGTGCATGATAGAGGAGCACATCATTGACGACATGTCTGAATTTGTTCATAACACCATTAGCACAACACAAATATATGGAATGGAATACAAATGCAAGGTCAATGTGCAGGAACTCATCCAAACATCCTCAAAATGTGGGAACACAAAATCTCCAAGAAAATTAGAGAAGGCTAAGATAGCCATCGCATTGTGAACCATATGATGTTCATTGCATTGAAAGCATTGGAAAGAGAAATTTGTGAACCACACAAGGTGAGAGAGGCTCTTATCATCGCCATCATGGGTGCAAACAAAGCAAAGAGAATAGCAAGTTTTCATCGATTTTGTTGCAACACCGATAAGACAACATCCAAAGGACACATGACAAGACATGCTCAAAATACCATTATGGTTGCAAACAAGCCATCGGAAAGAACAATTGTTTATCATACTTTTTGCAACACATAAATCATCTACAAGGAAGATCAAGGGAGCATGAATGTCACAAAGGAAAACCAAAGCACTCACATGTTTGCACGCGAACCAAAGGAAAGAGCAATTGTTCAATTTGTTCGATGCAAAACATGGAGAAGGAAATAGAGGTGGATTGGGTCCACAAGTCTCATGGCAAATGCTCTCAAGAGCTCTTTTTGTCAACTCATGCTCAATTGAGGTTGACATTATGAAGCGTGAGCCATTACACACGAAATTACATAAAAAGAAATTGTGTGCATGGTACATGAATGCATCATCCATTATGACGCATCTCTTCATTTGCACATCACCAAACGCACTACAATCAAATTGAATATATGAAATATGCGGATGGGCAACATGCAAAACAAAGAAAGAAACAAACTCAACACTCAAACAAAGCAAATCTCCAAAATGTGAGAATGCTATGGGGGCAAACTCATTGTCAAGAATTGCATCATCATTGCAAGAAACACATATGAAAGAGAAGTTGTTCGTCAAATTGCATGCAACAATGGGAGAAAAGAGAAAAGATTCATAGCAAGGCATGTATGTGGCAAGATCATCACACATATGAAATTCAACATGATCAACATTGGTTTGGAACAAGGTATCACATGGGAATATGAAAGAATTCATAGGTGACATCAAAAGAGAAATCCATAGCATGCAAGCAATCACAAGTAATCATGTCCACTAGTGGGATCATGGCATCATCAACACCCATATGCGTACCTTTGTAGTCCTGCTCATGTGAAGTAGGTGTTGTGGTAGAAGTAGCGGCGTCCATGTGGCCGACTTGTTCATCATGTAGACATGGGGTGGCATCGCCCTAATCCTCCATGTACATCTTCTCAAATTGAGGCTCCGTCATGTCGAGGTTTGGCGCATCTTCATCCATGGAACCTAGGGGAACATGAGAGAACACACTAGAGGTAGAGGGTAAGTTGTTAGAAATCGAAATGTCTTCACTTGACCTATCAACTACCTCTCCCAACTCAAGGTGTGTATCACTCATTCCCTCAAAGTGGAAGCACTCAACCTCACCTATGGTGGAGGCACTCAACTCACTATCACTCTCACTCAAGTGGGCTAGGTGGCTCTCATGCTCACATGGGATTGGTACCATTTTATCATTCAAGCACATAGGGATAGGCTCGGTAGTCTCAACTCCATTCGCCGCCTTGGTTGAAGGGACACTCCCATGCTCAACCTCTTCACTTGGCTCGCCGTCACAAGTGGTAGCCTCTTCAATGCTCGGCTCCTTGGTCGAAGGGAAAATCCCATGCTCGACCGTCTTCTCGCCATCTACATGGTCACCATCTTGTAGTGGTGTGGACAATAAGCTCGGTGAAGAGTCATGTGAGGGCTTGAAGAACTTGGATAAGCCGGCGATGAAGTCCTCGCGGATGGTCTTGAGCTTGGCTTGCTCAATCTCGAAGTTGGCATTGTCGGTGTCAAGCTTGGTCTTCCACTCGTCGAGGTTGGCCTTGAGTTTTTCCAATTCCTTCGTGAAGCTTGATCGATGCTTGGATGCCCTTTTGGTTGTGGCACGCGGAGGAGACTCCATATGATGTGTACTTGCCGCCATCTTGGAAGTTGATGTAGATGCGTGATGGCGTGGCCTCGAGTAGCTTGTGTCCTCATAGTGACGTCGATGATGATCATGATTAGACGTACGCCGATGAAGATCCTTGGTGTTCCTTGACGAAGACTCATGTGCATAGGCACTTTGCGTTGGCCGCCGTCTCGAGGGTGAGGTAGCTTGACGTCGAGGAGGAGGGCGTGTCTCCTTGTCCTCTAGGCGAAGATGCCTTGAGCTCCGTCTCCTTGAGCTTGAAGTCGGTGCTTGACGGCGGTGGCGCTCTTGAGTTCTTGGCCTTGAGGATCGCCGAGGTGGGTACTCATCGTCGGAGTCGTCATCAACAAGGTGTGTAGAGCCTCGTGGAAGATCCTTGACATGCCTTGAGGAGCCGTAGTCGATGTAGGGTTCCACCACCTCATTGGAGTTGTAGTCGAAGTAGTGGTCCGCCATGGTGTTGATGCTCTTGGACTCGAACTCGGTGTAGCTCTCCATGTCGTGGACGGTTGCAGCATCGTAGTCGTAGTAGTGGTGGTTCTCCGCCATGTAGTCCATGCTCGTGGAGGTGTCGTCGATGTCGTGGTCCACCATGTCATCCATGCTTGGGGCGCCGTAGTCGTTGTCGCTCATGATGTCATCCATGCTTGGCGCACCGTAGTCGTTGTCGCTCATCATGTTCTCATCATCATGGCCTCCATAGGATGCTCCGCTCTCACTAGATATGGTCAATCACAAGACAAGTGTATATATATGTGGAGGTGAAAGGAACTAAGAAACCAACCTCACCTAGTAGATAGTATTGGAACTAGTGGACCATGCCAAGAGAAACCGATACACAAGAATGCGGGTGACTTGAATTTCAAAGATCCAAACGCAACTCCAAAACACACACGGCTTATGAGTGGATAGGTATGAATTGTGGAAAGCAAATGGAACAACCGGAAACCAAGATATTGTAAAGGCAAGTAGAGAACCACGATGACCACAAAGCAAATACAAGTCGATCTCTAAGGATATGAGTGAAGCTCATAGAAACACGCGCTTTGAAGAGTGGGACTCGTGCAACCAAAAATGAGCTAGTGATGGACCAAGCGAAGACTAAAGCTCAAGTCGCACGGGTACAAGAGAAACCAACTCGATTGCAAATTATTGGTGTGCTACAAGATTTGCACAAAGATACCACCTAAAATTTTTTCATCGAGCTTGCGCGTCTACAAGAGATATGGCATTGAGGCTCTTTCTTTTCTTTTCTCTTTTGATTCTTTTCAATTTCTCTTTTGGCCTCTTATTCTCTTTTCTATTTTGCCTCTCACTTTGCTTGCCAACAACAACTATGTCAACTAGCGCATACAAAGTTTGCTCGGAACACTACGAGGTATCAAGTGTGCAAAACCCAAGCAATCATAGATGAGCTAGTCTCAATAGGTAAGATATGCATAAATGGCTTGGCTAACAAGTGCTGCAAGGTGGGAGAAGATTTGGGAATGTTATACCTTTTGCCGACGATCTTCAACCTTGGAGTGGAATTAGGGGTGTAAACGGATAGGATAATTTCCGCACCGAATCCTATTCCGAAACCGTTTTAAGCAATCCATATTCGGTTTGAAAAAATCCGACGGATAAGGATATCCGATTCCGAATTTGACACCGGATACGGTATAGGATATGGTATACAAAATAGCCCCGAATATGGATTATCCGAAAATTAAATAGGATTATCCGATTATTTTAATCCGAATAATCCGATTTTCTACCGAAACGTCTAACCTAATAGAACATAATTAGTAGTTAATGAGTTGTAAATTTCGTCCATTAAATAAAAACTCACTTTACATAGTGATTGTTACGACTATGGAGTACAACTTTGTTAGCCTATTAGCATATTGAACTATTATTTTTGGTTGTATGGTTCGCCGATGTAATTATACGCGTACATATCCGATTAAATTTTTTCCACCCTGAATCCGCCCCGCTTCCGCCCCCGAATCCGTGGTATGATATATCCGACCCCGAATCCGCAACCGGTCATTATCCGCTCCGCTCCGAATCCGATGAAAAAATATGGTATAGGATATGGTAACGACAAAATCCGATCCGATCCGATCCGTTTACATCCCTAAGTGGAATTTCCCTTCCTTGCTCACGAAATTTGGTGGCAATAGATGATGGATCAACCGCCGTGGTGATGTAGAGCTTGTCGGTAGCTTCGACTAGAGACGAAAATCACAAAAAATAGAGTCCGGAGTGAAAAGTTATGGCCAAAACAAATTTTCTGCAGAGAGGTCGGCCTGGGGGACGGCCTAGGCCGGCTGGGAGGCCGGTTGCCTCAGCTAGGGGGCCAGCCTGGGAGCCGGCCTAGGCCGGCCGGGAGGCCGGCTGGCACTACCTTCCCGGGACGCGAAAATGGGCGATTTGGGCGGAAAAACGGCCCGAAAAACACCAAATCGGAGGGGAAATCAAAGGAATTTGGCCATGGGAACGCAAAGGGAGGTAGATCAACAAGTATAGCAATGGATACATGGATCAAAACCTACCAAAACTCACAAGAATCTCAGATCGATCCAAAAGCAATTTGGGGCTATTTTTGATGGAAATTTTTGAAATTAACAAAATCAAAGAAAAATTTTGTGGATTTGGGGGTGGAAACAAAGGCAAATCCGTGGCAACCCTTGCCCTGATACCATATGATGTGGGGGGTTGGCCCGATCTTTTCACGGATTTGAGGGGGAAAAGTGGATGAACACGAAGAACGCGGAGGTGGAAACGAAGAACACGAGGGGAAAAGGGCAAACTCGTGGGGGATAACTCGCGAAGCCTACGAGGGAGAATCACCCGGCAACAAACCCCCAACGGAGCATCCTTCGGATCCCAAAACCCAAGTCAACAACACGCTTAATGAAACCGATTTCTCTTACCGGCCGGTCCACCGATCTAATAGAATCCACAAGGGAAAGATTGGTTTGCACTACTAGAGACACCTCAGTGAAAGAGTAGCAACAACAAGAGATTCATCATCCTCCTCGGAGGAACCCATCACGGGAAGGAGCAACGCTCAACTCTAGTTCATTCTTCTCTAGTCTCAAATGGAAAAGGGGAAAAACTATTTATAGTCTAGTACAAAACGGGGGGGGGGGGGGGGGGGGGGGGGGGTCCGGCCTGGGGGATGGCCTAGGCCGGCCTGGAGGCCAGCAGCGACTGGTGGGGGTCCGGCCCGTGGGCCGGCCTGGAGGCCGGCGGCGTCTGTTGGTGGTCCGACCTGGGGGCCGGCCTGGAGGCTTTGCCTTGACGCTTCCTCCTCCTCATCCACGCGTACGCCTTGGATGAAATCAACTCTTGGGCTTGCTCGGCATCTCCCATGGGCTTCGTATCCATCGTGTCAAACCTAGCAATGCAAAGGGGCGGTTGCTCAAGTAGCATACCATTCCAAAGGGTAGGAAATGAGATCTCGAAGAGGAAGGAGTTCACCTTTGAAGTCCATGGTGACTTGGCATTTGTTGGGATGCTTGACATGGTGATGTCATTGGGTTGGGCTGCATCACTCAGCACCTCACGATAGTTGGTGCTTCATTTTTATTAAATGATGTACACCAAGTTGTTGTACTAAGAGGATTATCATAAAGCAGATCCTTTATTTCATTCAGGTGATAACAAAGTTTATGTACGGATTTTATTTTGTGGATTGTTACCATGCTTACCTGATGTGAGATATAAGGTTCTGCAAGTCTTGATATATATTGAAGCTGTCAATACTAATCAGAGAACCTTAAGTTTCTTCAGTCCTGACCATGTTACCTTTCTTCAAACCTCCATGATAAAGTACTGCATGTTCTATTGTCCTAATATTATTATTAGTGTTACTTGTGATATAAATACAAGTAATTAGATGATGTATTGCTCTTCGTAGTCCTGGTATCTTTTTATTTGTGACACCACATATCTTTAAAAATTGTATGTATACATGCTAACACCTCATGATATATCCAATTGTCGATGGGGCTTTATCGGGTTACTTTACCTGATACATATAACTTCTTTAGTTCTGGCTTCTCTCTGTGATGATTTTTTTTTTGTCTGTGTATAGTCAATGTCTCATTATACCATTGTAATATCTATTGAATATAGATTTGTTCAGCCAACATGCAACTATTGGAAGCAGACTGCTAATGGATATTGCCTTCGTTTCAGAACAAATGACTATTTTGAGCTGTTGGGTGACATCATGATCAGAGGTATGTGCGAAGGTGCGTTCCTGTAATTATTTGTGCCTAGATGTACTTGTTTCCAAGTTGTGATATTATAATTCTCGTACTGTTTCATAACTCTTCAGCTTGGTTGCCCTTGTGTAGGAGCATCACTGACAAACCTACCTTCAGTTTTAACTTATGGTCCAATTCCTGGGAACTTCAGGGTGTTGAGGAACTTAGCAGGATACATCTTTTCCCTGCCAATGTTGTTCCTTGTTGCCTGGCACACATTATCCTGGCTTAGGTATGTCACCTCTTCACCTTGTATCTGGCTCATGATGTGCTTGTTTATCTCCCTTTTCATTTCGTGTACGTAGTATTGCTCTTCTAGGAATTCTCACTCACGATATTTTTGCAATTTGCTTTGGACTCTTGTTTCGGATATTTTTTCTTTTCTGTAGCAGTAGATCTTTTCATTTCGTGGACATAGTATTGCTCTTTCTTCTAGGAATTTTCGCTCATGTATTTTTGCATTGTGCATTGGACTATTTGTCATTTCGGACTTTTTCCTTTCTGTAGCAGTATATCCTTTGGTATTGTAATCCAATCCTCTTCTTTTTTTTTTTTTTTTTTTGACCCGTGACTGTGAGGCAAAAGCCCCACAGCAAAAAAATTTATTAAGACCAAAAGGGGTGTCTGTACATAATAAAAAAGAAGAGGAAACCTACCTATACAAAATTATAAATTGGGGTAAGTTAGAAACCCAAAGCAGGAGGCTAGCCCAATGCTTCCTTTTAATCCTATGAGAAAGCAGTGTCATATCATGAATGAATTGATTCTTCCACCTAGCAAAAAGTGGTCTCTCATTCTGGAAAATTTTGCCATTCCTTGTCTTCCAAATATGCCAACAAGCTGTGATGACCACTTCCATGAAGAAAGGCTTGGCAAAACTCCTTCTAGCTGCTGTTATGGCTGAATACATATCATCATCCAGAGACCAATCAATTTGGAGGTAGGACCAAACTCTCTGACTGAAAGTGCAACCAAAAAATAAATGAAATCTGTCCTCATAATCCCTTGCCGCACAAAGAACACAATGGGTGTCGTCAGTGACATTCCAAATCCAATCCTCTTCTTCATCTGGTGTTGTTTTTTAGCCTCCTATATGTAGTATCCACTCTGTAAATACAGGGACGTTTTATTTTTATATTGGATCATCTGACAAATACTTCAGCCGCATGTTTTGAAACATAAACTATGTGCTCTCTCTCCTCCGCTTATCACCCTTCAAAACAGAAGGAAATAGTTGCTATATACTAGTTTAGACAGCAGAAGAAATCAATTGTTAAATAGCTAAGAGATAATACCAGTTCGTCCATCAAGATCATGCCGATGCTTGTAAGTTATCAGTCGAAGGGTTGATTGAATCCCAAATTCTTATTAATTTGACTTTGGTGTTTCATGCTTGTCCACTTGTGGTTAGTTTACTTAAGTTCTTGTACTCTGTCTTCGAAACAATTTTAGAAATAGTTCTTTTATTCATAGGTACATATGAAATTTGATACTTTGATCAGAAAAAAGCAATCTAACTAAATTATAATGCTGCACGGTGGAAGCTGACAAGATTTTAGTGTTTAATTGATAATACACCTATGAATTTTAAACAGAAAAAGTCATCTAACGAATCACTAATTCACATGAAAGCAGGTTGTTCGGAAACTAGTTGGGAGTCATGTTCTCAGTTTCCAGATCATGTACCCATTGCTATTTTTATGCTACTTTTTACCTTGAACTTCAAGTTGTACAGTTTGTATGCCTCTTTACATTAATTAGTAAGGTGGATTTTTACAGCATGTTCTGTGCTTATGCAGATCAAAGATGAATAATGCCAGAACCCGATGGCCACGAGTCAAAGAAATTTTCATGAGTAATGCCCAGCAAAACGCTGCGGCCGTGTGCTTGGCTTCATCGTGGATATGTAGCAGAGCCTATTTCCGATCTTCAGATGGTATCAGCTGATACAGTGGTTCAGTTTATTGCAGATATCCAGCATCTCGATGCAGCTCTTTGCTCCAGCCTAAAGCAACACAAATGTTGCTCCAGTAAAAATTATCATCCTATCCTGTGAGGACGAGGACAATCAGACAAATTACTGATTGCTCAGAAACAACAGGATATTAGTAGTTGTTGTCTTAGGATGCTGCCCACCATGTAATGAAGTAGCAATGTACATTAGTGCCCCTAGCTGATCTACCAGCTATGTAGCAATCCTGCAAATTGGGTAATCCAGAAGGACCATGTATATATATCAGTTTGACCAGCTAAGTCAGTTTTCACTACCATGTACCATCCTCATCTTCCTAGTTTATACGTACTACAGTAGTGAAAGAACGCAAAGGTTTTGAAAGCTAACTTGGAATAATGAATCATGAGTCTTGTTGAAATCATCATCAAGCCCCTTCTCCGAGTAAAAATCTACTACAGTAGTATTGTGCACCGCAGTAGTTGATAATTAACGCTGGCACTAATTAAATGGCCAGGCGAATCACCGAACCGAAGCCAACATCTATCTACAGAACAATTCAGGAGACGGCCGCCGCGACGCCGTAGTCGTATCCGCGGCAGTGCGGGCTGTCGGCGAAGTCGGCGAGCGGGAAGGAGGTGGAGACGGGGCCGACGTAGAAGCTGAGGCTGTCGCCGGCGCGGTCGACCTCGGCGACCGGGATCCAGAAGAAGAGCACCTTGACGTAGATGCCCTCCAGCGCCGCCAGCTTGTCTGCCGTGGCGGTGCCGGCGATGCGGGTGCTGTACTTGACCAGCCACTGCTTCCCCAGCAGGAACTCGCACTCCCGCGGGAAGTACACCTGGAAGCCGCCGTCCGGGCCGAGCTCGTACCCGGCCACCCCTTCCGGCAGGATACCCCGCGGGAAGTCGTACCGCTCCAGCATCTCGTAAGCCGTCGGCGTCGCCTCCGCAGCTACCGCGACGGCGGCGAGGAGGAGGAGGACCAGGAGGGGGTAGGTGGCCTTGCTGGGCGCCATGGTCGGGAAAGTTCTTGGTTTCTTCTTTTCCTGGGATCTGGGTGGCTTGGTTTGATTGGGTCCGAGCTGGCTACTTCTTACTTGACAAAGGACAATGGAGGTGTTGGCTTTTGTAGCTTATTGTTGGATGGAGGCTTACCTGCTATCACTATTTTTTTAGTTAGAATTGTTTCATTTTAATTGGAGTATGGACTAACATATCTGACCAATCATGGAACAAGTTGTAGTTGTCATGTGTGGTGCATATTTTTACTGCTCAGGGGTAGCTATCTTCTTCATATAGTTTATTTACAAATCACGGCCAGCTTTGGCTTCTCTTTTGGTCACTACACTTTGTTTTGAAAGAAAAACTATGCAATACAAGGTGATGTTTACATATGCTGAGTACATCTACGGAATACTGCTTACTGATTTGCTATGCACTCCACTCAACTGATGTAAGCAAATTCATTTTTAGATGGCATTATAGTTTATGAATCCCGGGATCAGTGACATGACGACATAGATCAATTAAACATATTTATCCATTCGCAAGTGGAGCATTTGGGACGGCGACCTACGGATTTATTTAGGGATAGAGAACCTTAGGAGCAACGTTGAGAAAAGATAATTTATCAAATTATAATGCCGAATCAAAAGGCCATGGATAGAAGGAGACAGGAGGGGATGGACGTGGAAAGAGATGGGAAAAAGGAGATTGTCCCAAGCATCTGTATCGGAAGATTCTCTCTTGCAACAACATGTGATTAGTTGATGGGCCTGGCCCACATGAACAGCGCATCAAACGCGGCCGTCTACGGCACGCTCTGAACTGACCCACCGTGCGGTGCGGTGCTAGGCGCATGGCAATGATGATCGATTAGTTTTGGAAAATGCTTGGTTTAGGTCCCTCCGGGCGCCGTCCGATCGATCGCCATCGTGTGGTTGATATCGCACGCGACGTCACCCCGTTTCTTCTCTTTTCCTTCCCCCATATCGACGGCGCTCCCTACATTTCTCAACATTTCGCGAGGTGGACGAACGCAGAGGCGACACGCGGGGCGATTCCGCGCTGGCCGAGGGGAGCCTCTCCGGCGAATCAGCGAACGGCGGAGGCGGCTCACCTCCGCATCCAGAGGTTCGTTCCGTACCCTCCCTATTCCTACGGTTGCTTCCCTTACCGGCGGTTGGAGGTTTCCGCCGCAACATCAACGGACGGTAGGGTTAGGGTTTCTCCGGTGAACCGCGCGCCGGTGCTGGCGTGTAGTTGTTGTACTCCCGCGCGGTGCTTCCCTTGCCGGCGTTTGGAGGTTTTCGTTGCAAAATCGAGCACGCTAGGGTTAGGGTTTGTCCGGCGAATCGCTCGCTGGCGCTAGCGAGTAGTTGTTGTAGTCCTGCGTGCGTCCATGCTCTTCTCTACGCAGAGGTATCTAGGTTTTTTAGGCGCCTTTTTTTCTGGTTAATTTTTGTTGTGAAGCAGTCAGTTCAGTGAGTAGTTCATCAGATCTAGTTATTTTCCAGTTTCATGTGGTTTGAATTTAACCAAATTTAATCAAATTGAGTTGGTAATTCTTCAGATGTAGTTCACTGCTTTTTTTAGGATTTTTGTTTCATTGCAACATGAAACTAGAAACTGGTATCAATTTATTATTTTTGTTGTTATAATGCTGACTAGTTTTTGTTGTGTGCGAAATTAATTTTGTTGTTGTTGTTGTAATGCACAGTAATTATGTTTATGTTGTAATGCCCATTTATTGTTTGTTGTTTCTTTCTTTTGTTAGTGCAACAACATGGCAGGGAAGGAGAAAGAGGTGGTGTTTCAAATGCGTTTTGCAGCAAAGCGGTTGCGTCGTGTCATTGATAAAGAAATGAGTCCGCGTAAAAGGGAGATCATTGCTGGAAGTGCTTTCAAAGAGTTGCTCCATGTGTCTGGTTTTGCTGCTCCGATGGAGCTCATTGAGTTTGTTGCAATGCATACTAATCCAAGGCTCCGCGAGTTCAGATTCAAGAACAAGTCAATCTTGTTTACTCGTGAGATGGTGAAGAAAGTGCTCGGGGTGCCTTCTGGCCCGAGGCAGATGGATATGTTGAAGAGGAGCGTGCCATCTGACCTCCGTGATATGTACAAGAACAAGGCTGGACACCCATCACTCGCTAGAGCAATCGAGGTCCTCAAGAGCTGCCCTGATACAGATGTGGAAACAGTAATCAGGAGTTTTGGGCTTGTTTCTTTTGGTACAGTTCTTTGCCCAGGCACCGGTAACATGGTCAGATGCGAGTACCTTGGCAGCATGATGGATGTGAATGCCATTGATCAGTATGCTATCGATGAGCACATATTGTGTGAAGTTATGAGGGAGGTGGAGGTTTTTCAAAAGAAGATTGAGAAGCGTCATGAGCTAGATGTTACCAAGATCCAATGGATTGGACAGTGTCTTCCTATGCTTGCGGTATTCCATTTCTCGTACCTTCCATTCGTTTTCTTTTCGCAAACCATCTACATTGAAAGGACACGGATGTCGCCTAGAGGGGGGGGGGGTGAATAGGCGATTTAAAATTATTACGGTTAAGACTTGAATAAATGCGGAATAAAACTAACGTTTAATTTATCAAGCCAAAACCTAAACTAGCTAGGTTCACCTATGTGCACCAACAACTTATGCTAAGCAATATAATCAACTAGGTGATAGCGAGGTATATGACTTTAAGCTCAATGTCTATCACAAAGTAAATAGCATAAGTAAGAAGCTCGGGTATAGAAATACCGAGGCACTTGGAGACGATGATTTATCTCGAAGTTCACTTCCCAATGGAAGCTAGTCTCCGTTGGAGCGGCGCGGTGTTCACCAATGTGAAACACCGAGTAGCCTTGATATGGCACACCGTATCTCCGTTGTGTCTTACCACCAATGTGGCGAGGCACTTGTCACTATGTTGCCGTTGAGGTTGACAACTAGAACCTTTACAAGGGTGAAGCTCACTCCACAAGTTGGAGGGTCTTCACCAAATGCACCGATCCACCAAGACTCGATGCCCAAGGCCGAGGGCTCCCGGCAATGTCTTCGTAGCTACCAAAACTCCGAAGCTAACAAGGTTGAGTCACACTCCACAATTGGAGGCTCCCAACAAATCCCGTGAGCCACCAAGACTCCGAGAAATCAACAACCGTCTAGGGTACCAACGTGCCCTAGAGGAACAAGCTCTAGGACACCAAAGTACCCAAGAGTAACAAGCTTCTCAACTTCACTTTCCACGAATCACCGTGGAGAACTCAAACCGATGCAACTAATGCAATGGCAAGAACACACTAAGTGGTCAAGTTCTTCCAACCCGAATCCAACCAAAGCAACTAATGCTTGGGAGGGATTAGGGAGGAAGAACAAAGGAGGAACACAAAGAAACTCCAAAGATCAAGATCCAAAGTGTTCTCCTCACTTAGAGGAGAAATCAATTGGTGGAAACACGGATCTAAATCTCCTCTCTCTTTTCTCTAAAAAGGTAGCAACAACTATCGGAGAGATTGAGAGAAAGCCAAGCTTGAGAAGGTCAACAATGGAGGGAGAGAATAGCTCAAGAAGTTGGCAAAAAGGTTAATTTATTTTTGGGGAAGAATCCCCTTAAATAGGGGCTCCAAAAATGGAGCCGTTGGAAAAAGAAACGGCAAAAGGAAAAGAGCAGCAAGCTGACCAGCCATCGGGCCGGCCTGGCAGCCGGCCCAGGCCGGCAGGGGAGCCGGGATGCCACCCGGGCAGGCCGGCCTGGGAGCCGGACCAGGCCGGCAGCGAGGCCGGAGAAGCGGAAGGCCTGGCGAGGTCACCCGGGTGGGCCGGGGAATCGGCCCAGGCCGGCGCGGAGGCCGGAGGCCCACTCGAGGGGCCCGGCCGGGAGACCGGACAAGGCCGGCATGGGGGCCGGGATGGCGCCCGAACGGGGCGGCCTGGGAGCCGGCCCAGGCCGGAGGTGAGGCCGGCAGCCCCCCCTTTTTTTATTTTTCCTTTTTAATATTCTGTTTAAAAACCGTCCGATACCGAAATCGCAATATCTTCCACATACGAACTCCGTTTTCGGTAATATTGGACTCGTTGGAATCGTCACAACGAGTACTACAAGAATATACATAGAAACATCATTGTTCAACAAGATATGGTAAAACCAAATGATGAGAGGTAAAACCTTTCTATTAAAAACCGGAAAACCATATCTTTTGCAAATGAAGTCCGAATGACATGAAACCAACTTTGTTGGAAAGAGGACGACAAATGCTACCCAATAACATGTGAGAATATTGAAACCAAGCAAGGGAGATTTTGATAATAAATGGAAGTGTGAAACCTTCCGCATAGATGGACCGACAAAATCTCCGACACCGAAAACTCAATAGGGAACACATATGAGAACCGTTTTCGGTGACCTTGGGCTTGTCATGACAAGCACGACAAGCACCAATATCACACCACGATAAGAGCCAAATAGGAACCAATAAAGATGATGCCAAGGACGCAAAGGTTTGAGCTCTCTACGACCGATACGCTAAAACTCACTTGAGAGCCCCTCTTGATAGTACGGTTACCTATCCTAAAACCCGGTCTCCCAACTACACCGCGAGACCGGTAAAATAGAAACCCTATCAAGATCATACCTTTGCCTTGCGCATTCCACTTGAGCTAGATGATGACGATCTTGAACTACACTCAAGTGGATCACCTTTCTTGATTTTGCTCCGCTTGGTGAAGACACGCATATTGCTCCCCCATACACCAAGATGGGAGAGACACTCTTCGACATATCTTCACATGGCCTTTATCTTGATGATGATCACCACGTGACGCCATCCACCATGGACAACACAGGATCTTGATCAACACAGATGATCACCACGTGACGCCATCCACCATGGACAACATAGGATCTTGATCAACAAATGATCTTCTTCTTCACATGCCCTCACATGCGCTTCTCTTGTATGTTGATCAACTTGCACTTAGCCTTGATCAACATATAATCTTCTTCTTTTAACCTTGACTCCAACATATGGAGTCCAAGCATTCCTTATGGACCAACACTGCACATATAACTCAAAGCACACATTAGTCCATAGAGATTGTCATTAATTACCAAAACAACACATGGGGGCAACCATGCTCTTTCAATCTCCCCCATTTTGGTAATTGATGACAATCCCTTTTGAGAGGGTTTATATAATGAATTAAGCACCCTTGCAAGACAAGGATGCATGAGCATGAGAGGCAAATGCTTAGGAACCAAACGAAAGCATAAAACCGAATCCCTTAAACCCTCTAAAACTTCTCCCCCATTGGCATCGATTGCCGAAATGGGAAGAAAAATTTAGAAGGCCAATATAGTATGAGTTCATCCACAAGGTATGCATTTCTTAAGATATGAGTGAAATCAAATGCACATATCCATTGACGGATAATTAGAGGAAATCAAACTATATTGAGGATCCAAAAGATTGCAAAAGGATGAAATCATTCTAAACATCTCCACAAAAGAGAAAAGCAATCAAGAAGATCCTAACCGAGCGTTCTAAATAAAAATAGAGAAGCTCCCCAATGTTCACGCACTATTGAGGAGTGCACAAATATGGAATCCTCACTCCCCCAAAATCATCTAGAACACTCACCAAGTGCAAGGATGTAAAAATTAAAACAAAACAAAACACTTGCACCAAAGATGTGGTTGAGCCATAAGGAGATACCCATTAAAAGAAATTATCTAGAAAGGCCCAACCAAGAGTATGTGTGTGTGACAAGACAATTAATTTGATAAGACACATAGTATTAACCAAATGGAGATAAGTTATATATCGAGTATTGACACACACAACTTACAAAGAAGATTTTTAAAAAAATATGTTCACAAGCTCAAAGATACTAATTGGAAACTAAACTAATTGAGAAATCCAAGAGCTAGTGAAAACATTTTGGCAACAAAATCAACATACTCACCGTGATGAGCAAGAAGAGAAGAATCTTCAATGGAATGTGAGTGCGCAAAGGTGCAGAAATAAGAGAAGCACTCACGAGACAAACTTGGAGCCACCAAAGAATTATAGATAAAAGACATGGTGGCTTGAAAGAAAGTAGGATACCAAATGAAAGGTGACCTCTCTCATATGTATAGGTTTCTAAGTAGACAATGATATTCATCGACAAAGAAACTTGCACATATAAAATGGTCGAAGAAAGGAGACTATGGTAACCAAAAGGAAGTCATGAATATACAAAAAGAGATTATTGCTTAAAAGCATAGCACATAGCTTAAATTTATCTCATTGTATATAAATGAACTTCAAACACATCAAATGCATCACACATATCACTAAGGGAACAAGAGATAGTGGAAATGCTTTGAGATAGGCAACAAGTATCACAAAGAAATAATTCCAATTGTAGGAAGGTTTTTGCAATTTCATCACAAATATCACAAAGATATACCAAGTGAAGGAAATAAGGCAAAACCACAACAATTGTACATTTAAAGTTTTCATGCCAAGGGGGGGGGGGCAACCTACACAAGGTTGAATACAAGAAAAATATGCATGGTGTAGATACTTGTTACCGAAATAGCATTGGTGAAGATGAGAATTCTTGTTTATCATCAAAGCTTGACTCCAATAATCACATGGTGAGAACACCTTCCTTATATATGAGGCAAGCATCCAATGCATCTCCATTGTACCTAAAACAAAATTCAAGTACAACATGGTTCCCACACTCATTGGGTTCCATAGTAGTTAGATACACTACAATACATAGGAAATATTCCACATAAATATGTGCATATAGATATGAAATTGAATTTCATGCACATCTTAGCCGATTTAGGATTTGGTGAAGTATCCCATATATATTGGATCAAGAAAGACTAGCATACCATAAAATAAATATACTAGTAAATATGCATGCATGGACTTACAAGAACCAAATGAGATACAATTTGGACAAAACACCAAGTAAACCAAGAAGAAAGCACACCAAAGTGTGACACAAAAAGGTTGTCCAAGTTATATCAAAGTCCAAATCAACACATGATTGAGAAAAGAATCAAATCAATATGTGATTGATTCCAAAACACGTCAACACATGAAGTGTGATATCAATAGGAATCAAATCAAACAACACATGAGAGATAAGACACCAATTGAAAAATAGGATACCATTTTGGAGACAAGATACCAAGAGGAGGTTAATACTTGACCGAAATCAAGTAAAGTAAAATAAAGTAATAAGGTATCAAGATTTCCACAATAAATATCAATTGAAGCAAATATCTATGGAGAAGATATTAAATTCCAATTAATACCAATTGAAGGTACCTAGACAAGGTCAATGAGCATATAAGATAAAAGAAAGAGACATGCTCAAAGGATTTTCTCATTTTATAGGATAAACATAAAGCAAGAAATGAGAAAGCAAGACTCCCAAGAGAGAGCAAGGTTACACCAAATAAACCAAACACCCTCTACACATTTCATGATGGCACAAAGCATCAAGAGAAAAGATTTGTCTTCCATAAACACATATGATAGAAATCAAATGCCACTTGAAAGGATCAAATATTGATAGATAGGATAGTGTTCTAAATAAAAGAAATGCTCCCCCAAGATTCATGCATTATTTTTGATATTTGCATTTGAATACAAAATGCACGCACAAGGGATCATTACTCTTCATATTTTATTTACAACACTAAACACTGCCAATTTGAGGTTTAGGATCCTAGCAAGAGGCAAGGAAGGCAGAGGGAGTCAAAATGAATATTTTGGCAAGAGATGGGGCAAATAAAAACCAATGCCAATGTAAGGATAATCAAAAATATTCTACCACAAACATAAATATGGATTGTCCAAGGACAATGACCATTTGGAATTATTTTCCCGGTGATAGAGGTATCCAAGAATATTCTCACAAGATAAAACATATGGCAAGAGATAAGAAATAAGCACCATATTTGACTAAGGTTTGTTGGTAGTTCCAACTATTCAAACCAACCGGCAAGGCCATGGTTAGAATAATATTGAACAAATGGTTTCTCAACTAATGTATGGTGGTGCATATTAGAGAAAAACCACACCAAGCAAACACACACAAACAAGACCCAAAAGATAGCTAGAAAGCAAATTGGAACTTGTTCGAGCTAATATGCCACATAGAAATACGATAATTGACAATATCAAATCTACGTGGCAAAACCTCGAATGTTCACATTTTATGGGATTGTAATATGCACATAGCTTATTACTCCCCCATAATGTGATAATTCTTTTTATCTAAGCAAGAGGCAAATAAAATCAACTAGAGATAATTAATGGATGTTATAGAATTTGAATTTCTCATGAGCATGACACACCACATAGTTACTAGATAATCTTGATATATCAATACTCGGTGGTGTTACTCATATACACACATTTTTAGGTTAGTGAAGTGCACAAAGCATATCACTCCCCCAAAATGGGATAGTCCATTAATCTCTCAAAAGAGCCCATTGAAATCAACACAAGATCCAATAAGGACTCAACACAAAGTTTACACATATATGGAGCGCACATTAACATACACAAACTTGATTGCTCAAGGTAAGTAATAAGCACAACATATACAAGCACATGCTAGGAACAAAACTAACACATGCTAGGGAGCAAGCAACTTTCAATGTATATATATAATTTAAATATAAGTTACCGCAAGAAGGAGCATTGGATATGAGATATGACAATATAATCCAGATGACTTGGCTTGTGAAAATAATAGTCCAGAAGATCCCTTAATTCTTCAAGGATAGCCAAGTCTCCAATGTCCTCCATCACAACCTATTGATCAAGTTTGAGCTTGTTGGTCCCCAACCAAGTTGGGTCCTAAGAGGTTAGTCACAATAGGCTTGGCAACCCAAATGGTTCTTTTCTTGACACCACTTTGAGTCCCCACATATTTGGCAAACACATTGCCAACCCTATCCTTCCTAAGAGAATAAACATCATCAATTATTATGGGGTTGGATAGGGTACCATTAGTGCATGAAGAAGCCAAGTGATCCTTCTCACGGCATAAGTAGCAACATCGACTCTTCTCTTTCTTCTTAATAGGCTCCCCAACTTGAGGAGCAATAACTTGAGTCTTCTTAGGAGGTGGCCCTTGTTCAACTCGAGATTGAGCATGAGATTGAACAATAGGCCGCTTCCCTAGTTGCTTCTCACTAAGTGGCTTCTTCTTCATTGGGCAATCCCTAACATGGTGCCCTTCAACTTTGCACTTGAAGCAAACAATCTTGGCCGAATGATTGACTTGTTCTTGGCCCTTCTTATTGCTACTCTTGGACTTGTTCTTGATATTGGAGTTGAATCCAAGTCCACTCTTGTCATTGGGGGATTTTTGCACACTCAACATGTTGTCAAGTGTGGCCTTCCCTTTATGACGCTTCTCCACATCTTTCTTCAAAGAGGTGGCTTGTACCTTGTGCTCTTTAGACTTCCCTACAAGGTTAGTAGCTACACAAGCACTAGTGGAAGTTGAGGCTTCATTGTTAGAGGAACTAGGCACGAAATGTAATTCAACATATGATTTACCACTAGGTTGAGATGAAGAATTACAAGGACTAGCACATGGTATTATAGCATTTTTAGTAGAAGTTGTGCCATTGTCCACATGAGGCTCACTAGATATTACCTTGGTAGCGATAGCCTCATGAGCTAACTTTAGCTTATCATGAGATACTAGAAGATCCTCATGAGAGCTCGAGAGCTTCTCATGGCTTTCTTCCAATATCTCATAATTGCTAGTTAGCAATTTAAGTTGAGCCCTTAGCTCAACATTCTCCTTTAAAATGAATGCTTCAAAAGAAATAGAGTTAGTAGCACAAGCATCAACATTAATAGCAATGGGAGAACAAGTAGGAAGCTCTTTTAATAATTGAGCTTGGAGTTGATCATGAGACTTAGTGAGATGTGCAAGATAATCTTCCAAGGACTTGACATCCTTTTCAAATTTCACATTAGCCTCAAGAAGTCTAACAATTTCAACAACAAGCTCATCATTTTTAATTTTAAAATCATTAGCCACCTTGAGAGCTCTATCATGGGTTTCATTTACTTTAGATAACTCTAGAGTAAATGTCTCCTCAAGAGATTTCTTGGTGGTTTGGATTTCTTCAAGAGCTTGCTCAAGATTCGCAATTGTGTCCGCATAATTACGTTCGCGGCTAAGACTTTCATTTTCACGAGCTTCCAAATTTTCAATAGTAAGCCCTCGTTCAATAAGGGTGCTCATAATTTCATGTAGGTTCTCACAAGCATTTTCATTCTTTGAAAGAGCATTAAGAACCATTAGACCTTTCTTATTAAAGTAAGCATCATCTTCTTCATCATCATCATTATTGTTATGATCATCACTACTTGATGATTTAGAAGATATGCAAGGACTATCAACACAAGCATGTGAAACATTTATAGTTTTAGATGTGTTTAAGTCCAAAGATAAATCATTGCAATGAGATAGAGATGAAATATTATCTAAAAGAAGCTCACTATCATTATTGCAAAATTTATCCCTACTCACCATTGCATTATTTTGTGGCTTGCCACATGTAGGTGAGGTAGAAGAAGTTGAGAACTCATTACGCCCGGAGGTGGAGTGAGAACAATCATTCTCACTATCCATGGACACACCATAATTGTCTTGAAGCTTGGTCCATAGCTCATGGCCATTCCGATAAGGAGAGATCGACAAAGCAACTGCATTACTCAAAGACTTGAAAATCACTTTAGAAGCTCCATCATCTAGATAAGAATTTTCCTCATCCTCTAGAGGAGAAAAACCCATATCTAGAATTTGCTCTATACATGGATCAATGTCCCGAAATAATCTAGCATGCGATTTCTCCAATCATTATAATTAGTGCCATCGAATATTAAAGGATCATTGTGCACTAAACCACTAGACGACATCTTTACTCTCTAGGCCGTGAAGCCCTATAAAGAGAGAACCTGCTCTGATACCAATTGAAAGGACACGGATGTCGCCTAGAGGGGGGGGGGTGAATAGGCGATTTAAAATTATTACGGTTAAGGCTTGAATAAATGCGGAATAAAACTAACGTTTAATTTATCAAGCCAAAACCTAAACTAGCTAGGTTCACCTATGTGCACCAACAACTTATGCTAAGCAATATAATCAACTAGGTGATAGCGAGGTATATGACTTTAAGCTCAATGTCTATCACAAAGTAAATAGCATAAGTAAGAAGCTCGGGTATAGAAATACCGAGGCACTTGGAGACGATGATTTATCCCGAAGTTCACTTCCCAATGGAAGCTAGTCTCCGTTGGAGCGGCGTGGTGTTCACCAATGTGAAACACCGAGTAGCCTTGATATGGCACACCGTATCTCCGTTGTGTCTTACCACCAATGTGGCGAGGCACTTGTCACTATGTTGCCGTTGAGGTTGACAACTAGAACCTTTACAAGGGTGAAGCTCACTCCACAAGTTGGAGGGTCTTCACCAAATGCACCGAGCCACCAAGACTCGATGCCCAAGGCCGAGGGCTCCCGGCAATGTCTTCGTAGCTACCAAAACTCCGAAGCTAACAAGGTTGAGTCACACTCCACAATTGGAGGCTCCCAACAAATCCCGTGAGCCACCAAGACTCCGAGAAATCAACAACCGTCTAGGGTACCAACGTGCCCTAGAGGAACAAGCTCTAGGACACCAAAGTACCCAAGAGTAACAAGCTTCTCAACTTCACTTTCCACGAATCACCGTGGAGAACTCAAACCGATGCAACTAATGCAATGGCAAGAACACACTAAGTGGTCAAGTTCTTCCAACCCGAATCCAACCAAAGCAACTAATGCTTGGGAGGGATTAGGGAGGAAGAACAAAGGAGGAACACAAAGAAACTCCAAAGATCTAGATCCAAAGTGTTCTCCTCACTTAGAGGAGAAATCAATTGGTGGAAACACGGATCTAAATCTCCTCTCTCTTTTCTCTCAAAAGGTAGCAACAACTATCGGAGAGATTGAGAGAAAGCCAAGCTTGAGAAGGTCAACAATGGAGGGAGAGAATAGCTCAAGAAGTTGGCAAAAAGGTTACTTTATTTTTGGGGGAGAAGCCCCTTAAATAGGGGCTCCAAAAATGGAGCCGTTGGAAAAAGAAACGGCAAAAGGAAAAGAGGCAGCAAGCTGCCCAGCCATCGGGCCGGCCTGGCAGCCGGCCCAGGCCGGCAGGGGAGCCGGGATGCCACCCGGGCAGGCCGGCCTGGGAGCCGGCCCAGGCCGGCAGCGAGGCCGGAGAAGCGGAAGGCCTGGCGAGGTCACCCGGGTGGGCCGGCCGGGGAACCGGCCCAGGCCGGCGCGGAGGCCGGAGGCCCACCTGAGGGGCCCGGCCGGGAGACCGGACAAGGCCGGCATGGGGGCCGGGATGGCGCCCGAACTGGCCGGCCTGGGAGCCGGCCCAGGCCGGAGGTGAGGCCGGCAGCCCCCCCTTTTTTCTTTTTCCTTTTTAATATTCTGTTTAAAAACCGACCGATACCGAAATCGCAATATCTTCCACATACGAACTCCGTTTTCGGTAATATTGGACTCGTTGGAATCGTCACAACGAGTACTACAAGAATATACATAGAAACATCATTGTTCAACAAGATATGGTAAAACCAAATGATGAGAGGTAAAACCTTTCTATTAAAAACCGGAAAACCATATCTTTTGCAAATGAAGTCTGAATGACATGAAACCAACTTTGTTGGAAAGAGGACGACAAATGCTACCCAATAACATGTGAGAATATTGAAACCAAGAAAGGGAGATTTTGCTAATAAATGGAAGTGTGAAACCTTCCGCATAGATGGACCGACAAAATCTCCGACACCGATAACTCAATAGGGAATACATATGAGAACCATTTTCGGTGACCTTGGGCTTGTCATGACAAGCACGAAAAGCACCAATATCACACCACGATAAGAGCCAAATAGGAACCAATAAAGATGATGCCAAGGATGCAAAGGTTTGAGCTCTCTATGACCGATACGCTAAAACTCACTTGAGAGCCCCTCTTGATAGTACGGTTACCTATCCTAAAACCCGGTCTCCCAACTACACCGCGAGACCGGTAAAATAGAAACCCTATCAAGATCATACCTTTGCCTTGCGCATTCCACTTGAGCTAGATGCTGACGATCTTGAACTACACTCAAGTGGATCACCTTTCTTGATTTTGCTCCGCTTGGTGAAGACACGCATATTGCTCCCCCATACACCAAGATGGGAGAGACACTCTTCGACATATATTCACATGGCCTTTATCTTGATGATGATCACCACGTGATGCCATCCACCATGGAAACACAGGATCTTGATCAACACAGATGATCACCACGTGACGCCATCCACCATGGACAACATAGGATCTTGATCAACAAATGATCTTCTTCTTCACATGCCCTCACATGCGCTTCTCTTGTATGTTGATCAATTTGCACTTAGCCTTGATCAACATATAATCTTCTTCTTTTAACCTTGACTCCAACATATGGAGTCCAAGCATTCCTTATGGACCAACACTGCACATATAACTCAAAGCACACATTAGTCCATAGAGATTGTCATTAATTACCAAAACAACACATGGGGGAAACCATGCTCTTTCATACATGGACAGTGTCTTCCTATGCTTGCCTAATGTAGCTTTTTATGTTTGTTCTTTTTTTGCAGATCATCTACATGGATTTCCTGAGCTACCCACCTGTTGCTCCCAATGATCACAACATAAATTATGGTATTCCAAGGATTTGTTTCACATGCAATGCGGACTTTCAATTTGTTGTTGTAATTGACAAGAACAAGTTGAGCCTCAGCCTTTCTACCTTCGGAAACCGTCCAGTAAGTTTTTTACCCCAAGCTACAATATATCTCGTGTACTTGTCGTGTTTTGGTGCTGACCGGTTCCCTTGTTTTATCTGGGACCTTATCTTTTTGTGTTATTTTTATTGTGTGTAGCTGCTGCCCCTGTCGAGGACTATATATGCTGGTGCAGCTCCTGAAAATGTTCAAGCTCCTCATGTGTCTTTTAATCAGGATGCTGATGAGGACATGGAAGATGTTGAGGTGAACCCTTCAGCCTCCCTCAATGATTGGCTCAACAATAGCTTGCCAACCAGCCAAGAGTTAGAGGTGAGTTCTTGATCCTCAAGAATATCTTTACTGTTATTTTATTTTGTTTTCCAATGCACTGATTATTCTTTTTGTTGTACTATGTTTACTTTTTTGTATCCATACAACTATTTTTTAATAACATTACTGAAATTAAAATGTTGAGTTGTAGTCATTTAAATGTTCAAAGGTCCACTTGTATGAAACTTGTTTGTAATACTATTTTAGTTTTTGTTTCAATACTACTTTCTGTTTCAATACTACTTTTACTTTGTACTAGTAGTTCATATGATTTGTTGAATTGGATAATTATTTTTTGTATCTTTTGTTGCAGGTTCCTCCACATCTAGTTGGACTGTACAAGAAGCACAAGGAACAGTATGCAGTGGATGTTGATGTTGCATGTGCCAGTTTTGTTAGTGTACTGAAGGCTATCCATGCGAAGCGTTTGGCATCGGTTCTACTCGACGTAGATGCTGCCAAATCTGTTGAGTGTAGCTTCACCATCCCCTGCCCTACCAGAGGCGTAGAGCCTTCAGTTGCGGATGCATTTGAAGATGCACCAGCAAATGAGCCAAGACAAAAGGATGTTGAAAATCCGATGGCCAGTGCTGCCCAGCCATCTTTTGTGGCCAGCATTGCCCAGCAATCTGTTGCAGAAAGTGACCAGCTTATGAAGGATTCAAATGTTGTCAATCCAACAAATATCAAGCATGCTCCAACCAGTGCTGCCCAACCTTCTGTTGTGACCAGTCCAGAAAGGAACACACAGCAGCCAGTGTGTGATGGCAAGTCTCCTGCTGCGGACACAAATGAAGGTTCTAAGCTACCGCCTCCACAAATCATGCCATCCCCTAGAAAATGCAATATTTCACCAGGCTATTGGGATGATGTGCCGTCGATGGATCTGTTTCCGGCAGGTTCAGAAGATGCCAATTTTTTTGATAGCATTCCAGATAGCCCTACCAGAATTGCAAGGATGCTCCAGTCCCGTGCGCCTGCCACTAGTCCAGATTCTGGTTGCCGTGAGTCCTCGCCGAACACAGTGCGAGTGCCGGTAGTTACAGTGGAGGACACCCCAATAAACTCTGTAGTCAAAGTGTGCGCTCCACTAGTCACACTGGAGGACACTCCAGATGCAAATTCCACTGCCCCAGCTGGTATGTTCATTCTTTTTATGTTTTCTGTTTTTGTTGTAATACTCACTTTTTTATATTTGTGAACTCATGGTGCATACCTTGTGTTTTGTACCAGCAAGTACATTGATCGAGGTTACTAGTGGGCCCTTAACTCATGAGAAGAAAAACCGGCACAAGAGAGCAGCCAAGACAGATGATAGCCCTCCCAAGATGAAGAAGATCAAGGTTTCGATGCAGAGGAAGCAGTTTACAAAAAGTTCATCGAACATAAACGTAAACCAAAGCCGATTAAGAAGGATTCCCAGTGAGTTACTGCACTATCTCATATGTTGCAATAGGTCACCATTTTTGTACAACTAGTAAAAAAAATTGTGTCAACACAAATGTTTGATTTTGTTGCAATTATTACTGGAGCACTTTCTATGCTCAATCAGACCAGTATGTTGCAATAGGCGTCTGTTTTTGTATACGTAGTACTATTTTTTTGTGTCAAAAGCATATTTGACTTGTTGGGCTTTTTTATCAGACTAGTATATTGCAATAGGTGTCTGTTTTTGTATACGTAGTACTATTTTTTTGTGTCAAAAGCATATTTGACTAGTTGGGCTTTTTGTAACAAGTATTTATTTATTCTGCTCAATCAGACCAGTATGTTGCAATAGGCGTCTGTTTTTGTATACGTAGTACTATTTTTTTTGTGTCAAAAGCATATTTGACTTGTTGGGCTTTTTTATCAGACCAGTATGTTGCAATAGGCGTCTGTTTTTGTATACGTAGTACTATTTTTTTTGTGTCAAAAGCATATTTGACTTGTTGGGCTTTTTTATCAGACCAGTATGTTGCAATAGGTGTCTGTTTTTGTATACGTAGTACTATTTTTTTTGTGTCAAAAGCATATTTGACTTGTTGGGCTTTTTGTAACAAGTATTTATTTATTCTGCTCAATCAAACCAGTATGTTGCAATAGGCGTCTGTTTTTGTATACGTAGTACTATTTTTTTGTGTCAAAAGCATATTTGACTTGTTGGGCTTTTTGTAACAAGTATTTATTGCAAACTAATTTTTCTTGTGTCATATAACCACTTTTGTTTTTTACAGCAAACCCTTTGTCTCAATTGGGAATTTCTTTGTGCCGTACAAGAACTTCCAAGCTTCGTTGAAGCCACGGGCATGGATGGATAATGAAGTAATGTCCTTGTTTGTTGAGAAGTTTAACATTGAGAACCAATTAAAAATGTCTACCAACAAAAAGCTGAGAAAGAAGTTTGCATTTTCTGTTCACATGACTGTATGCGGTGACCCAGCACACCACTGCATGGTGTAGTGTGCAAGTCGTTGACATAATACTCACAGAAGGACCTATCCGTGAATATTACATCCTTCAGAGTGGTACAACAGAAACATAGCAGGTCCAAGGTAACACTATAGGATTACAACAATATTCAATACAAAATCTCGAGAACCTCCTCGATACATAGAGGATAGCCTCGTGCAAATGAAATCCAGAACAAATCCAATTCGTATCACTAAGCTAGAGATCAACTCTAGCTCTAACTCCTAATCCACTACTGCTGTTGCCACCACCTTAATCTACTCTATCTGGAATAAGATTATTCGGACTTGTACGCATTCCTCCAGTAAGCGTGGTCTCCTCCCTGGCAGTGTGATCCCAGCGTTGTCATTGCTCATGCGATGTTACCATTGTTGTCATTCCGTTGATGAAGTAGCGGTTGACTCCTTGTTGAAGGTTTCAATGTCGTGAGGGATCACCGTCAACTCCTTTGATGGCTCCAAAGTCTAAGCAGGGGGTCAAAAGGGCAAGGGTGAGTAACCAGCGTTACCCAGCAAGTCCATTATGTACGGTGGGAAGTTCGATGCACTAGCTACAGCTTTAGACTCCAGGGAGCCTTAAGCTTAATGCAAGGTTTTTGTAAACATTTCTTCAAGAGGTTGCTTTTATTTCTGAAGACTATGCCCGTCATCCTTCACAGGGCTAGAACTTTCATGGAGTTCCTTTCCTGCAGCGTTCGCAGCTCCTTCCCGGAACAGGGAGTAACATAGTTACATTTTTTTTACAGTCTGCAGAGGTGCGTTACTTTACCCATAAGAGATCAAGACTTTGTTGCACAACCGGGTGATCTTTCCCGTCCACACTCTCTTTGGTGTGGGGCCCAGTTTTTGATCCAAGTCATTCACTGTGCCTCTCCGCACAACGCATGCCCACCCAATTCATGCATAGCGAGTTTACCCCTGATGCTCTACCCCTCACGGTAGACACCTAGGCTCTCCTTGCAGACCATCGTAGACCCCAGTCTCCGTGGGAATTAAGGGATCCCACCCATGTGCATGTAGTCCCGCAAGACCTACAGCCTACGGCACTGGCAGCCCGTTGACATGCATCCGGGAGAAGTACAGATGGCATTTCCCGTCCCATTCCAGGTCTTATGGTTAACGCGTCTTTACGGCGCAATCATTATGACGGCATTTGTTGTTAATCCTAGGTAATACTTTCCCGTGCAAATGGGACCTCCGGACCTATTCATCTTACCATGGTCCCATCTACCATCCATAATAGGTTACCACCAAGCAGGTAGATAGCCAAATAGTCATATTATTAAAGAAATAGGTTTTTATGCTTTCTTTTGTATAAAGGTGATAGTATAATAGGATTTTGCAAATAGTTTTCTAACAAATATTTCAAGAGGTATGAGCAAGTGATGAACTTGCCTGCGATAGAGATGGCCGTTCATGCCCTTCGGGGTTCTAGGGTTGCGTCAGAACCCGGAGATCTGAAAACAGCAAAGTAGTCCGGGTAAGGACTACTGGAAACACTTGCAATATGCTATTATGCATAAATATGAGATGCATCGTATATAACCCAAAATACCCAAACTCACAAGTAAGCGCTTAGTGTTATTGATTACTTTGTTAAAGGTGAAATACTTTGAGTTGTTATCACATTCAGACTTAAGTGTTTGTTATGATTAACGAAGTAATGTTTTACATGATTAATAAACAACTACAGGTGCTCAGTTAAGGATTGCATTTATTTCATAATTTTATTTTATTTAACTACTTTCAAAAAGTAATAACATTAGAGTGATAGATTTTCAAATGAACTCCTTTTTGTGTGTTTTACCTAGGATGAGTAACAGGACAGTCATTTACATTATGGTATTTGAGTTCAAGTTTTATGTGTTGAACCTTTATTTCAAATTTATTTTCTTTTAGAAAATTAGGTGCTTTAAAAGCTAGCACAATTTAATTCTAGTTACTATCTTTTAATTAATTACATAAGAAAATTATTTTCAAATAATTTATTTTAAAATAATTGAAATCATATCCATTTATGGATCTTAGTATTTTTTATTCAATAAAACCTTTTCAATAAATTAAATAAAAATCAAATTTGAAATCCTTAAAAAAATTGGAGTTGAAAACATATTTTTATTTAATTTTAGGAATTTAACTGGATTTCAAAATTTTAAGTGATGCTTAAGTGGCATTTTGGTAATTCTAAACAACTTTTAATTTTAGTTACTAAACTATGAATGAATTTGTCATATTTAAATAGGTTTTATTTTTCTAAGAATTTTGGTATATTATTTGTAATTTTCTGAATTATAGAATAAAAGTTATTGAATTTACAATTTTTAAACACTTTCTGGAATTATTTAAATAGCTGCCAGAGGGTCCCACATGTCAGGAATTTATTCAATTACTAAAACTATTTCTAAATGATTAAAATACTGACATGCCGGCCCCACCGTGACGTCAGCATGACGTCACCACGGTAGTGCACGGCGCTGCCGGTGACGGACCGGCCGATTCCGGCCACGCCGGCAAGCGCGGCCAGACGCGCTGGATGCGCCTGGAGGAGAGGAACGCAGGGGTGGCGTCGCTTGGACCAAATGGTCACCGAAACAGCTCCGGCGACCATGGCCAGCAGCGGCCGGAGGCGGAGCACGTCGGGGTCGGCGACCGGAGGCGAGAGGGAGAGGGCAAAGGTTATGGGGAGGATCCCCTGCTTACCAGGAGCTCGGTGGAGTGGCCGGGGAGGCGCGGGGAGGTCGGACAGCGACGGAAATCGTCCATGGCGGCGGCGGCCGGAGCGGGAAACGGCAGCTCGATTCCGGCGATTGGGACCGTCCCAGCACGCACGGCTCAAGGAGAAGGAAGAGGAGCACACGGCGGAGCTTGGGGTAGCATTGGCTTGGGCTCAGGAGACCGGAGACAATGGCGATTCACGGCGGCCGACGAACTAGGGTTCGGTGCGCGGGGAAGAAGAGAGCAAGAAAGAGAGAGAGCTTGCGGAAGAGAAAGAGGAGGAGGGCGAGATGCAGACGGCGTCTCGCTCTTATCCGCGCGAGAAGCAGGCAAGCAGGAGGTGGCAACACCGGTGGCGACGTCGCTATCATCCTTCTGGCCGGAAGGAAAGGAGAAAGAAAAGAAAAGGCAATTTTCCAAAAAAAACCCTGGACTTGTTTGTAATTACTGAAATTCTTTAAAACAGAAACTTCACCCTACTAATTTAGGGCTTTTCGATAAGTCCAAAAATCATAGAAAAATTCATGGATGCTCCTAATATAGTAGAGAAGCTCCACATATTTTTGTTTTGAATTATTGAAACATCTTAGTCCCATTTAAAAATAGAGATATGTTTTAGTCATTTAAATGTATTCTCCATTTATTTAAGATGCACCCAATCTTGTGTTCAAAAGCATACTTGCCATGAACATGATCAACTATTAATCATTTTATTACGAGGTTGGGATGCTCAAGTAGCTTTGCAAGATTCATATTTGTGGTCTTTATCATTGGGCTATCTTCTCTCTTGGGATTTGATTCCATTAGAGAAATATTTTATGAGGCTTTCTTAGATAGGAACTTGATTGGATGAAGAGGTTGATACTTTGCCTTCTTGGTAAAAGATTCAGTGTGCCTCTTGTCCCTTCTTCTTGTATTTATCAATGCTGCTCCTCATCCTTGTTGACTGCTTGACTCCAAGTGTTATAGCTGATCCAAGTCTGATCCATAATCCCTTGTCGCCTTTGTAGTAAAGTTGATCCTTGTAGTCAATATTTGGATATTAGGGCAAGTTCCTAATATCCATTACTTAAGCTCCATAATTAAGTTGCCTCACCCTTATGGTGAGGGCAAACATTTAGATCACAAGGAACTTTGTTTTGAACCTTATTTATTTTATTTGACATTCAATTACTTTTAGGTATACAAAAGAAATCTGTTAACAAGGTAGCTGATCTTGTTACCAAACTACTTCTATATAACACACAAAGCCTTTGAATCTCATCCCAAGTTTCTTTCTTATTTGATTTGTCTTGCAGGAATGTCTTTGGAAAGATTTGAAGATAAGAAGCTAAGATCAAAAGAGAAGATCAAGTTTGTTGTAAAATAGGATTACTTAAGCATTTATATTAGCTTTTTATGGTTGAGGCAAAGCAAGGACAAAGTTTTCTGGTTTTCAACCAATTACATTATTAATTTGTTTTAATAACTCTTTGAGTGGTGATAGGTGTTGAGTTGGTGATTTACTTATGAGTTATTTGCTTATTTGAATAAGCATGCATAACTTTGTTATTCATCTAAATAAGTTCTCCAATTCAATACCATTTGTATATTCCAATTTGGATCTGATTTCCCGCAACCAGTAAAAATGCCTGGAGATCATATCAAAACATATCACATTCACCTCAGATGAGCTAAACTCTACTCATGAAGTTGAATGATCTCCAATCCCTCCAGGGTTTTATTTTGCGAAAAATTTATTCGGATTTTCAGATGCATGCATGCAGATGCACAAAATCATACTTCTACCCTTCGTTGGTTACTAAATACTGGGGTATTACACTGTAAGTAATTGTTTCTCAATGTTATCTATGTTGACTATTTTTTGTTGTTGTTGCTGCACTTTTCACGTGCTTATGAGTACTTGTTCGAAACCCAGTTGGAACTGATGAAGGACCCTTCTAAGTTCGATTCACAAAAAATTATGTTGGAGTTCAAAAATGCTTGTGACAGATTCAACATACATAAACAAGACCTGGTTAGTTTTTAGACCTTTTTAAAGTTGTTGTACTAGTCTCACCCCCTGTTCTCATTTCCTATTTGTTTTTTGTTGTAGCTTTTCTTTCCAGTTGTGCACGAGAAACATTGGGTCACATGCTGCATCAATCTGTTGTGCAAAGAATTAAACACCTTCGACTCTATCCGGTCCACCAAAAAAGGATGTGCTACTGAGAAGGCTATTAGCAACTTGGTGTGTAAACTTGTCATTTTTCAAGCATTCTTATCTTTTTTATTGTCCCATATTTTTGTTCTTTTTCATTATTTCATTGCTTCTTTCGTGCTTTTTTGTTGGTGTGCAGATCACAAACTTTTCTTCACTTGCAAAGGAGGCTGGAACTTTCCCTTTCGACATATCAACATTCAAACGTGCAGGACCAGTTGATTACCCGCAGTAGCCCAACATGTGTGACTTGTTGCTTTATCCTTCTTGTTTCTCAAGATTTATTTGTTTCTAGCTTTTATTTATAATTTCTTGTCCTTCTTTCCAGCTAGGACTGCGGGTTCTTCGTGATGCTGTACATGGTGAATTGGGACGGGAAGGTGATGATACTGTTTGACAGGGATGCTATCCCCTACTATCGCAAGGTCGTTGTTGCAGGATTCATCAAGCATCCGATGAACACCGAAGACTCTTCCAAGGTGTTTGAAGATGAATTCTACGAGTGAAGATCACATTTTGTTCACGGGGCAACGCTGTGTAGTAGTTGCTTGTCAGTTTTGCTACCATCTGTGTAATGCAGGGCCTCACTTTTGTTGTGAATGGCCTCACTTCCTATGTTTAATTTCACTGTTATGTGTAATTGTATGCACCTATGCAATATTTTTCCTACGTGTAATGGCATGCACCTTTTTCCTATGCTAGTTGTTAAACAAGTGCCCTTTCATCCATATATAAATCTTGTCATCCTTTTTTATCTGTTTATGAAGAGGGTATATGCAGAAAAAATTCATAATTAATTTGTTTCATCAACAACCATTTTTTGTTGTGATGGAAATCTAATTTCCACATTATATATTTTGTTCCAATACAAACCAATTTTTTTTGTAACAGCAACTTGTTTGCAATAAAAAGTTTGTACGAAATTCACAAGGATACTTATCCGAAGTATCAAGAATGTTGCCAGATTCTTGAATACAACAAAAGTCTGTCAGATTTAAGTTTTCTACTTTTTTGTTCAAACTGAAACATATTGTTGTTGTAAAGGTTACACATATTTGTTGCCAGGGATTTATTTTTTAAACACAACCGATTGATTCAAAGTTTTTATAAATTTCTCTTTGCAACAAATTTCTACAACCAATTCACATGGTATAAGAATAAAAAATAAGTTTGTTTCAACAATTTTATGCAATAATGAATATGTCTCAAAAAGTTCATCCAATTCACAGCTACAACTAATTTTTTTACAAAGGTATCAATATTGCATGGGGAACTCTACAACTTTAACGCAACTTCCACATCCGGCACCATAGTGTGCTGAATCGAGCCTCCTTGCTACATCGCATCAACTTCTTGCACCACAGCAAAAACAAGGAACCCACCACCTTGTTGCGGTCCAGCTCCTTGTTGAATCGCAGCAACTCTAGCAGCTTTTAGATATTCACAATCTGCCACATGGTGGTCTCCCAAGCAGTACGCACACCTTATCTTTGTTGTTCTTTGCTTCTTCTTGAATGCTGGTTTGGTAGGCTTTTCATCCTTCTTTGTGGTAGGTTTTGTAGGTTCAGTATCCTTCTTCCCTTTTGCCCTCTTTTTTGCATTGTCTTCATGTTGTTCAACAAGTGGCTTCTTCCTCTTTTTAGTCTCTGTTGGACGACCTTTCTTTTTCTTCCGCTTGGGGTTTTTCAAACCACCTTCTCCTAAAGGTTGCTCATCTTGTTGCGACGGTGGAGCTTCTTCTTCTTGTTGTGACGGTGGATTTTCTTATTGGTTTACCTCTCCAAATTGTGCTCCTCTCCTCGTTGCATCAACCACAGCACTAACACTATCAATAGCAGCTGAAACTAGCTCATAGGTCTCATCACTAAAGCAAGCATCCGAAGCCAGGCGATTCATTTTCCTGCACAACCGGTTGTACCTCAAGATGTTAGTGCCAGGAACTCCAAATATGCGTGAACGATTGTTGGCGTCAGGCACCAGAGCATCTAGTGTGGCTAATCTGGCCCATCTATCCATCAAATATCTTGCTGGTATTAGCTGGACATTACAATGCACCATAACCCTGACAATGTGTGGGCACAACAAGCCACACATGTCAAACATGTTGCAACTGCAGTCATACAATCCGCTCGCAACATCTGCTTGCACTTGATATGTCTTTGTGTCATCTGCATCATTAGAACGAAGTGCGAAAAATTGCACAGGACCACCTTCTTGCTGTTGAATGTTGTAGCTAGTGTTCGCAGCAATTAGTTTCTGGAACCTGTCAAACACCTCCCTTGTGTAGAACCCTGAAGCTTGCTTTTCAATGTTGTAACTACATAATTTTTTTGTTGTACACACAGTCAGGATATGTAAGATTATACATACATTAATGTTGTGATACAACAAAAGCACAGTTTTAATTTTATTTATGTTGCTACTAGTCCACAATTTTTTGTTGCTCACGTACCTGCCCCATAGTGGAGGAAATGTTGTATCAATAATGAAGCCTGCATTGTCCTCGCGGTCTAGCATGAGATCTTGGCACAGCTCAAATTGTCTCACGAAATTCCACACCGAATCGGAGGGGTGAACAAGAGTCTTGAAGTAGGAATTCAAGCCCTCAGATATCCCAGTTGTGCTTGTGAAGGGGAAAAAGTTGTGCCTAAAGTACACCGGTGCCCATGTTTTTCTTGAAGCCCACATGTTTTTTAGATGTCTATGCTCAGTCATTTGAAACCATTGCAACATATGCTTCCAACTGTTCTCAAACTCATCAATTGTGTCGGTGTCGAAGATGCATGCCCAAAAAGCCTGAGCAAATGGTTCACCTTGTTGCAGTGGCTTCCCAATTTTGGTCTTCGCAACTCTGATAACATGCCAGAAACAACATCTGTGGATAGCATCCGGAAAAATCATACTTATGGCAGTTGCCATGGCCTGGTCTTGGTCTGTCATTATGTGCACCGGTTGCACTCCATCCATTGCTGCCAGCCATTTCTCAAACACCCATTTGAAACCATTGATTGTTTCATTAGCAAGCAAAGCACATCCCAACACCACTGTTTGGAGGTGGTTGTTGATACCAACAATTGGGGCAAACGGCATGTTGTATCGGTTGGTACAAAATGTTGTGTCAAAGAATACACAATCCTTATATTTGGGATACAACGACCTAGTTCTTCCATCAACCCAAAAGAGTGCATTCACAACATTTTCACTGTCAACTTGTGTTGCATAGAAGAAATTGGGATTTTCTGCTCGCCTCTTCTCAAAATACTCCACAGTAAGGTCCATGTCTCGAATCAACAGTTTTGCCCTCATCTTTGACCTTTCATTTGTAACATCTCTCTTCACATAGCCCAGGTTCCTTGGGTCTCCGCCATGTGAATCCCCCAACAATCCCATGATGTCCGAAGTTCGCAAGTTGCGATTATGAAGGAGTTCCAGGAATTCAAGGTCTTCTTCGGGGATATTTCTATGAGAGCGGTAGTACCTACAACGCCCTACTTGCTGCACCATTGGGTGTGTGTGCTCTTCATTGAATGTTGTTACAACATAACAACCTTGCTCCAATGGCCCTTGCTGCAATGAAACAATCATGTGTGCTTTGCAATTGTGTCGCAATACCCTATTTCAATCAGACTAGTATGTTGCAATAGGCGTCTGTTTTTGTATACGTAGTACTATTTTTTTGTGTCAAAAGCATATTTGACTTGTTGGGCTTTTTTATCAGACCAGTATGTTGCAATAGGCGTCTGTTTTTGTATACGTAGTACTATTTTTTTTGTGTCAAAAGCATATTTGACTTGTTGGGCTTTTTTATCAGACCAGTATGTTGCAATAGGTGTCTGTTTTTGTATACGTAGTACTATTTTTTTTGTGTCAAAAGCATATTTGACTTGTTGGGCTTTTTGTAACAAGTATTTATTTATTCTGCTCAATCAAACCAGTATGTTGCAATAGGCGTCTGTTTTTGTATACGTAGTACTATTTTTTTGTGTCAAAAGCATATTTGACTTGTTGGGCTTTTTGTAACAAGTATTTATTGCAAACTAATTTTTCTTGTGTCATAACCACTTTTGTTTTTTACAGCAAACCCTTTGTCTCAATTGGGAATTTCTTTGTGCCGTACAAGAACTTCCAAGCTTCGTTGAAGCCACGGGCATGGATGGATAATGAAGTAATGTCCTTGTTCGTTGAGAAGTTTAACATTGAGAACCAATTAAAAATGTCTACCAACAAAAAGCTGAGAAAGAAGTTTGCATTTTCTGTTCACATGACTGTATGCGGTGACCCAGCACACCACTGCATGGTGTAGTGTGCAAGTCGTTGACATAATACTCACAGAAGGACCTATCCGTGAATATTACATCCTTCAGAGTGGTACAACAGAAACATAGCAGGTCCAAGGTAACACTATAGGATTACAACAATATTCAATACAAAATCTCGAGAACCTCCTCGATACATAGAGGATAGCCTCGTGCAAATGAAATCCAGAACAAATCCAATTCGTATCACTAAGCTAGAGATCAACTCTAGCTCTAACTCCTAATCCACTACTGCTGTTGCCACCACCTTAATCTACTCTATCTGGAATAAGATTATTCGGACTTGTACGCGTTCCTCCAGTAAGCGTGGTCTCCTCCCTTGGCAGTGTGATCCCAGCGTTGTCATTGCTCATGCGATGTTACCATTGTTGTCATTCCGTTGATGAAGTAGCGGTTGACTCCTTGTTGAAGGTTTCAATGTCGTGAGGGATCACCGTCAACTCCTTTGATGGCTCCAAAGTCTAAGCAGGGGGTCAAAAGGGCAAGGGTGAGTAACCAGCGTTACCCAGCAAGTCCATTATGTACGGTGGGAAGTTCGATGCACTAGCTACAGCTTTAGACTCCAGGGAGCCTTAAGCTTAATGCAAGGTTTTTGTAAACATTTCTTCAAGAGGTTGCTTTTATTTCTGAAGACTATGCCCGTCATCCTTCACAGGGCTAGAACTTTCATGGAGTTCCTTTCCTGCAGCGTTCGCAGCTCCTTCCCGGAACAGGGAGTAACATGTTACATTTTTTTTACAGTCTGCAGAGGTGCGTTACTTTACCCATAAGAGATCAAGACTTTGTTGCACAACCGGGTGATCTTTCCCGTCCACACTCTCTTTGGTGTGGGGCCCAGTTTTTGATCCAAGTCATTCACTGTGCCTCTCCGCACAACGCATGCCCACCCAATTCATGCATAGCGAGTTTACCCCTGATGCTCTACCCCTCACGGTAGACACCTAGGCTCTCCTTGCAGACCATCCTAGACCCCAGTCTCCGTGGGAATTAAGGGATCCCACCCATGTGCATGTAGTCCCGCAAGACCTACAGCCTACGGCACTGGCAGCCCGTTGACATGCATCCGGGAGAAGTACAGATGGCATTTCCCGTCCCATTCCAGGTCTTATGGTTAACGCGTCTTTACGGCGCAATCATTATGACGGCATTTGTTGTTAATCCTAGGTAATACTTTCCCGTGCAAATGGGACCTCCGGACCTATTCATCTTACCATGGTCCCATCTGCCATCCATAATAGGTTACCACCAAGCAGGTAGATAGCCAAATAGTCATATTATTAAAGAAATAGGTTTTTATGCTTTCTTTTGTATAAAGGTGATAGTATAATAGGATTTTGCAAATAGTTTTCTAACAAATATTTCAAGAGGTATGAGCAAGTGATGAACTTGCCTGCGATAGAGATGGCCGTTCATGCCCTTCGGGGTTCTAGGGTTGCGTCAGAACCCGGAGATCTGAAAACAGCAAAGTAGTCCGGGTAAGGACTACTGGAAACACTTGCAATATGCTATTATGCATAAATATGAGATGCATCGTATATAACCCAAAATACCCAAACTCACAAGTAAGCGCTTAGTGTTATTGATTACTTTGTTAAAGGTGAAATACTTTGAGTTGTTATCACATTCAGACTTAAGTGTTTGTTATGATTAACGAAGTAATGTTTTACATGATTAATAAACAACTACAGGTGCTCAGTTAAGGATTGCATTTATTTCATAATTTTATTTTATTTAACTACTTTCAAAAAGTAATAACATTAGAGTGATAGATTTTCAAATGAACTCCTTTTTGTGTGTTTTACCTAGGATGAGTAACAGGACAGTCATTTACATTATGGTATTTGAGTTCAAGTTTTATGTGTTGAACCTTTATTTCAAATTTATTTTCTTTTAGAAAATTAGGTGCTTTAAAAGCTAGCACAATTTAATTCTAGTTACTATCTTTTAATTAATTACATAAGAAAATTATTTTCAAAAATTTATTTTAAAATAATTGAAATTATATCCATTTATGGATCTTAGTATTTTTTATTCAATAAACCCTTTTCAATAAATTAAATAAAAATCATATTTGAAATCCTTATAAAATTTGGAGTCGAAAACATATTTTTATTTAATTTTAGGAATTTAACTGGATTTCAAAATTTTAAGTGATGCTTAAGTGGCATTTTGGTAATTCTAAACAACTTTTAATTTTAGTTACTAAACTATGAATGAATTTGTCATATTTAAATAGGTTTTATTTTTCTAAGAATTTTGGTATATTATTTGTAATTTTCTGAATTATAGAATAAAAGTTATTGAATTTACAATTTTTAAACACTTTCTGGAATTATTTAAATAGCTGCCAGAGGGTCCCACATGTCAGGAATTTATTCAATTACTAAAACTATTTCTAAATGATTAAAATACTGACATGCCGGCCCCACCGTGACGTCAGCATGACGTCACCACGGTAGTGCACGGCGCTGCCGGTGACGGACCGGCCGATTCCGGCCACGCCGGCAAGCGCGGCCAGACGCGCTGGATGCGCCTGGAGGAGAGGAACGCAGGGGTGGCGTCGCTTGGACCAAATGGTCACCGGAACAGCTCCGGCGACCATGGCCAGCGGCGGCCGGAGGCGGAGCACGTCGGGGTCGGCGACCGGAGGCGAGAGGGAGAGGGCAAAGGTTATGGGGAGGATCCCCTGCTTACCAGGAGCTCGGTGGAGTGGCCGGGGAGGCGCGGGGAGGTCGGACAGCGACGGAAATCGTCCATGGCGGCGGCGGCCGGAGCGGGAAACGGCAGCTCGATTCCGGCGATTGGGACCGTCCCAGCACGCACGGCTCAAGGAGAAGGAAGAGGAGCACACGGCGGAGCTTGGGGTAGCATTGGCTTGGGCTCAGGAGACCGGAGACAATGGCGATTCACGGCGGCCGACGAACTAGGGTTCGGTGCGCGGGGAAGAAGAGAGCAAGAAAGAGAGAGAGCTTGCGGAAGAGAAAGAGGAGGAGGGCGAGATGCAGACGGCGTCTCGCTCTTATCCGTGCAAGAAGCAGGCAAGCAGGAGGTGGCAACACAGGCGGCGACGTCGCTGTCATCCTTCTGGCCGGAAGGAAAGGAGAAAGAAAAGAAAAGGCGATTTTCCAAAAAAAACCCTGGACTTGTTTGTAATTACTGAAATTCTTTAAAACAGAAACTTCACCTACTAATTTAGGGCTTTTCGATAAGTCCAAAAATCATAGAAAAATTCATGGATGCTCCTAATATAGTAGAGAAGCTCCACATATTTTTGTTTTGAATTATTGAAACATCTTAGTCCCATTTAAAAATAGAGATATGTTTTAGTCATTTAAATGTATTCTCCATTTATTTAAGATGCACCCAATCTTGTGTTCAAAAGCATACTTGCCATGAACATGATCAACTATTAATCATTTTATTACGAGGTTGGGATGCTCAAGTAGCTTTGCAAGATTCATATTTGTGGTCTTTATCATTGGGCTATCTTCTCTCTTGGGATTTGATTCCATTAGAGAAATATTTTATGAGGCTTTCTTAGATAGGAACTTGATTGGATGAAGAGGTTGATACTTTGCCTTCTTGGTAAAAGATTCAGTGTGCCTCTTGTCCCTTCTTCTTGTATTTATCAATGCTGCTCCTCATCCTTGTTGACTGCTTGACTCCAAGTGTTATAGCTGATCCAAGTCTGATCCATAATCCCTTGTCGCCTTTGTAGTAAAGTTGATCCTTGTAGTCAATATTTGGATATTAGGGCAAGTTCCTAATATCCATTACTTAAGCTCCATAATTAAGTTGCCTCACCCTTATGGTGAGGGCAAACATTTAGATCACAAGGAACTTTGTTTTGAACCTTATTTATTTTATTTGACATTCAATTACTTTTAGGTATACAAAAGAAATCTGTTAACAAGGTAGCTGATCTTGTTACCAAACTACTTCTATATAACACACAAAGCCTTTGAATCTCATCCCAAGTTTCTTTCTTATTTGATTTGTCTTGCAGGAATGTCTTTGGAAAGATTTGAAGATAAGAAGCTAAGATCAAAAGAGAAGATCAAGTTTGTTGTAAAATAGGATTACTTAAGCATTTATATTAGCTTTTTATGGTTGAGGCAAAGCAAGGACAAAGTTTTCTGGTTTTCAACCAATTACATTATTAATTTGTTTTAATAACTCTTTGAGTGGTGATAGGTGTTGAGTTGGTGATTTACTTATGAGTTATTTGCTTATTTGAATAAGCATGCATAACTTTGTTATTCATCTAAATAAGTTCTCCAATTCAATACCATTTGTATATTCCAATTTGGATCTGATTTCCCGCAACCAGTAAAAATGCCTGGAGATCATATCAAAACATATCACATTCACCTCAGATGAGCTAAACTCTACTCATGAAGTTGAATGATCTCCAATCCCTCCAGGGTTTTATTTTGCGAAAAATTTATTCGGATTTTCAGATGCATGCATGCAGATGCACAAAATCATACTTCTACCCTTCGTTGGTTACTAAATACTGGGGTATTACACTGTAAGTAATTGTTTCTCAATGTTATCTATGTTGACTATTTTTGTTGTTGTTGCTGCACTTTTCACGTGCTTATGAGTACTTGTTCGAAACCCAGTTGGAACTGATGAAGGACCCTTCTAAGTTCGATTCACAAAAATTATGTTGGAGTTCAAAAATGCTTGTGACAGATTCAACATACAGAAACAAGACCTGGTTAGTTTTTAGACCTTTTTAAAGTTGTTGTACTAGTCTCACCCCCTGTTCTCATTTCCTATTTGTTTTTTGTTGTAGCTTTTCTTTCCAGTTGTGCACGAGAAACATTGGGTCACATGCTGCATCAATCTGTTGTGCAAAGAATTAAACACCTTCGACTCTATCCGGTCCACCAAAAAAGGATGTGCTACTGAGAAGGCTATTAGCAACTTGGTGTGTAAACTTGTCATTTTTCAAGCATTCTTATCTTTTTTATTGTCCCATATTTTTGTTCTTTTTCATTATTTCATTGCTTCTTTCGTGCTTTTTTGTTGGTGTGCAGATCACAAACTTTTCTTCACTTGCAAAGGAGGCTGGAACTTTCCCTTTCGACATATCAACATTCAAACGTGCAGGACCAGTTGATTACCCGCAGTAGCCCAACATGTGTGACTTGTTGCTTTATCCTTCTTGTTTCTCAAGATTTATTTGTTTCTAGCTTTTATTTATAATTTCTTGTCCTTCTTTCCAGCTAGGACTGCGGGTTCTTCGTGATGCTGTACATGGTGAATTGGGACGGGAAGGTGATGATACTGTTTGACAGGGATGCTATCCCCTACTATCGCAAGGTCGTTGTTGCAGGATTCATCAAGCATCCGATGAACACCGAAGACTCTTCCAAGGTGTTTGAAGATGAATTCTACGAGTGAAGATCACATTTTGTTCACGGGGCAACGCTGTGTAGTAGTTGCTTGTCAGTTTTGCTACCATCTGTGTAATGCAGGGCCTCACTTTTGTTGTGAATGGCCTCACTTCCTATGTTTAATTTCACTGTTATGTGTAATTGTATGCACCTATGCAATATTTTTCCTACGTGTAATGGCATGCACCTTTTTCCTATGCTAGTTGTTAAACAAGTGCCCTTTCATCCATATATAAATCTTGTCATCCTTTTTATCTGTTTATGAAGAGGGTATATGCAGAAAAAATTCATAATTAATTTGTTTCATCAACAACCATTTTTTTGTTGTGATGGAAATCTAATTTCCACATTATATATTTTGTTCCAATACAAACCAATTTTTTTTGTAACAGCAACTTGTTTGCAATAAAAAGTTTGTACGAAATTCACAAGGATACTTATCCGAAGTATCAAGAATGTTGCCAGATTCTTGAATACAACAAAAGTCTGTCAGATTTTAAGTTTTCTACTTTTTTGTTCAAACTGAAACATATTGTTGTTGTAAAGGTTACACATATTTGTTGCCAGGGATTTATTTTTTAAACACAACCGATTGATTCAAAGTTTTTATAAATTTCTCTTTGCAACAAATTCTACAACCAATTCACATGGTATAAGAATAAAAAATAAGTTTGTTTCAACAATTTTTATGCAATAATGAATATGTCTCAAAAGTTCATCCAATTCACAGCTACAACTAATTTTTTTTACAAAGGTATCAATATTGCATGGGGAACTCTACAACTTTAACGCAACTTCCACATCCGGCACCACAGTGTGCTGAATCGAGCCTCCTTGCTACATCGCATCAACTTCTTGCACCACAGCAAAAACAAGGAACCCACCACCTTGTTGCGGTCCAGCTCCTTGTTGAATCGCAGCAACTCTAGCAGCTTTTAGATATTCACAATCTGCCACATGGTGGTCTCCCAAGCAGTACGCACACCTTATCTTTGTTGTTCTTTGCTTCTTCTTGAATGCTGGTTTGGTAGGCTTTTCATCCTTCTTTGTGGTAGGTTTTGTAGGTTCAGTATCCTTCTTCCCTTTTGCCCTCTTTTTTGCATTGTCTTCATGTTGTTCAACAAGTGGCTTCTTCCTCTTTTCAGTCTCTGTTGGACGACCTTTCTTTTTCTTCCGCTTGGGGTTTTTCAAACCACCTTCTCCTAAAGGTTGCTCATCTTGTTGCGACGGTGGAGCTTCTTCTTCTTGTTGTGACGGTGGATTTTCTTATTGGTTTACCTCTCCAAATTGTGCTCCTCTCCTCGTTGCATCAACCACAGCACTAACACTATCAATAGCAGCTGAAACTAGCTCATAGGTCTCATCACTAAAGCAAGCATCCGAAGCCAGGCGATTCATTTTCCTGCACAACCGGTTGTACCTCAAGATGTTAGTGCCAGGAACTCCAAATATGCGTGAACGATTGTTGGCGTCAGGCACCAGAGCATCTAGTGTGGCTAATCTGGCCCATCTATCCATCAAATATCTTGCTGGTATTAGCTGGACATTACAATGCACCATAACCCTGACAATGTGTGGGCACAACAAGCCACACATGTCAAACATGTTGCAACTGCAGTCATACAATCCGCTCGCAACATCTGCTTGCACTTGATATGTCTTTGTGTCATCTGCATCATTAGAACGAAGTGCGAAAAATTGCACAGGACCACCTTCTTGCTGTTGAATGTTGTAGCTAGTGTTCGCAGCAATTAGTTTCTGGAACCTGTCAAACACCTCCCTTGTGTAGAACCCTGAAGCTTGCTTTTCAATGTTGTAACTACATAATTTTTTTGTTGTACACACAGTCAGGATATGTAAGATTATACATACATTAATGTTGTGATACAACAAAAGCACAGTTTTAATTTTATTTATGTTGCTACTAGTCCACAATTTTTTGTTGTTCACGTACCTGCCCCATAGTGGAGGAAATGTTGTATCAATAATGAAGCCTGCATTGTCCTCGCGGTCTAGCATGAGATCTTGGCACAGCTCAAATTGTCTCACGAAATTCCACACCGAATCGGAGGGGTGAACAAGAGTCTTGAAGTAGGAATTCAAGCCCTCAGATATCCCAGTTGTGCTTGTGAAGGGGAAAAAGTTGTGCCTAAAGTACACCGGTGCCCATGTTTTTCTTGAAGCCCACATGTTTTTTAGATGTCTATGCTCAGTCATTTGAAACCATTGCAACATATGCTTCCAACTGTTCTCAAACTCATCAATTGTGTCGGTGTCGAAGATGCATGCCCAAAAAGCCTGAGCAAATGGTTCACCTTGTTGCAGTGGCTTCCCAATTTTGGTCTTCGCAACTCTGATAACATGCCAGAAACAACATCTGTGGATAGCATCCGGAAAAATCATACTTATGGCAGTTGCCATGGCCTGGTCTTGGTCTGTCATTATGTGCACCGGTTGCACTCCATCCATTGCTGCCAGCCATTTCTCAAACACCCATTTGAAACCATTGATTGTTTCATTAGCAAGCAAAGCACATCCCAACACCACTGTTTGGAGGTGGTTGTTGATACCAACAATTGGGGCAAACGGCATGTTGTATCGGTTGGTACAAAATGTTGTGTCAAAGAATACACAATCCTTATATTTGGGATACAACGACCTAGTTCTTCCATCAACCCAAAAGAGTGCATTCACAACATTTTCACTGTCAACTTGTGTTGCATAGAAGAAATTGGGATTTTCTGCTCGCCTCTTCTCAAAATACTCCACAGTAAGGTCCATGTCTCGAATCAACAGTTTTGCCCTCATCTTTGACCTTTCATTTGTAACATCTCTCTTCACATAGCCCAGGTTCCTTGGGTCTCCGCCATGTGAATCCCCCAACAATCCCATGATGTCCGAAGTTCGCAAGTTGCGATTATGAAGGAGTTCCAGGAATTCAAGGTCTTCTTCGGGGATATTTCTATGAGAGCGGTAGTACCTACAACGCCCTACTTGCTGCACCATTGGGTGTGTGTGCTCTTCATTGAATGTTGTTACAACATAACAACCTTGCTCCAATGGCCCTTGCTGCAATGAAACAATCATGTGTGCTTTGCAATTGTGTCGCAATACCCTATTTCAATCAGACTAGTATGTTGCAATAGGCGTCTGTTTTTGTATACGTAGTACTATTTTTTTGTGTCAAAAGCATATTTGACTTGTTGGGCTTTTTTATCAGACCAGTATGTTGCAATAGGCGTCTGTTTTTGTATACATAGTACTATTTTTTTGTGTCAAAAGCATATTTGACTTGTTGGGCTTTTTTATCAGACCAGTATGTTGCAATAGGTGTCTGTTTTTGTATACGTAGTACTATTTTTTTTGTGTCAAAAGCATATTTGACTTGTTGGGCTTTTTGTAACAAGTATTTATTTATTCTGCTCAATCAAACCAGTATGTTGCAATAGGCGTCTGTTTTTGTATACGTAGTACTATTTTTTTGTGTCAAAAGCATATTTGACTTGTTGGGCTTTTTGTAACAAGTATTTATTGCAAACTAATTTTTCTTGTGTCATAACCACTTTTGTTTTTTACAGCAAACCCTTTGTCTCAATTGGGAATTTCTTTGTGCCGTACAAGAACTTCCAAGCTTCGTTGAAGCCACGGGCATGGATGGATAATGAAGTAATGTCCTTGTTCGTTGAGAAGTTTAACATTGAGAACCAATTAAAAATGTCTACCAACAAAAAGCTGAGAAAGAAGTTTGCATTTTCTGTTCACATGACTGTATGCGGTGACCCAGCACACCACTGCATGGTGTAGTGTGCAAGTCGTTGACATAATACTCACAGAAGGACCTATCCGTGAATATTACATCCTTCAGAGTGGTACAACAGAAACATAGCAGGTCCAAGGTAACACTATAGGATTACAACAATATTCAATACAAAATCTCGAGAACCTCCTCGATACATAGAGGATAGCCTCGTGCAAATGAAATCCAGAACAAATCCAATTCGTATCACTAAGCTAGAGATCAACTCTAGCTCTAACTCCTAATCCACTACTGCTGTTGCCACCACCTTAATCTACTCTATCTGGAATAAGATTATTCGGACTTGTACGCGTTCCTCCAGTAAGCGTGGTCTCCTCCCTTGGCAGTGTGATCCCAGCGTTGTCATTGCTCATGCGATGTTACCATTGTTGTCATTCCGTTGATGAAGTAGCGGTTGACTCCTTGTTGAAGGTTTCAATGTCGTGAGGGATCACCGTCAACTCCTTTGATGGCTCCAAAGTCTAAGCAGGGGGTCAAAAGGGCAAGGGTGAGTAACCAGCGTTACCCAGCAAGTCCATTATGTACGGTGGGAAGTTCGATGCACTAGCTACAGCTTTAGACTCCAGGGAGCCTTAAGCTTAATGCAAGGTTTTTGTAAACATTTCTTCAAGAGGTTGCTTTTATTTCTGAAGACTATGCCCGTCATCCTTCACAGGGCTAGAACTTTCATGGAGTTCCTTTCCTGCAGCGTTCGCAGCTCCTTCCCGGAACAGGGAGTAACATGTTACATTTTTTTTACAGTCTGCAGAGGTGCGTTACTTTACCCATAAGAGATCAAGACTTTGTTGCACAACCGGGTGATCTTTCCCGTCCACACTCTCTTTGGTGTGGGGCCCAGTTTTTGATCCAAGTCATTCACTGTGCCTCTCCGCACAACGCATGCCCACCCAATTCATGCATAGCGAGTTTACCCCTGATGCTCTACCCCTCACGGTAGACACCTAGGCTCTCCTTGCAGACCATCCTAGACCCCAGTCTCCGTGGGAATTAAGGGATCCCACCCATGTGCATGTAGTCCCGCAAGACCTACAGCCTACGGCACTGGCAGCCCGTTGACATGCATCCGAGGAGAAGTACAGATGGCATTTCCCGTCCCATTCCAGGTCTTATGGTTAACGCGTCTTTACGGCGCAATCATTATGACGGCATTTGTTGTTAATCCTAGGTAATACTTTCCCGTGCAAATGGGACCTCCGGACCTATTCATCTTACCATGGTCCCATCTGCCATCCATAATAGGTTACCACCAGCAGGTAGATAGCCAAATAGTCATATTATTAAAGAAATAGGTTTTTATGCTTTCTTTTGTATAAAGGTGATAGTATAATAGGATTTTGCAAATAGTTTTCTAACAAATATTTCAAGAGGTATGAGCAAGTGATGAACTTGCCTGCGATAGAGATGGCCGTTCATGCCCTTCGGGGTTCTAGGGTTGCGTCAGAACCCGGAGATCTGAAAACAGCAAAGTAGTCCGGGTAAGGACTACTGGAAACACTTGCAATATGCTATTATGCATAAATATGAGATGCATCGTATATAACCCAAAATACCCAAACTCACAAGTAAGCGCTTAGTGTTATTGATTACTTTGTTAAAGGTGAAATACTTTGAGTTGTTATCACATTCAGACTTAAGTGTTTGTTATGATTAACGAAGTAATGTTTTACATGATTAATAAACAACTACAGGTGCTCAGTTAAGGATTGCATTTATTTCATAATTTTATTTTATTTAACTACTTTCAAAAAGTAATAACATTAGAGTGATAGATTTTCAAATGAACTCCTTTTTGTGTGTTTTACCTAGGATGAGTAACAGGACAGTCATTTACATTATGGTATTTGAGTTCAAGTTTTATGTGTTGAACCTTTATTTCAAATTTATTTTCTTTTAGAAAATTAGGTGCTTTAAAAGCTAGCACAATTTAATTCTAGTTACTATCTTTTAATTAATTACATAAGAAAATTATTTTCAAAAAATTTATTTTAAAATAATTGAAATTATATCCATTTATGGATCTTAGTATTTTTATTCAATAAACCCTTTTCAATAAATTAAATAAAAATCATATTTGAAATCCTTATAAAATTTGGAGTCGAAAACATATTTTTATTTAATTTTAGGATTTAACTGGATTTCAAAATTTTAAGTGATGCTTAAGTGGCATTTTGGTAATTCTAAACAACTTTTAATTTTAGTTACTAAACTATGAATGAATTTGTCATATTTAAATAGGTTTTATTTTTCTAAGAATTTTGGTATATTATTTGTAATTTTCTGAATTATAGAATAAAAGTTATTGAATTTACAATTATTAAACACTTTCTGGAATTATTTAAATAGCTGCCAGAGGGTCCCACATGTCAGGAATTTATTCAATTACTAAAACTATTTCTAAATGATTAAAATACTGACATGCCGGCCCCACCGTGACGTCAGCATGACGTCACCACGGTAGTGCACGGCGCTGCCGGTGACGGACCGGCCGATTCCGGCCACGCCGGCAAGCGCGGCCAGACGCGCTGGATGCGCCTGGAGGAGAGGAACGCAGGGGTGGCGTCGCTTGGACCAAATGGTCACCGGAACAGCTCCGGCGACCATGGCCAGCGGCGGCCGGAGGCGGAGCACGTCGGGGTCGGCGACCGGAGGCGAGAGGGAGAGGGCAAAGGTTATGGGGAGGATCCCCTGCTTACCAGGAGCTCGGTGGAGTGGCCGGGGAGGCGCGGGGAGGTCGGACAGCGACGGAAATCGTCCATGGCGGCGGCGGCCGGAGCGGGAAACGGCAGCTCGATTCCGGCGATTGGGACCGTCCCAGCACGCACGGCTCAAGGAGAAGGAAGAGGAGCACACGACGGAGCTTGGGGTAGCATTGACTTGGCTCAGGAGACCGGAGACAATGGCGATTCACGGCGGCCGACGAACTAGGGTTCGGTGCGCGGGGAAGAAGAGAGCAAGAAAGAGAGAGAGCTTGCGGAAGAGAAAGAGGAGGAGGGCGAGATGCAGACGGCGTCTCGCTCTTATCCGCGCAAGAAGCAGGCAAGCAGGAGGTGGCAACACCGGCGGCGACGTCGCTGTCATCCTTCTGGCCGGAAGGAAAGGAGAAAGAAAAGAAAAGGCGATTTTCCAAAAAAAACCCTGGACTTGTTTGTAATTACTGAAATTCTTTAAAACAGAAACTTCACCTACTAATTTAGGGCTTTTCGATAAGTCCAAAAATCATAGAAAAATTCATGGATGCTCCTAATATAGTAGAGAAGCTCCACATATTTTTGTTTTGAATTATTGAAACATCTTAGTCCCATTTAAAAATAGAGATATGTTTTAGTCATTTAAATGTATTCTCCATTTATTTAAGATGCACCCAATCTTGTGTTCAAAAGCATACTTGCCATGAACATGATCAACTATTAATCATTTTATTACGAGGTTGGGATGCTCAAGTAGCTTTGCAAGATTCATATTTGTGGTCTTTATCATTGGGCTATCTTCTCTCTTGGGATTTGATTCCATTAGAGAAATATTTTATGAGGCTTTCTTAGATAGGAACTTGATTGGATGAAGAGGTTGATACTTTGCCTTCTTGGTAAAAGATTCAGTGTGCCTCTTGTCCCTTCTTCTTGTATTGATCAATGCTGCTCCTCATCCTTGTTGACTGCTTGACTCCAAGTGTTATAGCTGATCCAAGTCTGATCCATAATCCCTTGTCGCCTTTGTAGTAAAGTTGATCCTTGTAGTCAATATTGGATATTAGGGCAAGTTCCTAATATCCATTACTTAAGCTCCATAATTAAGTTGCCTCACCCTTATGGTGAGGGCAAACATTTAGATCACAAGGAACTTTGTTTGAACCTTATTTATTTTATTTGACATTCAATTACTTTTAGGTATACAAAAGAAATCTGTTAACAAGGTAGCTGATCTTGTTACCAAACTACTTCTATATAACACACAAAGCCTTTGAATCTCATCCCAAGTTTCTTTCTTATTTGATTTGTCTTGCAGGAATGTCTTTGGAAAGATTTGAAGATAAGAAGCTAAGATCAAAAGAGAAGATCAAGTTTGTTGTAAAATAGGATTACTTAAGCATTTATATTAGCTTTTTATGGTTGAGGCAAAGCAAGGACAAAGTTTTCTGGTTTTCAACCAATTACATTATTAATTTGTTTTAATAACTCTTTGAGTGGTGATAGGTGTTGAGTTGGTGATTTACTTATGAGTTATTTGCTTATTTGAATAAGCATGCATAACTTTGTTATTCATCTAAATAAGTTCTCCAATTCAATACCATTTGTATATTCCAATTTGGATCTGATTTCCCGCAACCAGTAAAAATGCCTGGAGATCATATCAAAACATATCACATTCACCTCAGATGAGCTAAACTCTACTCATGAAGTTGAATGATCTCCAATCCCTCCAGGGTTTTATTTTGCGAAAAATTTATTCGGATTTTCAGATGCATGCATGCAGATGCACAAAATCATACTTCTACCCTTCGTTGGTTACTAAATACTGGGGTATTACACTGTAAGTAATTGTTTCTCAATGTTATCTATGTTGACTATTTTTTGTTGTTGTTGCTGCACTTTTCACGTGCTTATGAGTACTTGTTCGAAACCCAGTTGGAACTGATGAAGGACCCTTCTAAGTTCGATTCACAAAAAATTATGTTGGAGTTCAAAAATGCTTGTGACAGATTCAACATACAGAAACAAGACCTGGTTAGTTTTTAGACCTTTTTAAAGTTGTTGTACTAGTCTCACCCCCTGTTCTCATTTCCTATTTGTTTTTTGTTGTAGCTTTTCTTTCCAGTTGTGCATGAGAAACATTGGGTCACATGCTGCATCAATCTGTTGTGCAAAGAATTAAACACCTTCGACTCTATCCGGTCCACCAAAAAAGGATGTGCTACTGAGAAGGCTATTAGCAACTTGGTGTGTAAACTTGTCATTTTTCAAGCATTCTTATCTTTTTTATTGTCCCATATTTTGTTCTTTTTCATTATTTCATTGCTTCTTTCGTGCTTTTTTGTTGGTGTGCAGATCACAAACTTTTCTTCACTTGCAAAGGAGGCTGGAACTTTCCCTTTCGACATATCAACATTCAAACGTGCAGGACCAGTTGATTACCCGCAGTAGCCCAACATGTGTGACTTGTTGCTTTATCCTTCTTGTTTCTCAAGATTTATTTGTTTCTAGCTTTTATTTATAATTTCTTGTCCTTCTTTCCAGCTAGGACTGCGGGTTCTTCGTGATGCTGTACATGGTGAATTGGGACGGGAAGGTGATGATACTGTTTGACAGGGATGCTATCCCCTACTATCGCAAGGTCGTTGTTGCAGGATTCATCAAGCATCCGATGAACACCGAAGACTCTTCCAAGGTGTTTGAAGATGAATTCTACGAGTGAAGATCACATTTTGTTCACGGGGCAACGCTGTGTAGTAGTTGCTTGTCAGTTTTGCTACCATCTGTGTAATGCAGGGCCTCACTTTTGTTGTGAATGGCCTCACTTCCTATGTTTAATTTCACTGTTATGTGTAATTGTATGCACCTATGCAATATTTTTCCTACGTGTAATGGCATGCACCTTTTTCCTATGCTAGTTGTTAAACAAGTGCCCTTTCATCCATATATAAATCTTGTCATCCTTTTTTATCTGTTTATGAAGAGGGTATATGCAGAAAAAATTCATAATTAATTTGTTTCATCAACAACCATTTTTTTGTTGTGATGGAAATCTAATTTCCACATTATATATTTTGTTCCAATACAAACCAATTTTTTTGTAACAGCAACTTGTTTGCAATAAAAAGTTTGTACGAAATTCACAAGGATACTTATCCGAAGTATCAAGAATGTTGCCAGATTCTTGAATACAACAAAAGTCTGTCAGATTTTAAGTTTTCTACTTTTTTGTTCAAACTGAAACATATTGTTGTTGTAAAGGTTACACATATTTGTTGCCAGGGATTTATTTTTTAAACACAACCGATTGATTCAAAGTTTTTATAAATTTCTCTTTGCAACAAATTCTACAACCAATTCACATGGTATAAGAATAAAAAATAAGTTTGTTTCAACAATTTTTATGCAATAATGAATATGTCTCAAAAAGTTCATCCAATTCACAGCTACAACTAATTTTTTTTACAAAGGTATCAATATTGCATGGGGAACTCTACAACTTTAACGCAACTTCCACATCCGGCACCACAGTGTGCTGAATCGAGCCTCCTTGCTACATCGCATCAACTTCTTGCACCACAGCAAAAACAAGGAACCCACCACCTTGTTGCGGTCCAGCTCCTTGTTGAATCGCAGCAACTCTAGCAGCTTTTAGATATTCACAATCTGCCACATGGTGGTCTCCCAAGCAGTACGCACACCTTATCTTTGTTGTTCTTTGCTTCTTCTTGAATGCTGGTTTGGTAGGCTTTTCATCCTAATTTGTGGTAGGTTTTGTAGGTTCTGTATCCTTCTTCCCTTTTGCCCTCTTTTTTGCATTGTCTTCATGTTGTTCAACAAGTGGCTTCTTCCTCTTTTCAGTCTCTGTTGGACGACCTTTCTTTTTCTTCCGCTTGGGGTTTTTCAAACCACCTTCTCCTAAAGGTTGCTCATCTTGTTGCGACGGTGGAGCTTCTTCTTCTTGTTGTGACGGTGGATTTTCTTATTGGTTTACCTCTCCAAATTGTGCTCCTCTCCTCGTTGCATCAACCACAGCACTAACACTATCAATAGCAGCTGAAACTAGCTCATAGGTCTCATCACTAAAGCAAGCATCCGAAGCCAGGCGATTCATTTTCCTGCACAACCGGTTGTACCTCAAGATGTTAGTGCCAGGAACTCCAAATATGCGTGAACGATTGTTGGCGTCAGGCACCAGAGCATCTAGTGTGGCTAATCTGGCCCATCTATCCATCAAATATCTTGCTGGTATTAGCTGGACATTACAATGCACCATAACCCTGACAATGTGTGGGCACAACAAGCCACACATGTCAAACATGTTGCAACTGCAGTCATACAATCCGCTCGCAACATCTGCTTGCACTTGATATGTCTTTGGGTCATCTGCATCATTAGAACGAAGTGCAAAAAATTGCACAGGACCACCTTCTTGCTGTTGAATGTTGTAGCTAGTGTTCGCAGCAATTAGTTTCTGGAACCTGTCAAACACCTCCCTTGTGTAGAACCCTGAAGCTTGCTTTTCAATGTTGTAACTACATAATTTTTTTGTTGTACACACAGTCAGGATATGTAAGATTATACATACATTAATGTTGTGATACAACAAAAGCACAGTTTTAATTTTATTTATGTTGCTACTAGTCCACAATTTTTTGTTGTTCACGTACCTGCCCCATAGTGGAGGAAATGTTGTATCAATAATGAAGCCTGCATTGTCCTCGCGGTCTAGCATGAGATCTTGGCACAGCTCAAATTGTCTCACGAAAGTCCACACCGAATCGGAGGGGTGAACAAGAGTCTTGAAGTAGGAATTCAAGCCCTCAGATATCCCAGTTGTGCTTGTGAAGGGGAAAAAGTTGTGCCTAAAGTACACCGGTGCCCATGTTTTTCTTGAAGCCCACATGTTTTTTAGATGTCTATGCTCAGTCATTTGAAACCATTGCAACATATGCTTCCAACTGTTCTCAAACTCATCAATTGTGTCGGTGTCGAAGATGCATGCCCAAAAAGCCTGAGCAAATGGTTCACCTTGTTGCAGTGGCTTCCCAATTTTGGTCTTCGCAACTCTGATAACATGCCAGAAACAACATCTGTGGATAGCATCCGGAAAAATCATACTTATGGCAGTTGCCATGGCCTGGTCTTGGTCTGTCATTATGTGCACCGGTTGCACTCCATCCATTGCTGCCAGCCATTTCTCAAACACCCATTTGAAACCATTGATTGTTTCATCAGCAAGCAAAGCACATCCCAACACCACTGTTTGGAGGTGGTTGTTGATACCAACAATTGGGGCAAACGGCATGTTGTATCGGTTGGTACAAAATGTTGTGTCAAAGAATACACAATCCTTATATTTGGGATACAACGACCTAGTTCTTCCATCAACCCAAAAGAGTGCATTCACAACATTTTCACTGTCAACTTGTGTTGCATAGAAGAAATTGGGATTTTCTGCTCGCCTCTTCTCAAAATACTCCACAGTAAGGTCCATGTCTCGAATCAACAGTTTTGCCCTCATCTTTGACCTTTCATTTGTAACATCTCTCTTCACATAGCCCAGGTTCCTTGGGTCTCCGCCATGTGAATCCCCCAACAATCCCATGATGTCCGAAGTTCGCAAGTTGCGATTATGAAGGAGTTCCAGGAATTCAAGGTCTTCTTCGGGGATATTTCTATGAGAGCGGTAGTACCTACAACGCCCTACTTGCTGCACCATTGGGTGTGTGTGCTCTTCATTGAATGTTGTTACAACATAACAACCTTGCTCCAATGGCCCTTGCTGCAATGAAACAATCATGTGTGCTTTGCAATTGTGTCGCAATACCCTATTTCTTTTCCTTGTGTCCGACATTTGCATAGCAGACCCAGCCTGGCGAGAATTGTTCCCATTGCTGATTTCCGTTGCAGAAGCTTGCGCCGTGGATGCACTTCCTGATCTGCTCGTAGTAGCTGCTGATGTATCAATTGTTTTCCCAGCATGGATACACTCAAATGTCTTGTTGATCACAACTTTCTCTTGCCCTCTCTTGCGGCTGTTCTTCGAGCTAGCAACCGGTGTGCCAAAACCCATTTTGAAAGCATACTCATTGTACAATTTTTGTGCTTCATCAACATCATCAAATGTCATGCCAACAAAAGGTACAACAGGCTGTGACGAAACATCCTCATCAAGGTTTGCAGGTTCACCCCATTCAGCACCACCGTCGTCATCTGAACTCAGTTGTTGGTTCAGATCAAAGAAAAAGCCCCTGATTCAATAGCATCATCCGCAAAACTCTGCTGAAACAAAAACATCTGTGAATATTTTGTACATATAACAATGCAAAAAAATTGATAACAACATCAACCTTTTTCTGAATACAAGAATTGTTAATAACTTCAACCTTCTGAATTTTCCTTGTAATTCTATGAATGACAAACATGTCAACATCATTTTTTATTTTTGTTGTAAGCTGCATCTGTTTCAATACAACATAAAAGGTTGGGGACATCTGGGTTTTTTTCTCAGAGGGGGATGCATACATGAACAACAAGTTCTAAATAGAGGCTGAAACATCTCTGCATAACTGAATTTGTTACAATACAACAACTAGGGTTATAAGAGGGGGATTTTTTTCTGCAGAACTGAAAAAATTCATAAATAATTTGTTACCTGGGCAGCACCGGTAGAAGCTTGCGCAGACGATGTGAACACAACTGCAGGATTCTGAAACCTCGCCGGAGCTGCTTGTCTTGCAGAGCTTGACGGTTCTGTTGCGACCGGGTCGGAATTTGCACGCCGTGCTGGAGGCTGTTGCTGCCGAGATCCAGTAGATGGTGGCGCGCGTGGACGATCCACCGGGAATAGGATGTCGCGGAGGAGGTGCGCCATGGCTCCACGGCGAACTCCGGCGACGACGCAACAAATCGTCCGCTGCGCCCAGCCGCGAGCCTCTCCGGTGAATCAGCGGGAGGCGGAGGCGGCTCCACGGCGAACTCCGGTGACGGCGCAACAAATCGTCCGCTGCGCCCAGCCGCAACGCCGAGGCGCTTCGTCGCGGCGCTCCGCCGCTGCTTCGCCCTGACCTACGCGATAGAGCGCGCGACTTGGGGTACTCGTTTTGCTGCAATGCAGCAAATCGGAGACGACGACCTGGTCGTGCGGATCGGACGGTCCTGGACGCGCGTATCGGACGGTCATGGAGGGATTTTAGGGGGACCTACGCGTAGCGCGTGCCATTAGTTTTTGGGGTCCAACTCCTACTTGAACGAACCGACTAGTAGGTAGTCCATGTCACCGCCTCATTTGAATCCATGTAGAGTATGCTTAGAAATGTGTACTCAATCGGTCGACTCTTTCAAGGATTCAGTTTCTATGGTTCTAAAAATAAAAAAAGTCTTTTGAAAACACTTCGTTTTACCAGTGCATATCCGGTCCTGAGGACCGGATAAATATCATTTCACTATGTTTCGATTTGGAATAAAACCTAAGAATACACCTATTTGTGAAAAGAAAGAGTATGATTTGAAAATACAGATTTAGGAATGCCGCAGTAGTAGAATGTCTCGTCACTTATAAGTTGTAAACCTACTGCATCAAGAACCAAAGAATCAACAATTGATAAAGTGGCTTGTTTGAACATAAGAAAAACATAGGTTTCATATAGCTCCAAAACATGTCAATGGTTTGTGTGCATCAACCGATGCAGCTGTCGACGGTTTTCCACATTTTATTAAAACATATTTTATATGTCATAGATACAGTGGTTTTATTTAAGAGGCAACATTCGCTAATTATATTGTAGGAGAGCGATCAATACAATTGTGGCAGAATTATTTCTTCTGAATCATATGATTCTATAAAATTCTTTTGAAAACCCTCCAAACCAAAGGGGCCCTCAAAGTGATTTAGTTTGTTACCAAATAGTTTAACTTATGTGGCCCTTAAGGGACAACCATATAAACTCCTACTTTCAGATTAGTGGATCGGGATATGATCTCGTATGTAGCTCTATCAAACCTCAGAGGGAAAACATGGGACTGTAAGTTTATGGTCCGAGCTCATGCTTGTCATCAACACACAGAGAGTAAAATTTGTTTCGTTTTCCAGCTCAAGTTGGTAGTACCACTTAGATAATTGGAACTACTTTTGTGCATCTTGGGATATCATTTCCGCCTTCTTTCTTTCTCCTCCCCCTTTCCCTCGGGAGTATTCTCGATGCTCCTGACACCTCTTCCTTCTCTCCTCGCATGTGTTTCAGGCGGGGTAGGGTGTGGAGATGGTGGCCAATCGGCCCTTATGTTTATAGTAGCTATGGGTTTTGTTCTGTTGATGTTGTGGCGGTTTGGTCTTATGCCATCTTGGAGTGTTGATCGATAGATACGCGATGCGAGAGGCGGACTGATCCCTCTGTCGGCGAGCCCTCAAGGTGGGAGATGTGGCTGGTGGGCGCATCCGATGAAGCTTTTCAGAATAAGCGTGGTGGACCAAAGATTCCGACGGATCTGGAGGTATGGAGTTCTTATGCTTGGCGTCATGGTGACGATAAAGGAAGGGGGAGTTGACCTCGATTTGGTGCAGGTCGGTATCATGACTCTACAGGGCTCCCTTGTGCTTCGGTAGTTGTTGCCTATGGTGTAGTGAATCAACGAAGCCTTGTTTAGCCAACGTTATTCATGGCGAGAGGGGCCGGTTCGCGCTCGGCCGCTGTTCTAGCCTGAGCTTACTCTTTCTCCAGGCCACGTCACCATTGTAGAGGATGTTGGACCTCGGCATGAGGATCTCCACTAGTTTCACTCCAAGTGGTTTCGTCCCCGGAGGTATCGCTGGCCCTGGCGCCTTGAAGTCGTCGTCGATATGTAGTGAATAAGAAGGAGAATGAAGTTTCCGGGTCATTTCGGGCCTCTCGTCGTTCAATTTTTGTGTGCATCTTTTATTTATTTATTTATGTGTATTCCCTCTGGTGCGGTTTAGTGGGCACGTTTGAGTTTTCTCTGCGATTTAGGCAATCACTCATTGGGTAAAAAACACAGCTCCATCCGCGAATTTTTACTTAGGTCCATAACGGCCATGTCTAACAAATCGAACAGTTTATTTGCATGCATTGGTGGAGACATTTTCCTCTGGATCGATGAAACCTTCTTCTTCTTCTCTCCCCCCCCCCCCCCCCCCCCCGCCCTGAAAAAACCCGCCAGGATCACGTCCAAAATTTCCGTGCTCCAAGCTTTCGCTCCAAACCTTCCTTCTAACCCCCCCCCCCCCCCCACCGCCCCGCGAAAATTTCGCCTCCTAATTGTCCCACCGATCTCCTCTGTTCCAACACGAAATCAGGCCGAAAATCGGCACTTCAAGTAAAATTTCCAGTCCGCGTACACACGAGCGAACAGAGATGGAAGGAGAGTAAACGTGTTCAATTACCGAGCACTAATTAAAATATCATTATAAAGGATATTCTTTTTACTTAAAAGGTTTAAGAATTACATTAAAACATCAATTAAAGCAAAGGCACCTAAAATCCCTCCAATTGTGATACTACATGGATTTCGAGAGGCGCCCACTAAACCATACCGGTCTACCGGAAGGAGTAGTCGGGTTAGTTTGCGAGGACCTAGTGTTCACATGGAAAACAAGAAGATCTTAGTTCTGAGGATTGTGCCTTCCACCCCTTGCAGTCTTGTCTAGAGAGAGCGTACTCAATGCCGCACGCAGACTCGCGCAAAGTGCAGGATATCATATCCAATGCTACAAGCCTACACGGTATATGTGTGTTACCAGATTGGCAAGCTATAAGAACTCCCTAGAACGGTTTTCTAGGGTTTGAGTTGAGAGATGCGATGCTCGGGTGATCTTGAGTCTGAGGTGCGCAAAATTGAGTCCATCTGCTGATCGGGTGCTGGCATCCTTCACGATAGTTGATCCAAGAAGAGAAAGGGAGTTGGGATGATCACATGGATCCAAAAAAATGTTAATTCATGGATCGGAATTTTCTTGTTAATGCAGATAAAAAATACTGAATTGTTAACAAAGTTTAAAATAGCCGGCTATAGCCTTTGGAGAGGTTTCGGGCTACGGTTAGGTCTTTCATAGGCTAAAGCCATAATAGCCGCAAATAGCCCGGCTAAACCTATTTAGCCCTGAAGCCGCTAACCTTCCCGTTCAGCCGGGACAACAATTTTGGACCTATGTTTTTTGCTCGGACCAGTTTCGAAGCCCACATCGATCTTATAGTAACCCTACCTTCAAATTCCCCACTTTTCTCTTCTCTCTCCCAAAAATGGAAACAATAGGAGAGGCAGCCATTACGGCACCGCACGCTCCCACACCCGGCCGCCCTCGCTCCTCTCAAAGTTTTGGCTTGTGCTAACCCTATCGGTAATATATAATTATTGATTATATATGAATATATGTTGTCCATATTTTGTTTTTTTCCACATTATTTAGCAAAATCATTATATGACCTTAGCCCGGTTATAGCCTGGCTATAGCGCTCCTAGAATCGTCGGGGCTAAATACAATAGACGGCTATTTCAAACTTTGACTGCTAATGCGTGAATTTAAGTTTTTTCCACTACTATTGTTGATGTATGATTTTTTTTTGTTAAAACATGAATTTCTTGTTAATAAATGAATTAAAAAATCTTAGCGCATGGATCGGAAGTTTCATGTTAATGCATGATCTAGTTTTTTAAGTGTTAGTAGTGCATGAATTTAATTTTGATCCGAAACTATTGTGAATGCATTTTTTTTGTTAATGTATGCATATCTTGTTAGTGCATGAATTAACTAGATTTCTATATGCATTAACACAATTTCAACAAATTTTAATATGAGTTAACAAAACAAAAATCACTGGCCATATGCATTAACAACCTTCTGCACCAAAACTGGAAGCAAAATTGGTTAGCCATCACAATGGGTGCAAGGTGTGGGTCAGGAGTTGTGGGTCAAACTAGAATAGCTGCAGGGTGTTAATGCAGAAGAGAAAAGAAAAATGCTGGACGTCGAACTAGTTGTGTAATCGCCGCGTTGGGAGAATGGTTGAGGAGGCAAACACTCCGTACGTGGTGTCACGTTAAACCCCGATATGCTAATTTACTCTTTACAGATCGATCGATCTAATCATCTGCACTTCCCGAGGAGCCCTATGCAATCTCCGCGGAAGGCAGGCCTACCCCCTAGCTGATCACCCCATAATACACATGCATCTTAATTTGATTCTATCGCAGAAATCGCTGTAGATCCACCACCATGGCCGTGATGTCGTCCCTGCTCCCTCTACTCCTAGCCATGGCGACGAGCTCCTTGCAGGAGTCCATGGACACGCCGGCGCCGCTGGTTCGGGTGACGACGTCGATGGCCTCCTGGTTGGACACTTTGCTCCAGAGGCCATCGGACGCGAGGACGAGGATGGCGCAGTCCGGCGTGATGCGGAGGCGCGTCACCTCCGGCTCGCAGGTGACCCAGGGCCTCATGTCGGCGTCGCCGAATGCCCGCGACACGGCGAGGCTGTCCTGCACGCGCCACACGCCGCCGCTGCCCCGGCAGCTCACGTACCCTCCCTGCGTGCACGCATACATAGTCGTCAGTGTTATACTGTTACTCCAAGAACGAATGGTTTTCCGAACGATATAAATGTACTAGCCACGTACGGAGCTCTCGATGCGCAGCCGCTCGTCCTCGCGGCCGGGAGTGTGGTCGGACGTCAAGGCGGTGGCGACGCCGCCGCGGGTGCCGAGCACGGCGCGGCAGTCGCCCACGTTGGCGACGTAGAGCTCGCCGTCCTTCACTAGCGCCGTTGCTGCGCACGCACCACCTCGTGTGCCCTGCATGCATGTCATATGTCAGTTGATAAGCACAAACGTGTATAAGGACCATGGGGACACCCGTAAACTCTAAGATCCTTTTTATAATGAAGCTCTTAAGTAAATTAATGAACTACCACTAATTTGATTTGAGATTCAAGGTTTTTTTATTTCTAAATTTAGCCGTCTGATTTTAATTTTGATTCACGCCATCTATGCTGAATATCGATTGGATATTTCAGAAAACATCAACCAGGGACATCAGAAGGACGTTGATATATACATGATCCATCTAATACCATCGGCGTAAACAATCGTGGCCGAAACCCTACACGACAGCTTAGGCGTGCACACGCATCTGCACGGTGCAACCGATCAAGTTGGTCGATGTCGCCTAACCCAACTAGGAACAACATGCTGCGCACCAGAAGCGACACGGCAGCGTAGATATATGTAAATCCTTCCATATGCATCGATCGAGCACGACAAACGCATCAGCTAGCGAGTCAAATAAAGGCACGCACGTAGCTATCCAGCCATCAACGTCGTCCAACTCGCACGTAACAACAACGAAAGGTTGAAGCGTTCAAAAGGTATAGCCATGAATATTGAACAGGTCAAACGACTCCTTGTCCTTGTTGCTTTTGCATGCCAATTAACCAAGAAGTGGACGCACGCGCACGTACGTATCAGCTGGCTATGAAGAAAAAAATCTAGCTTCTGATGTGCATATGCGCCTACCTGGCTCAACAACTCGCTGTCCGTAGTCAAATATCCGGCCCTGATCGCTGCCATGACATCCAGCTCCAACTGCACGCCGCCCTCTTGCCGCGAAGGCGCGGTGGCGAGCGCGGCGACGATGTTCTCGCCGAGCTTGTCAGCGATCATGTCAACGGCGGACCTGCCGCCATGCCCATCGTACACACCGTAGAACGCCTGCAGTTAAAGTACATACTATTAGTTATAATGTTTTCCCAACGTTCGGGCTGCAATACATGATGAAAGCTGAAATGTGTACTGCCTAAATGCATATACTATTATCTTCTCAAACGAAATAATATATGGTCTACGCGCGTTTGGATCTTTTCCTTGCTAAGCAATGGACCGGGTTGTAGTCTTGGTATATAATCTACTCAACGCTTTTCATTTTATATCATGTCCTTCGTGTCTATCAAATTCTTGCAGTCGTGGTCCATGTTGCGTCGGCTAGAGGACAACTAGTGGATGGTAGGGGGGCGGTTGCTATGGAGTTCTATGTCCCAAATTGAGCGCGGCCGGCCGGTTGCATAACTGGTCTGCACTTCTCGAGAGCTTCTTGAACAACCATTTGTCTTACATTATTGTTTTTGTGCACAAACTTGTTAACATTGTGTACTATGGCGGTTGTGCACATCAATCGACGTACCTCTTCTCTTATGAAAAAGAATAATACTAATCCGTTCTCAATGTAACCAATCCAAATTTTCTTTAATTTCGTGGGGTGAAATTGAAATAAATCCTCCTCACGAATTTTCTATAGCTTCCAGTCGATTTAGAAATATTCATAAATCTAAACTTTCACATTGTGAAGACACAACTTTAGGTTTACATAAATATTTGGGTCCATCTTTTTACTTGATCTATTTTCCACTTCTATGGTAAATTGGCATGCGGATTGCGGTTCTACATCGCCTAGCGTCGTCGACTGAGATTCAACAGATAGACCTAGCTAGCTTTTCTTAAGGATGTTCCGTACTAGCATGGATTCGACAACTATTCCGGTTGAAACGATTATGAAAATACTGACGATGGAATGTATTTTCTGAAAGCACGCTTTTAGTTGAGATTGGAATGCCTATATCTCTTTCTTGGGATGGGAGTCAGCAGTTCAGCACACAATTACCCTTTCCGTATAGTTTACCAGTTGGATAACAGTTTCATCTTTTATAGTTTACCAATTAATCTATTGATTCATAGCCATTCAAGTTCCCCATTTAAATCAACGGAGCTGACTGAAGTAGTAGAGTACTAAATTTGAGATTTTTTTTCTGCAGGTTGCGGTAATTTGGCTGGAGGTAAAACGATGAAGTGATCATATTTACCAATCGGGAATCTTCAGCAATCTCGTCGGTGATCGCGCCATAGGCATCCTCCATCGCATGCCTCACGCCTCTCCTGCTCGCGACGCAGAACCCCTCCCCCTGCGCCTCCACCTCTGCCGCCACCTCGGCCTCCGCCTCCGGGCAAGCCTCGCCGAACGGGTCGACGCCGGCACGGGCCACGGGCGGCGGTATCACCAGCCTCGACGGCCTCTTCGCCGTCGCCTTGAACGCCGGAAGAACGAGCACCGGAGGGGGCAGAGCCGCCGGCAGCTGGTCATTGGCATCGTCGACGAGCGCGGTGACTACGGCGATGGCCATGGCCGGGCGCACCTTCTTGATCGCCCTCGCCGGCGGGACCCTGGCGGCGACAACCGATCTCGGGGAGCAGAGGGACATGAGCGCGCGTGCGAGGCGGGCGAGGGCGACGACGACGGAGCACAGGAACTCGACGCTGTGGAGCATCGCCGGAGAGAGGTCGTCAACGGAGATGAGAGCGTAGGTTGATTTCTAGGTTTTAGCTAGGTTGTCATGGCCATTTAAGAAGGCGTTTGGTTTGCGCTTGCGCATATATAGGTGACGGGGGCAACGGGATGGAGGGAAGAAGGGGTCACGAGGTTGACCGGTCAGCGCGGCGGTGTTGGCGACGGTATTGCTGGCGCCTATATTCGCGATTAATGTTTTTTTCATTAGTTTGCGCCGGTGAAAAAGGGTCCGAGGTTTACGTAAGCTTGGTTTTTATTATATGCGGTAATTTTCAATATCGTTCTTTCGTTTATTTTTCGTGTCAACTTTAGCAAACGAATGCCACTTTCATTTCCAAGTGAGAAAAATAGTACTCCTACTAGCAGAATTCAAACAAATTGTCATGATGTGGTTAGCATCTTTGAGAACAGCCATCATGGCCTTGTCACAACATGCTTCTCCCTTGTCGCGCCCTAACTCGCCATGTCAGTTGGAACCATCTTTCACCATCATAACACACAATGTATAGAGTTTAGGGATTGAGAGCCAAGCTCAACGCTTGATTTCTACAACAACACAGTAGACATTCAATGTACACACGGCTAAAAAAATCAAAAAGAAAAAAAGAACCGAACAGGTTATGGCGAGTCGAATATCCCGCTAAAAGAAACAGGCCTACCCGAAGAAGATCAAATTATTTCAACTCTCGAGAAAAAACTCAAAATAGAAACGTTTGCTGCCATTTGCCACCACTATGATGTGGGTTGCGGGCCGATCTTCACGGATTGATGGTGAGTCAAGCGATGAACGTGAATAACATAGAGGGAAATGAGGGAAAATGAGCGGAAATCGTAAATAAACCTGGAGATAGATGGCAAGCCCTGTAAGGCAAATCACACGACAACACACTACAACGAGTAGCCTATGGATTTCAAAACCCGAACCAACAATACCCTCGATGAAACGGAATTCTCTTACCAACCTGTCCACCAATACAACAGAATCTCTAGGAGAAACATTGGCAAGCACTAATAGACTCACTCAATGAAAGACTAGTTACAAGAAGAGGTAGGGTTTGTATACAAAGGGAGGACTTAGGGGTCCACACATGGAAAAGGGAGTGACGTGGGTGTACCCTTCGGGTGCCCCACGGTTTGGCTACCTGGTGTTCAAACATCATCGTGGCCTGCGGAACAAGGCTGGAAGGAAGGCCCATACCGAAGGAAACAAGTCCAAGACTAGACAGAACCAAGGTCGGTTATGAGATGTAACCCTAGTCGGTAGAGGATTCCCGAGACCCAGCCCTACTATTTAAGGGCTGGGAGGGCTACGGGCTAGGGACACGCAAAAACTAGCCACCAGAACCCTAGCGAGATCGCATCTCTCGATCTCGCCATTGTAGCTCTACTGTAATCTCATCAATCAATACCAGACAAGCAGGACGTAGGGCTTTTACCTCCGGGGGCCTGAACCTGGGTAAATCTTGCTTGTCAGCCGACGGATTCACCAGCACCACGATCTTTTCCTCTTCTTTAAACCCAAGGATGACCTCCGAGGGATTTGGCGTGGTAACCCCACGTCAATTGGCGCCGTCTGTGGGAAAGACTGGTGTTGGATCTACGGATTCGGCGGCTTCATCATCGGCAATCGGCGACTCGCCGGATCTGCAATCGCCGATCTTCTTCGGCTCCCTCGGATTCAGCCCACACTCGCCGGTCAAGCGGCCGGCCTTTGCGGATCTACACGCAGGCGTGGACGTAAGCTTCGGCGAACTACGTTTCTTCGTCAACAAGTGGGGCACTCTCCGCCTCACGGACGCACCGCACCCTACGGCAACAGCACCCGCTACTTCATCGACTGCCGCGGTAGAATTCGCCTTGTCATCGGCTGCATCGGCCTTCGCCGTGTCCTCCAACGACGAGCTTTTAGGCAATCCACTCAAGGAGGTCGCGTCGTTCTCGACTGCGACTACGCAATCTTTCGCGCGCACGACTGAATGGGCAGTCGTGCCCTATGCTTCATCGACTCCATCATTGAACCCTTCGGACTTCGCCGACGGAAATCAAGTAAACTTCGAGTCCATCTTTGGAGACGAATCGGATCTGGAGGAAGTTCCGCGCATCCTCCCCATGCAGGTGTACATGACAGCACCCGCGGGACCAGCCGCAGGACTGGCCGCGGGGACGGCTATCATAACGACAGCATCACCAAGCGCTCCACCCGAGCCACGCACATACCCGTTCATAGTAACTCTGTAGAACGGACGAACTCAACTGCACATCACCCAAGCTATGGGTGAAAAGGCGATAAAGGCCGTAGCGGATAGCGCTCCGGCGAAGGATGCAACGGCTGAAGACCTGCAATGCTGCTAGTACCTGCTATGGCAGGAAAGCATCAAGCTAAAGGAGCAGGAGAGGGTCCTTGCGGAAAGAAGAAGGCAAGCTAGCCTGTCAAGCGCGCGACGGGCGGATTTATCCGTCCAATCATCGGGGCGATCTCGACCTTCTTGCGATCGGCCTCGCTACCTGCGTATGCCGGAGGGGGCAAGGACTACCGTCACCCGAAACTTGGAGGACTCCTTCATGTCCCTGGATGACGGAGGAATACCAATTCCCAAAACAGCTACCGGCGCCCTCATGTCAGTGGCCACATACCTGCAAGCGACGCAACCACCGGAGGGCGACCCTCGGGCGGCCTTGCACCGCCAGCAAATCAAGTTCGTCAGCATGGCGGGTGCGGAGCTGATACCAGAGGAACCACCACGACCAACCGCAGCCGCAGTGACTGCCAACAACGCGCCTCCACGGCGACAACAAAGCCCACGGCATGAACCGCGGACCCGCCACCTTGGTGACCGCGCTGCTCGCGATCAGGAGGATCGCATCATGTGCCGCTCATGACCGCGAAAAACCGCGCCACCCACGATCGGAGTCATCGCGTAACTCGCGGACGAGAAGATCGATATCACCTCACGGAAGGCGAGGACGCACGCAACGTCATCACGCAGAACAAGGTCAACAAGAACCGCACGAGGCGGGCTGCACGCGACACGAGCAGCGACGATCCAGACTCCGAAGAAGACTTCGAACCTTGCGGAGCACTCTGCTTCAGTCGCCGTATCCGAGGGGAAAGAATGCCGAAGGGTTTCAGATTAACATCTGAGACCCCAAAGTATGATGGCCTACAAGAACCCTCCGCCTGGCTGGAGGACTACCTCATGGCAGTAACTTGCCAGAGAGGTTCCACGTCTACGGCCATGCAATACATTCAGCTAATGCTCACAGGGTCTGCCCGAGCCTGGCTTAAAAGCCTGCCGCGGGGAGCGTATACTTGCTGGGAAGATTTCGGCGAGGTCTTCATCCGCAACTTCGCTGGCACATGCAAGCGACCAGCCTCGTTCGTAGAACTTCGAGCTTGCAAGCAGCGATCGGGCGAGACGCTGCGCGAGTATATTCAGCGGTGGACCCTCCTCCGTAACTCGGCGGAGAGGATCTCAGAAGGCAACGCGATATACGCGTTCACCCGAGGTGTCTATCGACTCGAACTGAAGGAGACGCTCGGAAGAATAAAGCCGAAGACCATCGCTCACCTCATGCAAATCGCTAATGAGTGGGCAGACGGAGAAGACTCTATCGCAACGAGCGCAATGATACACCCGTGGAGAACGGCGACCAAGGCCACTGGAGTCATCGCAGCAGCAATCGCCGCCGCAAGCGGAAGTCGCGAGCATATGATGACAACGAAGGTGCAGAACTCGTGGCAGCGGGTTTTCCCGATAGCCGCGAGCAAAGAAACCGTGACAGCAGTCGCTATGAAAGCGGCAGCCGAACAACCGGTTATAGGGATAACAAAAACATCAAGCAGGAGTGGCGACCACGCCAGCCGCGCCCTCCCCCTACCCTACAAGGAGCTTGCAGGTTCCACATGTTCAGGGACGAGCATGGCAACCTCACGTCCCGCCACCTCTTGAAGGATTGCAAGGGCTTTCAAGAACTGCGTGCGGAATACACACGCCTCCTCCAGTAGTAGGCGCAAATTGTACCAGGTGCGCCAGCCATCGGAGCGCCACCTGCCCCGGCTTTGTCCCCACCAGGACATATGGCGGGAGCTATCCAGCTCAAACCACGCGTCGAGGAACCCCAAGCAGGCGAAGATCCCTACCCGAACCCTGTCGGGCGCATGTTCATGATACATAAGGGACGCCCTTCCAACCGGGACCAGAAGCTAATAACGAGGCAAGTGCACCTCGCCGTCAAATCACCACCGGCCCTGCCGGAGTACCTCAGGTGGTCTCACGCGAGCATCGTTTACTCTCGCGAGGTCCACCCACCGCAAGTACCACGGCCAGGCCACGCAGCCCTCGTCCTCGATGCCCAGATCGGCGGCTTCACGATGAGTCGCGTCTTCATGGATGGCGGCAGTGGCATCAACATCATGTTCGCCGACACACTGCGCGGGATGAACATACTAACAACCAACCTCGCGCCATCGGTCAACACCTTCCATGGAATCGTGCCGGGGCGGCCGGTGTACCCCCTGGGCACGATAACGCTCGACGTCATCTTCGGCGAGCCAAAGAACTTCAGGAAGGAGAAAATAGAGTTCGAGGTGGTAGACTGGAAGTCGCAGTACCATGTCATCCTCGGGCGACCAGCTTATGCCAAATTCATGGCAGTACCACATTATGCCTACCTCAAGCTCAAGATGCCAGGACCTTATGGAACCATCACCGTCAACGGCGATTTCGAGCGGTCCGACGAGTGTGACCGCAAGTTCAACAAGATCTCCGAGTCGTTTGGAGCGCAGGAGCAGCTCCAGGAGCTGGCACTCAACAACGATCGCACCCTCTTCCCTGAGGGCAAAAAATCACCGTCCGAGTCGTCCTTCAATGCGACCAACGACACAAGGGCGCACCAGATACATCCGACTGACCCTAAGAAGACAACCCTCATCTCGTCGAGTTCCTACGTGAGAACTGGGATATGTTCGCCTGGTGCCCAGCCGACATACCTAGGGAATTCGCCGAGCACGAATTACAGATCTTGCCTAACGCAAGACCCGTCAAGCAAACTATGCGCCGCTTCGCCGAGCCGAAGCGTCTTGCCATCGGGCAGGAAATCGACAGCCTCCTAGCAGCCAATTTCATCCGAGAGATCAAGAAATCAGACTGGGTGGCCAATTTCATCCGAGAGATCAAGCCACTTGCTGCACGCGGTCCTGCAGCAGAAACAGGACGCGACCCCGAGCGCTGTCGGACCAGAAGGAGGTTGCGTCCTGCCCTACTACCTCAGCAATACACCGGAGTCGGTTGTTTACTCGGTCAGCTTCGGCTCGCGCATCCAGTTGGGCACCTGTCAAAATAAGATAGCAACTGAACACGCAAAGAAATCGACAACTTGACGGCTCGGGGGCTTCTGAATAACTTACAGAGTAGTTCAGAGTTCACCCTCTCCAGTTCTTCAAGTAAGAAAGCTTCTCGTTCGTTGGGACGAGGCTGCTTCGACCGCAAAATAGCGAGGAAACCTCGGGTAGCTCGTAAGTCCTGCTCCAGCCTAGCACATCGAGTTTGCAGCATCGAATACTGGTACTCGTCAGCGTTGTGGGTGCCCGGTGTCGTTGCAGCAGATTCGGAGCCAAGAACTCGGTCGGAAGCAGTCCCAGAGGACGGGGAAGTACTGGCAAGGTTAGCCTGCCCACGAAGCAAAGCAAGAAACATAAGGAAAGACAATGGAGCTAGCAGCACTTTCGCCCTAGCCCCGCAAAGAAACTCGGGGGCTGGACGGAAGAAGCAAAGACTATCAGGAAATTGCGCAAAAGGAATATCAATTGAGCCTCCCAGGGCAATAGTCATTACAAACCAACAGAGATAAGCAAATAAATTTTTATACAAGCTCCGCCCAAACCACTACGGTAACTATCTACGGCTGCGAGCTGGTCGACTTCTTGGCCTTCTCGGCGCGCTTGGCGGCCTCCTTCTCCAGGGTGTCCGCCAGCTTCTGCGCCAGCTCACGGGACCTCCTGGAAAATTCACCAAGGGACAACGGCTTGCCATCGGGTCCGTGAGGGCGACCCGACATAGCCTTGTCAAAGTCACCCTCGAAGCCGTGCCCCAGCAGCATAAGGAGAGTGGCCTGTGAACCACGTACCGTGTGCTCGTGGCGAAAGTCTGCGATGGTTGACGCATCCGGGCCAAATAGCTCTGCCAGCTCGCCAAGGGAAGACGGAGGCTGCGCCTTCGGAAACACACTGCCATGGAGGCAGGTCAGAGCATCCTTGGCCTTAGACAAAAGGCTGCTTGTCTGGCCATCGATAACCTCCAGGGCAACCAGAGCACCTTCCAGGTCATCAGGAAGAGCTTGGCTGCTACTGCCCGCAGAAGCACCCAAGTACCCTAGAAGAAAACGAAGAGGGATAAATTTGCAAACGAAGAAAGAACAACAGCAAGATAAAGAATATAAGGATGGAATGTTGGGCGAACCTGACAAGGAGTTCGCGACAGCCCCAAGTCGCTGAGCGGCTACCTTCTCCTGCTTCTCGGCTTCCTCCCTGGCGGATCGCGTGGCGTCATCCGCCCGCGCACGAGCATCAGCATCGACGGAGTCAAGTTTCCCCTTCAGCTCGGAGGACTCCAGCGCGGTGTCATCTTTCTCGCGCTGGACTCGCGCAAGGGATTCTGCAGACAATACACAATAAGGAAGAAGCACAGTGGAAGAGCTAAGCCGAACTAAAAGGAGAAATCTACCTCGCAGTTCAGCGGACTGCTGGCTGAGCCGGATAATCTCTGCTTCCATGGAGGCGTAACGGCGGCCTATGCCCAGCAGGTCGCGTGTAACCGGCTGCGGAAAGCACGAAGAAAAGGTTAAATGACTGCTTCTGAGTCCATACCCAACTGTGCCAAGTCGCATATGGACTCGGGGGCTACTCCCATCGGGAGCGCTGGCGCGCACCCGTTCATACAAAGAGCACAAGACAAAATCAAAGAAAGTGGCTTAAGTCTATACCCGACTATAGATAGTCGCATATAGACTCGGGGGCTACTCCCATCGGGAACGCTTACGCGCATCCGACAACAGAAAACAAAGAGTAAAACGACTTACGTGCTCGGCGGACGCCAACGGAGGAGCGCTGATGATGGTGACAAGGTCATCACCAGGGGGAGTCGCCACAGAAGTGTCCGCCACAGCGCCACGATCGGGCGGCGGTGGAGGAGCCATGGTACCCTTCGAACCAGGGTCTGCGCTCTCGCACTCCTCCTCTTGCTTGCCCATGTCCGGCTGAGCGTGTTTCTCACCGGAAGAGTCACTGGAAAGGACAGTCGAATCACTCCAAAAAGTACAAAACAACAAAACCTCCGAAAAAGAAACAGAAGAAGCAAGGTGTTGACTTACGAGCTCAGCTCAGTCAGGAGGACGTCGGGGTCGAAGAAGTCCGACGAAACGTGGGCCTTTTTTGACAGAGGGTCCGCGGAGCCTCGTGTCGGTGCAGCTTCACCACCAGTGCGGGCAGGAGGCGACCACGAGCCAGAGTTGTCAGCACTGGCACTTGGCTGCGATTTCTTGGGTAGCTTCGAGCCGGCTCGGCGGACTCGCTTTCGGCGGGTCTCCAGCGGAATTTCATCACTATCCTCACCTTCTGTGTCATTGGGTGACACAGCGGAGGAGACAGAGATGTCATGGTCGTCATGATCCACCCAAAGGTCCGGGGCAGCAGATGTTCCCTTACCCTCGGGCAGCGGTGGCAGGCTAACAAAGGCGGAAAACCCCTTCAAAGGGCAACAGTACAAAGATTGAGAAAAAGAGGTAAAAATCCAATAACATGCAGTAAAAATCACGAAGTTACCTCAGGCATAGGGTTATCTGCGCTGAAGGGGACGACGGGCGATTCGAGGATGTGCGTCTCGCTAACTTTCAGCATGGTCAGCGCACACACTCGAGCTTCAACCTCGCTCGGTGAGAGCTCCTCTGCGGATACACGTGTCACATCTGTGGCGCCAGCGTACTCGTACAACGGATGCTCCCGAGCTTGGATGGGGTGGACGCGCCGTCTGATGAACGTGGCGATCAGGTGCACCCCGTTCACCTCTTTGCCCGCGGTCTTCAACAACGTGGCCACCCGAGACAATAACGGAGAAGCTTCCTTGGCCTCACGGGCATCGGGTCGGTGCGACCACGATTTCTTCTTCTCCACGATGACGCCACCTCGGAACGGCGGCACTCCGTACAACTGCAATGGCTTGCAGGTGTCGGAGACGTAGAACCACTTCTTCCGCCAGTTTTGCGCGGACTCGAGCTGCTTCAGGTCGAAGTAGTCGATGTCCCCGCGCGTCTGGATCCTGAAGCCGCCCACGAGATACACGCCATGAGCGCCGGCGTTGCGCTTCACGTTGAATATCCGCTGCCACAACCCCCAGTGCGGGTGTATCCCAAGGAAGCACTCACACAGGATGATGAAGCAGGAGATGTGGAGCACGGCGTTGGGGGTGAAGTCGTGCAGCTGTACGCCGTACGCATACATCAAGCCGCGGAAGAATTCGTGAACAGGGAAGGCGAATCTCCTGTTCACGAAGTCGACGAAGCAGACGCGCTCGTCGTCTCGGGAACGAGGGTAAACCTTGTTGCCGGGAACCCGTGCCTTCATCTTTTCCGGCGACGGCAAGTAGCCGTCGCGGCGCAACACCTCAAGCTGGCGCTCGGTCATGGAGGACCGTTGCCAGTTGCCATGCACCTTCTTCAGATCGCCCTCCGCGGTGGCATTGGCGGCAGCGGTAGCGGCGGCAGCGGCGGTGGCTCCGGTAGCCCTCTTGCTGCTGGTCTTCTTCGTCATGGTGGCGCGAGGAGGAACTAAGCTCTCTTGGTCTCTGTTTTGACTGGGAGGATAGCTCTAGGGCGCAAGAGAAAGGATGAACTGGGCGGTGAGAATGGGGATTTTTAACCCCGGCCCCCGTACATCCCTATTTATCCTCCGGAGCAGAGTGATCTTGGCCCTTGATTTTCGCACCGTGCGGAACGGCAAAGATCAAACCCTACACGCGGCAAGCGCGGAGGGCAACCGTCGCAGGCTGTGTCGCCCACTACGCACGGGAAACGAGGAGGCCACCATCATTGCGCCGCGTAAAAACCGCGACGTGTGGTCAAACTGACGTGACGACTCGTCCTGCCATTTCGTGGCAGAGCGCATCGGTTGCGGCGAGCACGCCGATGACGTTATCAATGACGCAGTCGAGAGTCAGCTTTCATTCAAATTCTTCACAACAGCGCACCCGACCTAATACAGTGTCGGGTCCTTGAGGCATTCGACTGAGATGTCGTAAAACTCAATATCACTCCCATCGGGAGCAAAAATTCTCAGATTAATCTACGAGGTCAGCGGGTTGAGATTATCCCCAATTACAAGTAATTCAGCATAATCTCGGGGGCTACTCCCATCGGGAGCGCTGTCGCGCACCCTATAACTGAGAGACTAAAGTGCACTCGAAAGGTTATCGACTCCGGTCTAACCCGAGCAAAAACAAAGAAAATTCCCGAGATGAATCAAACACAGCTGACCCTCGGATGCTGCATTTACCGTGCAAAGTTAAGTCCCACCGATTCGTCGTGTAGGGCCGGGACTGACAGCAACAGCTGAGGTACCTGACAAATGTGCCGCGCCAACAGGCGTGATGAAAATCCCGACGGACGCGTTGGGTACCCTATAAGCTCAGTTCGACTCTGTAGGACCTCAAATATGGCCGGAGTCGAATGGACAAGCTTCCGGATTCGAGCCCGGGGACTCGAGTCCTATGTAGGCTGGTAGAGTTTGTTCCCAAGAGCACTTAACTGGTCCCGATACTGTCGAGTGCACCAGGCCTGCCATGTCAAGCATCCCACGACTAAAGCGCCCTGCGAAACGGGTACGAAGCATAATATCTAACGTTGAAAATAACCTTACTTGAACACCTGACTAAGGGTGGAGTCCCTGTCAGACTCATTGAAGTCTATCAGGTCCTCGGGGGCTACTGACGTGGGTGTACCCTTCGGGTGCCCCACGGTTTGGCTACCTGGAGTTCAAACATCATCGTGGCCTGCGGAACAAGGCCGGAAGGAAGGCCCATACCGAAGGAAACAAGCCCAAGACTAGACAGAACCAAGGTCGGTTATGAGATGTAACCCTAGTCGGTAGAGGATTCCCGAGACCCAGCCCTACCATTTAAGGGTTGGGAGGGCTACGGGCTAGGGACACGCAAAAACTAGCCACCAGAACCCTAGCGAGATCGCATCTCTCGATCTCGCCATTGTATCTCTACTGTAATCTCATCAATCAATATCAGACAAGCGGGACGTAGGGCTTTTACCTTCGGGGGCCTGAACCTAGGTAAATCTTGCTTGTCAGCCGACGGATTCACCAGCACCACCATCTTCTCCTCTCCTTTAAACCCAAGGATGACCTCCGAGTGATTTGGCGTGGTAACCCCACGTCAGGGAGATATGCTCAAAAAGTTTTAATTTCGGTCTAACCGTAGATCTGGATCCTGAAGGGCTATTTATAGTGCAATGAGAGAAATGGTAGGTAGAAACGAGATACGTGGGCCAAAGGTCTGTTTTATGCAAACATGAAGGTCACTGTATAGTCCGCCGTCCGAGACGCCGGAAAGTCTAGCGCAAAGAATCTTCATAGAGAGCTACAAGTCGTCCTCGCATCGTCTTGTTCTCCAGGTGCCGGACTGTCCGACGTGGAACCCGAGCATAGCCGAACATGTGTCGGACAGGTCCAACACGTTCCAGACGGTCGCAACAGAGCATTGTCGGACAGGTATCGGACATGCCAGGCACGTGTCCGACGTCGCGCATGCGTGCTTCAGTAGTTCAGTTGCCGGATAGTCCGACGGTTCATCGCAGGCAGACTCCCTGTTTTCGTCTTCTTTCTTCGTCTTCAGTTGTCGATCTTCTAGTCCATTTTTGGTGTCTTCTTGTGGGTTGATGTATGGCTCCCAACATATCTGCTTGAGTTGGTGAGCCACTAATCGCATTGAAATCGCATAGAGTTTGAAGCGAGTTCACCTTATCTCGTATCGCCTTTGTCTCGGCTCTTTTCATTGGACCCACGAGTGCGTCTTGATGGAGGTTGCTGGAGGATTAGGACGTATCACCCTACTTGCTTGTCCCGGAGAAACCGTTCAGGACGCAAAGCGAAATTTTAGAACATGGGTTCTCCGGATCCTCAAGAACAATAAAAAACGAAATAAATCGTGTGGGTGGACAATGCACGTAGGTAAGTTTGAAACTTAAATGCGAAAACGTGTGACTTGTTCAAAAACTAAGGAACAGTACAAGAACCCAGATTTTCACCGTGCAGGTTTCATTTTCTCTTTTGCATGAGTAAGTTTCAAGTCAATAAGTACGTGCACTTTTGCAAAAAAAAAAAAAAAAATACGTGCATGATTTACTTCAATATTTTCTGAAACTTGCACACACGATTTTTTGGACGGTTTGAAATTCAGGTTCATGAGTACATATATATGTACATTCTTGTATTTTCTGCCCGATACTTCCACAAGATAGGTAGCTCAATGTACTCTCGTAATGTGACGCCAGAGCTTTTTTTGTGAGCGGGAAATGTAATACAGTAGCTTTACTTAACATTTGTGTTAAAAAAAGATGGATTGTCTCTTAATTGCAACGTTGTTCGACCCTCGTTCACACAGAGCTGCACGGGAAGATGCCAGACGAAAGGTTGGAAAGGAGTAAAACGTAACCATGACTGGATCCGGCACGAATGTATTGATCGATTCAGGTGTGAAAATATTTACAGATCCGGCGCCGGTGCCAAAACCTGCAGGGCAAGCTAGGTAGAGTAGGTAGAATCGTTCAACGACCGACACCCGCCCGGAGGTTCAGATTCAAGAGTGTGGTCGGAGAAAAACATGAGCGGCTTGCGTACTTACGTGGACCAGTCCTGATCTCCAGCGCCGCGCGTACGTACGTGGACCAAAACTGTTCCTTATGAAAGCAGACGTGGCACCGGGAAGAACACATGATCCATATGACTACAACCTCGTGCTGGGTGGCGTGCTGATGTGGCAGCATGTCGCCTGCGTGGTTAGGATGACCGGCTGCATCAGTTTTTTTACACCTCCACCGTGTCGCCTTACTCACGCAACACCCTCTAGTGCCTCTGTCTCGCTCTGCCGCCACCTCTCCGCTGCCTTGCGACACTCCTTTGTAACGCCGCCACCCATGGTCCACAAAATGGTGCTTCTATGCGTGAAGGAAGAAGAGGAGGACGGGGCTTGCCTGCGCCCCTCCTTTACGCCCATCCGTGCGCCCGCACTCATCCAACGGTCCCTGTGTTTCTTCCCTTAATTACCCCTTCTTCTCTCGACTGAACAACAAAACCGGTGATGCCCCTGCATGGATGTGCACGCAAGGAAATAGGAATGAAAATATTCTGGCCTCGGCACGGCCGCCACGTTGACGCCGGCGACCATGGGGGATTCAATTACTTCTAGCATGTACCTCGCGCACGCAGGCTGAAGGACCACAGCTGCTGCTGTCGCTCTAGTGCAGCTGTTCTAGGTGCACGTTGGTCCGGCTGAAGGGCCACCGCTGTGTAGTTCCTAGATGCCATAACTCTCATCAATCATCATGGTTGTTGGACTCGGTGTCCTGATCGTGTTCTTGTCAAGGATGTGAAATATGGCTTTCTGACGCAATCAGTGGAGGCGGCTTGGCCTGCATGCTGGGCTGCTGGGCCATGGCGGAGCGGAGACGAGTGGGGGAGAGCGCGGCTCGAAATCGAAGCGCTGCCGGATTTTTTCCAAAGGAGCGTGCGACCTGAGCGCAATAAGCTGGCCTCGCCGCGCGGCCGCGTCGTCGTCGGTGCTTCCGGGCTCCCGTGCTTGAGGACGAAGATGGCGGAATCCGAGGCGCACCCATGGCGAGCGGGAGACGGTCGGGTTCACTTGGACGGCCAGCTCGCGTGAGCTGCGGCGGCGAGGAGGCGGCGCTGCAACTGCTCCGTCGCCGGTCGTCTCTCGCTGTTCATTGATTTTTTTTCGTTGGGATATTTTTTTAGTGTAAAAGGAAATAAGATGGGGGCATAAAAGAGCAGGACTGTTGATGTATGCGGGCGCACGGATGGGCGCAAAGACGGGGCGCAGGCAAGCCCCGTCCGGCTTGCCTGCGCCCCTCCTTTACGCCCATCCGTGCGCCCGCACGGATCTGTCTCGCTCTGCCGCCACCTCTCCGCCGTCTTGCGACACTCCTTTGTAACGCCGCCACCCATGGCCCACAAAATGGTGCTTCTATGCGTGAAGGAAGAAGAGGAAGAAGCATCAAGACGCGGATCCTCTCCGTCTACCTTCGGCAGGCCGAGCGCCGTCACCACCGCCGGCTTCGACGGTGGCAGCGGCCACGGAAGCACATGAGCGGGGAGCAGGACAGAGGGGGTGGGGGTGGGGGTGGAGTCTTTTGATTAGGGTTGGTCGGTAAATGAAAGTCTTTAGAGCATCTCTAACAGTACCCTCAAACCTGTAACCCTCAAAAGCAGTTTGAGGGCCGAGAAAATACAAATTTGAAGGCCCAAAACAGCCGGCGCAGATCAGTGCCCTCAAACCAACCCTCAAAACATGTTTTGAGGGTTGGTTTGAGGGCACTGATCTGCGCCCCGACCTTCAAACCTTCAAAACAGGATTTTCTAAGAAATGACAGCAACATACAATATTTGCAAATGGATATTTACCAAAACACAATCATAAATCACACATATCATGAAAGAAACTTGCAGATGATTATAAATGATGCATGGTTCATAGTTTTACATCACATAATCAACATCTTGTCCTTGCAAAAGATCATCATCATCATCACATCGGTGACTCAAGCGAATTCGAATCTTGTCCATAGAGAACATCTTGTCCTCCGCACTAGCCTCCTACTCCTCTTCTTCATCACCTCCAAATTCGAATGAATCGAGGGGAGGAGCCCCAATGTTCACCTCGGCATCGTTGAGCAGTCCCATGTAAGAAGCAGTTGGGGCCGACATTTCGTCGAGCACCTCATTGGCGCTTGGCGGCGGAGGGGCGGAGACGGGCGGAGGAGTGTCCTTCTTGCGACTGACCGTCTTCTTCTTCGCTCGGGCGTGCTTTGGCCCCAAGGAGGGAACCGGCTTCATCTTCTTCGGGGCGGGTGCGGGGGCAGGGGCGACGGAGGCGGCGACTGCGGCGGCGGGTGCGGGAGCGGGGGACGCAGCGCCGGCGTCTATGAGGACGTGCGCCCGCCGCCTCTTGACGCCAACGTGCGTGGCGGCCACCACACCGGCCACCACGGCGGCGCTCGGGGACAGGGCGGGGGCGCTCGAGGCGGGGCCGGCCGCGGGACTCGGGGGCGGGGCGGGGGCGCTCGGGGCGGGAGCCGGCGGGGCCTCCATGGCGGAGGCGGAGGCGGGATGAGGACGGCCGGGCGCAGGCAGAGGCGGGGCGGCTCGGGCGGCGGCCGATTCGGGTCGGGATTGGGCGGGGACGGACGGCGGCGAGGCGGCGGGAGTCGGCGGCGAGGCGGGGCAGCGGGGGCCGGCGGGGGCGGCGAGGCGGGGCGGCGGCGCAGGGAAGGAGGAGGAGCTCGGGCGGTTGAGGGATTTTTCCCTCCCGCGGCGCGTCGTTGACCAAAATGAAGGGCCCTTGGTATTTGCCTCTCAACCTGGGTTTGTACAGGTTGGGATGGAAAATGAGGGCCGGGCCTTCAAATTTTTTTTGAGGGTTTAAAGGTTTGAGGGCTCTGTTCCGCGCAAATTTTCTGCCTCGGCCTTCAAAAAAACATTTTATTTGAGGGTTTGACCAGTTTGAGGGCTCTGTTAGAGATGCTCTTAGTCTCTTTTGTATTTTTTTGTTTAGTTATGTTTCGCTGCAAGTTTTTGTATTAATCCTTAGGCTCTTTTAAGTAATATATACATTCAGGTATTAAAGAAAACTACCCTCTTATGTTGACTATTGGAGTGTAGAAGAATACTAGTTATACTTATAACCTTTCGATATTTTCTCTTTGATAAAACGCGAACCTTTCAATTGAATCATTTATATTTATATGTTTATATATTTATGTGTGTGAAACAATCACCAGATTATCTTGATGAATATTCCAAAAATTCCGGCTAGCAGGCAGCAGTGGACTTCTTCCATGCGTACCTTTTCACCAGATTATCTTGATAAATATGCCCCTAGACCTGATTGTTTCCCAACGGAGTTCTATCAGAATTTCTGGGAGGTAATCAAGTCTAATCTGCTTCAATTGTTCACCTGCCTCCATGTTGGACAGTTGGAGCTATTTCGACCCAACTTTGGTGAAATAATTCTTTTACCTAAGGTTAATGAGGCAGAGAGGATACAACAATTCAGACCTATATGCCTCCTTAACGTTAGTTTTAAAATATTCACTAAAGTTGCCACGATTCGACTAAATAGTGTGGCGGATCATGTGGTTCGGCCGTCTCAGACTAGATGGGGTGGCAATATTACATGAAACAGTCCACGAACTGCATAGGAAAAAGCTGAATAGGATAATTTTGAAAATTGATTTTGAAAAAGCTTATGATAAAGTTAAATGGTCTTTCCTTCAGCAGACTCTCAGAATGAAAGGATTTTTTGATGAGTGGTGTGCGCTGATCGACAGCTTTGTTTCGGGTGGAAGTGTTGCCATTAAAGTCAATGATGACAGTGGTAAATACTTTCAAACGAAAAAAGGCCTTAGACAAGGTGACCCGTTATCGCCGATACTATTTAATATAGTGGCTGATATGTTGGCCATCTTGATCGAACGCGCTAAGTCTGAGGGCCATATTGAAGGAGTGATTCCACATCTAGTTGATGGTGGCTTATCGATTCTTCAATATGTCGACGACACAATTATTTTTATGGAACATGACATCGAAAAAGCTCGTAACCTAAAGTTAATCTTGTCAGCATTCGAGCAATTATCGGGTCTTAAAATAAATTTTCATAAAAGTGAATTGTTTTGTTTTGGCGAGGCCCAGGAAAACGCCTCCTTGTATGCCGAGCTATTCGGTTGTACGCAAGGTCAATTTCCCATCAACTATTTGGGTATTCCGATCCATTTTAGGAGACTCACGAATGCTGAATGGAAGGTGGTGGAGGAAAGACTTCAAATCCGGTTAAATAGCTGGAAAGCCAAACTCCTATCCCTGGGGGGAAGATTGGTTCTCATTAATTCCGTACTAACAAACATCGTACTGTACATGATTTCCTTCTTCCAACTACCCAATGGTGTCTTAAAACGATTGGATTATTTCCGATCATGATTCTTTTGGCAAGGAGATAGTGAAAAGAAAAAGTATCGACTTACCAAATGGAGTGTGGTTTGCCGGCCAAAAGATCAAGGTGGGCTCGGTGTTCATGACATTGAGGTCAAGAATAGAGCCTTCCTTGCCAAGTGGCTATTCAAGCTTCTTTCTGAAGATGGAGTTTGTAAACCCTCCTAAGGAGAAAGTATGTGGGCGATAAAGCGGTATCTCAGGTTCTCTGGAAACCGGGTGATTCTCACTTCTGGACAGGTCTTATGGCTACGAAGAAGTTCTTTTTCCCATTTGGATCTTTCTCAATCAGGAATGGATCGGAAATTAGGTTCTGGGAGGATAAATGGCTTGGCCAATCCACTCTCCGAGAACAATATCCGGCTCTGTACAATATTGTGCGATACAAAGGCGACATGCTCGCTAAGGTGATGGGTTCTTCCCCTCCAAATGTATCGTTCAGAAGAACGCTTTTAGGGCCTAGACAAGCATCTTGGAATGCCTTGCTTCTCCGGTTGGATTATGTCCATCTGACGGAAGGCCCTGATAAACTTCGATGGAATCCCACTAAGAATGGTATTTTCTCGGTTGATTCTATGTATATAGCTTTAATCCAACCTGTAGTCCCAGTCGATACTAATAAGAAAATTTGAAAGATGAAGATCTCGCTAAAAACGAAGGTGTTTGCGTGGTATCTTCGTCGAGGTGTAATTCTTACAAAAGATAACCTTGCCAAATGCAATTGGCATGGGAGTAAGAAGTGTGTTTTCTGTAGTCATGAAGAGACCATTAAACATTTATTCTTCCAGTGCGAGTTTGCTAGATCTATATGGTCAGCCATCCAGATAGGTTCTAACTTATTTCCCCCGCGTAGCATTGCAAATATTTTTGGCAATTGGCTAAATGGGGTCGATCCAAGGTTTAAATTACTTATTAGGGTGAGAGCGATTACCGTTATTTGGTTGCTTTGGCTATGTAGGTTTTTAACGACAAAAATTCTTTTGTTATGCAGGTTATCTACCGATGCACAGTTACGCTCCGACTATGGTCGGCCCTGCAGCGTGTGGAGCACCGAGAGCTGTTTTTGGAGGTGTCATCGCGTTTGGAGGCTGCGGCGAGGGAGTTATTCTCCCAGCATGGATGGTCACATAACCTACGGATCGACCATCCACCACCATAGTCCTCCTTACAATTTCTCATAATGATATGTAATTCGCCTTTTTCATTTTCGCTTGCTACGGAACTTTGGAACTTGTTGGGACTGTGTGCATCCTAGTTATGCAGAGGCCGGGTGTAATGCTTAATACTCTTAAGTAATAAAATCCCTTTATCGAAAAAAAATTATCTTTAGATAAACCTTCTGGTGACCTAAGCGAGAAAGAGAAGGATACCTGCCACAATAGCTACTATAAGAGCATGTGTACACAAAATTTACTTTGTGACATGAGAGTATTGTTGGGGGGATGGTCCCCCGATATACCGAAGTCCACGACTCGACAAGATCTAGCAGCTGGCTGGCCATCCGCTTGTTTGGCTGGCCACCCTGAAGCCCTGACCGGCTGGCCATCCGCCTGGCTGCCCTGAGGCCCTGTCCGGCTGGCCACCCGTCAGCCGGATCGCCTGCGAGGAGAAGTCAACCACCGCGTCCCATCGGACACACGCCAACAAGGCAGCATGGAGGAGCCTCCAGCCCCACGTCGCCCATGACGCAGCCGCCAGACTCCACATCGCCACAGTGCGGAGCGTGCCGCAGACCGCTGACTCGGAACTGGCGGAGGCGGAGCCGGCAAGACAGGAAGCGCGCTACCCGGCCTCGCACGTCTCCGACAGCGGCGCCTCCATACCGTGCGGCGTCCACTGTGCCTGATGGAAGAACACTGTGGGAAGGAAGAAGACTGTAGCTGGACCCGGCGGGGCCAGGTCGAGCAGCCGAACCCAGCAGTCAGTGTGTAATCAGCCGGCCCCACACATGTACAGCAACCCCCAGGCCTATATAAGGGGGGGTGCGGCCAGAAGGGAGGGGAGATCGGGAAGGGAGGAAGGATCCGGAAGGGAGAAAGGAAACCCTAGAACACTCACCAACCGGTCGATTCCTGGAACCCTAGCCTCTCATACAGCTCAAGGAGCTCATTTGTAACGTGTCCACTGATAATAAGAAAGAGCAAGGCAGGAGTAGGAGTTTTACCTCACCATGAGGGCTCCGAATCTAGGTACATCTTGTGTTAGCTTGCATGCTTGTGCCCAATCCCGCCTGCAGATGCCGCCGGCTGTGTTAGCTGTTCGCACACCACTCAAGCCTTCCCTTAGGCATATGTCCACACCACGACAAGTATATATTTATAATGTTGAAAAAGCATTTTCAAATGTCAAAAATTCCGGGAAAAAAATTGTGCATGTACATCTCGTCATTCTATGTGTGCGTGACAAGTTTCACGGAAAACCGAAATTTTTTGCTTGTCTGTGTAGAAAAATATCTCGTGAAAAGTTTTTCTAGCAACGAGTTTTATACTTTTTACACAAACCACAAGAAATATCGATTTTTATATAACGATGTTATGAGCATGTAGAAAGTCGAGATTAAGCCCGAAATTTGATGTCAGAATTTTTTACATTTCCAAATATTTGAAAAAACAATAGGAGCATAGATTCAAGGGTGGCAGAACGCCCCTCTACGTATATACTCCATTGTTTTGATACTGTGGACTACCTGCAACGCTGTGTTTCGTTTTCACTGCATAAATAAATTAGCACAACTGCAGCACACATGGCATGACACTTTGTTTCTCATTTGTAGTAGTAGCACCGTAAAGCAGAGAGTGGCGTTTTGAAGCCCGAGCTAAAATCGTAGAATTTGCATTTTTTTTTTAGTTTCCAAAAATTTGGGAAACAATCCAGATGTAGATAGTGATATGATATACAAGTGTGCAAATTTTCAATTCTAAATTCCTTATATTTTAGGCTGCGTAAAAATGATAAATGGGTGGATCAGGACGGTAAAACTTGAAATTTTGCTAGATTTATCTTTTTTGTGTAACCTAAAGTAATACGAATTTTACATTGAGAATTTGCACAATGTTAGATCTCGATATTATCTACACGTAGGATTTTTGTTTCAAATTTTTTGAAACCCAAAATTCTGATTTCGTATTTAAAAAAACGAGCTATGTGTAGTTTGGGCACCATTTGCACTTTCCGCGTAAAGCACCATTATTTGTGTACACTTCTCATGCAACCGGTTTACGACCTTTGTTTCCCCCATAAGCGTGGCATATATTTCAAACGATATTTGACGTGAGATAAGTAGCGCTAAGTTTTCAAACGAGGCGGAGAGTAAATCTCAGGCTCTGTATGAGAGGATACAGTGGGAACCGTGCAGTCAAATATTTGAAAGCTTTTACTAGTGTATATGTTGGTTTATATTGACCGTATTCTAAAATAATGTAAATGACTTTGTGTTGCCAAATTCTTTCACGGTATAATTGTCTTCAAAATTAGTTTTGAAACATTATATCATTGCCAGGAATTACTTCTTTCGGTCTTTAACAAAGAATAAAAAAAAACATGCTGGAATTCTGCGTGCAATAAATTGGACCAGGCCTGAAGATTAGGCCAAAGATGGATGATCCAGAATACTTCAGAAGTGGAAAAATCCATGCAAGGTTGTGACTGTCAGCACGCTAGGTCTTCTCGACTGAGTAATCTCACTGTCTCATTAGCAAATATAGTTTTAGAAGCAAACAAAAGAAATGATGAATGAACAATCACCATGAGCAGACCAAGTAAGTAACACATCACCTGCAACCACATATGGCTCCAGAAAAATGAGTACAGAGGAATGTAATCGTACGTACAGTAACATAATTATTTAACATCACGAATGAAATACAAAATTGAAGATGTAGCAGTATCCAAGAGAACGAACACAAGAAAATCAATTAAAATAATACCAGATCAATCGCATACATTGCATCAAGCTTCAATAGATTATGAATAATTTGAAAAGTTCAGTGACCACCAAACACTGGCAAGAACAAATCAAATTAAGTGTCTCACCAAAACCAAACAAGAACAGGTTAAGAGAAGATGTCACCTAACTAACTATCCTACTACCTGAGGAAATAATCAAAGCTGCAACCTGAAACGGCTTCATCAAAACTAGTCACTTGGGAAAATACAACTTAATTATAGTATAAAATTAAGCAAGAACAAGTCTATAACTCTATGACTTGGCAGTTCTCATGGCTTTAGCTTTCACTGCCTTGATTTTGGGGGACTAAATAGTACATTAACTCATTGAGTACACTTCAAACCATCAGGGTCATGATCGCCCTACATAACTCATGTATCGACCTACACTTCACCTCATTAAGTAGAACTGAAGATTGAGACTTAATCAACATTTAAGTATTAATATGAAGTGAACTCATCCGTGCAGAAATAGTCATGCATGGTTCTTTTTAACGAGACAAAAACTTTAGAAGGTGTCACCCAGTTAGTCAAAAGAAAACTAGGCTAAAACCAAACATATAACATGCCCACAAACAGCCTTTACGGAACACGACAGTCTACACAAGGCACCTCAACCGACCTGACTACCAGCGTAGACTCAACGCACACCACCGAGAAACCAAACGCCAAGGCGAAAAAATTAACATTAGGTAATGCTGCTTTTTATTTCCTGGCCAGTTACTGAACTGGTCTGCACCGTCTCATGTCGAATTCTTCAGGGATTGGAAGAAGAAATATAGCCTGCTCACTGACTCTAGCTGACTAGCTACGTGTTGCAGTGGTACCACCGATCACCCCGTTTGCAGTTCGATTACTGATCTGATACTGTACTTTAGAGAAACGTTCTAGCAATCACCTACTTAAGTCTTTTAAGCCAAGAATTACCACAAAATTTCACGGAAAAAACAAAAACAACTACCACAAAATTAGTTTGCGTTGAGAATATCTAGCTATGCTTTCGAGCTGGGCTGTGTCAGCTTGCTCTCTTCACGTATACATGGCCATTGTGAACCGTACAAGTGAGTTAATGGTACTGGTGGTCAGTAAACTTGTCCGACGCGTGCAGATAAGCCATTGAACTTGCAAAACGGAAAAACCTATCACACAACTTGACAAACTCGTGCAGTTGAGGTCACTTTCTGGTCTGGGCCACGGTTCTCGCCCAAAGCCGATCACACGGGTCCCACATGAGGGCATTGAGGATCCAATATTTTTGTAGAAACCCCCCTATTTTTATTTTTTTGTAGTTTAAGTGACTACTCTATTTCTGGTCGTGTTTGACCTGCTCCCGGCAATGGAGGAGGCGACCATGGCACCTGCCGGCAGTGCGGCCATGGAGAGCTCAGCGTCGGTGCGGCCACCAATGTGGAGACGACACCGGCTGCCGAACTTCCTCGAATCAAGCTCCCGGCGCAGGAGGAGGTGTCCGCAGTTCTACAGGAGATGGAGGAGGCTAGCGCGGCACCTGCCGGCGGTGAGGTCGCGGCGAGCTCGTGTTTAGAGGGGGTGCCAAAGGAGACGTGTTGCACTAGCTTGTCGAGTTGTGTGACTAGTTTTCCGTTTTGCAAGTTCAGTGCGTTGGACAAGTTCAGTGACCACTAGTACCATTACTCTGACCCGGTTCACGAGGATAGCTATTGATCTGGTACGCTTGTACGACTAATCAGACGATCAGGGACCTCAAATCGTTGTGGTTGCTCGTAGCAACGATTGCAGTTTCAAAAGTGCTACCTAACTAAGTACAGTTCTAGCACAAGATGAGTTAAGGTAACATAAGAGGCTCGTATGTTTAACTAAAGGGATAGCCTTTGAGAACACCTCGAGTGTCCAAAAACACAAACATAGAATATTTCATGAATTTTCATGGGCTGGATGGTCAGAAGTGGAACCATTTCTGGACAAACAAAAGAAACTAAATAGCTGAACTTCATACAAAAAGATACCTGCTCTGTGTTGCCACAAAAACTTCCTAAATCTCTACTAATAATAAAAGAGAGAGAGGGGGGTATGATCCAACACATCTCAACCATCTAAACTTGATCAACGGCTCACGTTGCTGCAATGATGAGCACCTCATCAAAATCACGCCAACGCTCAAAAAAAAAAAAATAGCCGCGCCGCCCACGCCCGCTCAATTCAGACCACGCCCATCGCTAATTGATCAGCCCACAATCTGGAACGCCCACTCACAACCGCGCTGCCCACGACCTGGCCGCCAAAACGCCATCGCACGACTCCAGCCCAGCACATCGCGCACGCCCCGCCATCGGTCGTCCCCCGCCATGCACATCACCTGCGCCGCCGCCGCACGCCCCCGCTCTGCCCACCGCCTGCGCCGCCGCACGCCCCTGCCCTGCCCACCGCTGACTCCACCTCACACCCTGTCCACCGCCTGCGCAGCCGCACGCCCCCGCCCTGCCCACCGCCGACGCACGCCCCCGCCCACCGCCAACCTGGTTCCCAGCCACCACCCGTCTCCTGATTATTATCCAGTGACGCCGCCGCCACACCATCCTGCTTGTTATGTCTCCCGCCGACCCGTGTTGTCGCCCCCGCCCGCTTGCCACGCTCTGCCGCCGCCGCCCTGAAGACGAAACCATCGCCGAGGAGGAAGCCGGAGCCGCAGCATCTTGCACGCCGTCCTCTCCCTCCTGTCGCACAGCCCACCGACTTCGTCCCGCCCCAGCCGGCCGCTAACGCAGCTCGGTGTTCCAGACCACCAAGGTCATCTTCGTGATCGTCGAGGGGGATCTTGAACTCATGAACTCAGCCTTTGGAGTCTGCTTGCCAGGTCGTCGTAGCAGTACATGTACAATGCAGAGCCCCTCCAATCGGTAAGGAAAGATTCACTAAGCACATCACACCATTTCATACCTACTGCATTATTGCTGCTTTCAGTAATTACGATGGTGCATCGATTCTCCTAGCACATGTATAAATTAAATTGTTTATACATGCCAACTGATTGAGCAACCACGCTGATTTTTCATGATCACTTTCTGCCCTTCTCAAGTTATATTTGTCAGATCCTTGGCTTGATCTATGTACTAGGTACTAAAACTCTAATCGAGCATAACATTGTCTGATGATGTCCTATACATGTGAATTGCAGTTTGTACAAATTCAGTTGCGGAAGAAATCATGGGATTTAGTTATATGTATTTTCTCATATTGATTCTTCATGCTATAAATCCATAGAAAAAACAAAGCAGATTGATTGATTACCACAATATAAGAAGGTTTCCCAAATCATGTTACGACTAAATTTCACATGTGTTGTCCTCTCTGCTAAGTGAGCCTGACATTTTAACGTAAAGAATAATCAATAAATCTGCAGCATAATATATCAAAAAAATGTAGAGGAGAGAAAATGGGAAAGAACTTTCTCAAAAATACGTCTGTCAAGCCAATGGGAGCAGTGCAATTTCAGCCAGAACAGTACTTGTATAACCATTATGCCTTCAAGAAAATATGTACGTGAAGAGAGCACCTTAAATTAGTTAAGCGATACACGTATACTCGAGTGCTCTGAAAGCTGCACTAACCTTGCAGAATATGACGACACTTCAGGTATTGTGAAAATGTTAAAATAATTGAGTATATCTTTTTCTACACTTGGATCAGTGGATTTTCTTTCACTTTTATAAGTAGTGTCGTCGGGCCTGTGGTGGACTGGTGGCTAAGGTTTGAAGACTGAGTTTTCCAAGCTGAATCTGATGTCCAGTCTACAGAGGGCGACAACAACGTTCTATTGCAGCAGGTTCTTTGAGGAAGACCACAAGGTACTGATTTCTTATAGCAAACAACAATTCTCTTTTTTTGAATATTGTGAAACATGTGTTGCATTGCGTAGTTCAGGCCATCGTATATCTATAGCATGCTTCACTATTTGCTTAGTTGATGAATGTTTCCCCGATATGCTTGAAATGGGCGTCATCACTGAAACTTTATTTTTGATCCCCCTCGAGTTTAAATTGTGTACAATCCTTCTAATTAACTTACTGTGCTACTCCGAATGATTTACATTTTTTATGACATTGACATCTATCCAGAAGCAATATAAAGACCGAAGTGCAGCATGGTTTCTACTCGACCCGGCTACAGTTTACATGTGGCCTTTTTCTGCACTTGCTGTGCTGGATATGTGGATTCTTGTATGCTGAAAAAAGATCTTTGTCCCCACATCCATTCACATTTTCTGTTAATCTACTCTCTCTGTCTCATAAATCATTTGGGGGTGAGTCTTTTTGTTGGTTTTATTTTGCACAATTCCGAGGGTATATAGATAAATTCTATCGATATTAAACCCACCCCTACTATTTGATGGACAGGTAAGATGAGGCTGTATCAACTTATGAAATCATCACTAAACAGTTCTTGCATGTTTCACAAATTTCACCAAGTTCTGCTATCCTACAGAGGATTAATGTTAGATTTTGTAGGTAATATATCTTTTAGTAATTTTCCTGGACCTACAAAAAGATGTCAGACAAAAGGCATGTCATCTAGCAGAACTTCTTTATTAGTGATACCATCTATCTTCGAGTTTGAACAAAATCCTCAAATTAAAGGAAATTGAGTCTGTAACAGCAAATATTGTTGCGTGGATTTAGTTTTTTCATCTGCAATTACCTCTATGCGTCATATGATATTTGTTAGCTGTCTTATTTTAAACCTACCTTGTTTAACTGACTTAATTAGGAGGTTAATGTGATCTATTTTTTAGATTGGTTGTTTTAATATGAAGTTAGCAAATGATTCAATACACAGTAAATATATTTTAGGAATGAAAGATGGAAACTTGAGATTAACCACAAAGCAGCATGTGTGTTTTATGAGTGTATGCTATCTGGCATTAAACTAAGCTTTTGTTACAAGGGGGATCAAACATACTCATTTAAGCGCCCATTTGTTCTGTGCCTTACATAAGTACTACTCCCTCCGTTCCACAATATACACAATATAAGATGTTTTAGATGTTTCACATATTGTCTAGATTCGGACTAAAAGAATGGAAAGTGGGTAAACACATACAATAAAACATGTCTAGATACATGTAGTACAAATGTGAATGTGGAAAAGGCCTAAAACATCTTATATTGTGGAACGGAGGGAGTATAATGTATTGCTTTGGATCCATCACTGTTCTCAGCTCCCTCTAATACGGTTTTTGCTGTTAGCTCAATGCTCTTATTCCTTGGGGCGAACCCTCTCAGGAAAGAACTTCTAGGCAGTCCTCAGCTTTATCTGCAATAGCTGATGAGGTTCAGAGCATGTAATCTCCATGTGAAATTGAATGGTTTTACACTGAACAGTTCCATTGTATATGAGAGACCAGGTGAAGATGCTACCGATCATCAAGCAATCAGTTCGGAGCTGCATCTGCCATTTTCTGCCCAGTGCGAGCACCACCTTCGGCCATTCTATGGAGTATTGCACATTGGTTACTTTGCCAGTGGAGATGTCCAAGACATTGACCGCTCTCATTTTGAGGCTCTGGTTCATTTCTACGGGTGCAAACTTCAAGTTCAGAAAAGGATGACAAGACTGATAGCCGAAGCAGTTTATTCGGTTTCACACCATGAAGCCATAGTTGTAGAAGCCAACAACAATTTCATGATATCATAAACCTTCTTGGATAATTTCTAAACTTGATAGCTTCATGTTCATGGTTCTCCTACTATTCAGCTTTGTTGTTATCTCATAGCAGTTTGTTAACAATTTGTCGGGTGAATGTTGATTCTAGTGGTTCTCCTATATTAGTTAAATTTAGCAATTCAAGTTGTGTTCATTAACATTTCGTGCCTCATAAATCTTTGTGCTAAAAAATACGCTTCCAATATTTTCAGTTTATTAGACAATACGTGCAATGCACGTACACGATTACTAGTGTAGGAAATAGCGAAAGCTTAATGGCCGAAAAGCAAAACCAAATTGTAGCAAAATTTCATGCTTAAATATTTGTTGACTTGGGATTCTGAGAGAATTGTACACCCTTGTGCTTTGGGAAGTGAGGTCAATGGAGAAAAGATGAAAGCAGGAGAGTTTGACAAGAATGTTCGAGCAAAATGTGTATCATATTGATAGCATATGGAAAAATGCTCAGGTCATGAAACTTGTCGTGACAACAGTACATAGAGGCTACAACACGCTACAGGGCATCATCGACAGATGATAGATAGCTACAAATACACATTTCATCATGAGAATGAAATAGCATTGCTCAAACAGATGTTATCAGGACAGAGATGGGATTTCTACAGAAATGTGAATCAATAAAAAAAAAAGGAAGAGCTACTGCTGTACAAATTTCAAAAGCAGGTTGAGCTGGTTCGCTCTCGAAAAAGAAACCAGGCATGTTCTTCTTTACATGATGCCCTGGTCAGTAGAAGAGTCCTTTCCATTTTCACAAGAACCCTTCCCAAATACCTCTTCTATGACATTGTTCGTCGAAAAAAATTCGTCCTTCTCCCACACGCTGGTGAAACCAATATCCCAAGCTTTTGGGTCGCAATGGCCACCGAAGTATCCATGATCTGCAACACCACCAAAGCCATCGTCCCCATAGTGGTCTCCAGCAATATCAGTGTGTGTCCCATCTGCAACACCAACATGATGAGCCTCAAATGATGTGCACGAGTCATCTTGAGCATCTGTGTCAAACATGGCTGCCTCCTGGTTATGGTCCATAAAGGACAGCACAGGAAGACCGGACACCATGACATCGTCATCCGCACGGTAGTTTTCTTGCCTCTCCCCACTAGAGCAGTCAAGCTCATCTTCTTCACTGGACTCTTCATGTAAGTTTCCCTTGAGGGGAAGCTGATTGCATGTACCATCATCTTGATCAGTAAGAGACTCAAGGGGCAAATCATCATCACCCTTTCCTGTGACCACAAACTCTTCATCATCACTTCCCTCCCATTCATCATTATCACTGTCAACATTCATTGGATCAAACCTATTCTGCTCAGCCCTCTTCCTCAACATGAAGACATTGAAATAGTAGCTCACCAACTGTTTGCTAGTCTTGAATGGGAAGGCAAGCAAAAGTTCATCCCAAAAGTTCCTTCCAAGAGAGGCAGGGTTTAATGATACCACATCTTGGAACAAATGCTCTTCCTCTACCGTCCACCTCAGGGCTACCTCCTCTCCCATATCAAAGAACCCTAACTCTTTGAAAGTGTTTGGACCAAGGGCACCCATTAGTTGTCCTCTTCCTTCCTTCACATGTTTCCTTACACACTCGATAGAATCTGCATCAACACAACTGCAATCTTCCTTACAGCAAACAGGTTTCAGCACCGAAGATAACTCAACAGAACCAGGCATTGGAATTACACAGTTTCTAATCCACTTGTCACTCTCAGCTTCACTTCCATCACATACGTGAGAAGATGATGACACGCCAGCATACTCATCAACCGTCTTCCTGTTTTTACCAGATGCACACTCTGGCAACTCAGCCTGATAGTTTGGCCCAATAGGAACAGTTTTCCTTGTGGCACAAAGGCCAACAGACGAGTAGATGTCTTCCCTCTGATAATAACTTGCTGATCGTAGGTAATCTTCAACATAAGTGTGGGCTAGTGAAAAATGAACAGGTGAATCTACACCGTCATCTTCACTTTCCTCACTACCGTATCCTAGGGGATCAACGATTCTCTCGCATGTCCTGTGTGACTTATACTCCGGAACATTTATATCAGCATCAGCAGCGGGATCTTTCTCAGATATAGCTGAAATGGAGAAAATACAAAACCAATCAGCATTTCCATCAGATATTGGCCATCTACGTATAAAAAGGAAATCAACTTCAATAGATACATGAACAAAATATCCATTAATACTATGTCAATCACACATAACAAGTCCTCAGAAACGTGTGGAGAGAGTTAATACGGCCATTCAGGAAACTAGTGCTCCAGATAGGAGAATTGTCAAGTGTTCAGAAACACAGTGCCAAATGTTCTGGAAAGGATGGAGTAGCAACTTCCATAGAAGAGAACAGTGTACATGTAGGAAAAGTATGTGAGTTAACAGGTCTTACTTTGGTCTTCCTGCTTCATCCGCTTGCAGTCCATCATGTCTGGGAAATCATTGGATGCAGGTCTCTTATTATGATCAACTGTCACTTCTTTAACAGCACTGGCAGTATTAACTAGATAAGCTGTGGCATTCCATTCTGAAATACCAAAATTAGGACCAACTCTTCATCAAATTGGCTACTCCACAAATCCCTTTGGCGAACTATAGAAGCAGCCTAGCACAAGAATCTACGCATGCGTGTACAAGACAAAAAAATGTTAGTCAATACCTGTTGCAATATGGTATTTCTCAGGAAGAAAGTTTGAGCAACCATCATCATTTCCCCTCAGATTGCCACATGCAAGCTGCTTAGAGTGATGCCTCACAAAGACATCACCGTTTTCTTGATGCAACATGATGATCCTAAGGACAAAACTCTTTCATTAGAAACCAAAACTATGAGCAATATAGAGAATTAAATGGAAAAGATGATCATTGCACAAGACTAGAAAGATAATCATTCCATCTGAAAGAGGAAATATACTGTGTTATCTATACTGATTGCAAATAAACATCAAAGTTGAATACTGCAGGAAAACATATTGCTGTACCATGCAAGTGCAAATAAGCAAACTAGTGCCAAACGGATCGCAATCTCAAGTTCTCAACGGAATCATAGCATTGTTCTTTCACATGCAACATTCCCAGCTAAACTATGGAAGGAGTAACACCTGCAGAAAATTATTTGTTTCTAATTGGGACCCATATAAGCAGTATACAGGGACGTAATCTCCGTGTGAGAATCGACGTCCCGTGTAAAATGAAATCGGCAGACATGGCACCCATGGATTAAAAGGTCAATTCATTTAAGGTTTGCCTACCCTACTAAGTGAGGTAATAAAGTCAGAATTAAATTGCTCGCAGGGGAAAAAGTCAAAATTAAATTTCCCCTGTGAAAAAAGTCAAAATTAAATTAAGGTCCCGACGGATCTAAGCCTGATCGATTTTAGATCTATATTTCTAGAAATCAATCAAAAATCAAAGGGGGAAATACTTACTGGCTAAGAAGACGCAACGGAGGCTTGGACTAGAGGGCAACGACGAAACCCTAGCCAACGAACGCGCCAATTCGACGAAAATATCGCAAGAATCAGATCCGAACCCCACCAATCAAGCACAGATCGGACGCTCCTGGGAGAAATTCCGCCTCAATCGACCCGATCGGTACCCGATTTGACCTCCTCGAAACCCTAATCTCGAGAAACGAACGAATCAACCATAGGGGGCAAAATTGGTATGAATCGAAAGATCTCGTCGGGGGACGAACGGATCTGGTGTCTAATTTGTGATTCGGGGTGGAGGGGCAGATGAATCCAGATCAGATCGAGGGCTGGAGAGGGGAAATTTGGGGGAAAAGAGTTTGGTCCACGGCCCGTGTCCTTTTTGGTAGTTTTATTTAACGGAAAGACCGGCGAATACAATAAAGTAAAGAAATTAACTAAAGCTTGAAGCCCGGCTAGCTGGGGACCTCCTATATGGCGCCCCGCGGCGACCCAACCTGCACGCCTGAAGCATTCGCTTCGTGGGCCGCTTTTGGAGCGGCCCAACAGAAAAGGTCCCTTTTTTCTGTTTGTTATTTCTAATTTTCATTTTAAGTAGAATATAAATCTGAATATTTTTCAAACTGGAATTTTTTTTTTGAATCTGAACGTTTCTAAAATGTGAATAGTTTTCAAATATGAACATTTTTAAAATTTGAACAAATTTGAACATTTTTCAAAACTAAACAATTTTCAAATTTGATCATTTCTTAAAAATTGAACAAATTTTAGTTTTGAACATTTTTCAACGTTATTTTTTTTCAAATTTGAACCGAAAATGTCGGTGAAAGATTTTTTTTGACCTTTTTAGCAGTCAATAGAAAATGTCGGTGAACAAAAACTATTTTGGAACGATTTTAAAAGTGAACAGAAAATGTCAGTGAACAAAAACTATTTTTGAACGATTTTTAAAGTGAACAAAAAATGTCGTTGAACATAAACTATTTTCGAACAATTTTTAATTTTGAACATTTTCAGCGCTAAATAAATTTTAAAATTTGAACATAAAATGCCGGTGAACAGAAACTATTTTGGAACGATTTTAAAAGTGAACAGAAACTATTTTGGAACGATTTGAAAAGTGAACAGAAAATGTCGATGAAAAAACTATTTTTGAACAATTTTAAAAGTGAACAGAAAAATGTCGGTGAACGAAAACTATTTTCGAACGATTTTTGAAGTGAACAGAAAATGTCGGTGAACGGAAACTATTTTTGAACGATTTTAAAAGTGAAGAGAAAAATTTGGATGAATGGAAACTATTTTCGAAAATGAATAAACATTTTTAATTTGAAAAATAAACAATCTTTGAGTATGAACAAATTTTAAATTTGAACATTTTTTGAAACATTTTTCAAAAATCATTAAAATGTGAAAAAATGAGAAAAGAAACTATTGAAAAGAAAAAATAAAATAACGAAAAAGAAAAATAAAAAAGAAAAAAGAAAAAAGAACTACGAAAACAAAAACAGAAAAGAAACGAAAAAAGAGGAAAGAAAAAAAAAAACGAAAATAGAAAAAGGAAACCGAACAGAAAAGAATGAAAAAGAAAAATAAAATTAAAAGAAAGAAAAAGAAAAAGAAAAAAGAATAGAAAAGAAAACAGAAAAGAAAAGAAAACAGAGAAGAAAAAAGAACCCGCCATATGGGTCGGCCCAGCAACAGGATTCTTCAGGCGACCGGAGCGAAACGCGTCGCTGCTGGGCGATATATAGGAATTGGCGGCTAGCTGCGAGCGTTCTCAGGCCATCTGCCAATTTGTGAGAATGACATTTGGTCCACCGTTGCAGTGAGTCAAAAAAAGAAAAACGCACCTGTCAACTCCCGTGGCCCTTTTCCTCTTTCCCTACACCATGCGATCTAGGGTTTCCGGCCGACGGCCGCCGCCCGGTCTAAGCAGCGCCGCTGCTCCAGCATCTCCCCGATTCCCTCCTCCTCCGTCCGCTTCTCCCTTCTTGCGGCGCCAATTGTAGGAACCAGAGCTCCGGGTACACTTGCCCCAGCCTTGCCGTCTCCGATGGGGAGGAAGGTGATGTGCCTGACCCATGGCGAGCTGGACGACGAAGACGTGAAGCTCGTGTGCGTGCTAGGGTTTCCGGCCGGCAGCCACCGCCCAGCCCGCTGCTCCATCACCTCCGTGATTTGGTGATTCCCCTTCAGGCAGCGCCAACTCGTGAACCAGCACTCCGGGAGGATTCACCCCAACCTTGCCGCCTCCGATGGAGATGTAAGTGATGGGCCTGCAGCCCCCATGTCGAGCAGGGCGGCGAAGACTCCAACGTGAAGCTCGTGGTGGGACGCCTCTATTTGGAGGTACAAATCCTCCTCCGTCGCTCCCTGGTATTCGTATGGAGGCGAGCCATGGCAGCAGACAGGGTGGCTGCACTCTGTCGTCGCTGGTGAGGGCGAGCTGGTGCTCGCTAGAGGTTCTGGAGTAGGAGGAGGGCATCGCGCTGATCCAGGAGAACGATGTGGTCGTCAAGGAGGTGTCCAGCGATTACCCTATGCCCGGGAGGCTGGGAGTTGCAGCTTATGTGCCTGCTCACCAGAAGTCTTCTGAGAGTGTAGACATTGCCAGTGAGATCAAGGTGCAGATTGTTCAAAAAGCAGATGTGGTTTGACCATTCACACCAATCCTAGAAGTCTAAGAGGCTGAGTTACAAGTACAATCCTGATACGTCTCAAACGTATCTATAATTTTTGAGTGATCCATGCTAGTTTTGTGATATTGTCACATGTTTTTACTGTTATTTATATCATTTTTATGCATTTTGTCGGACTAACCTATTGACAAGATGCCCAGTGCCAGTTCCCTGTTTTTGCTGTCTTTTTGTTTCAGAAATTTACTTCTGGAAATATTCTCGGAATTAGACAAAAATTTACGGGGATTATTTTTACGCCAAGCTGAAGACGGAGTCCGAAGGGCAGCCTCGGAGGCGCCCCACAGGGCGCACGCGGGTAGCAGCCACGGCCTGGGGGGGACCCGCGGGTGGGGCCCGCCCCTGCCCTGTGGGCACCTCCTCGGCCCCCTCCGATGCCTATAAAATCACAATTAACCTAAAAACGTCGAGGCAACGATTATTTTCCAGAAACTCGACCCCGACGCGCCGTCACCAAGAACCCTAGTTCGGGGTCCAATCTGAAGCTGATCCCGCCACTCTGCCGGAGGGGAGATCGATCCCGGAGGGCTCTTCATCGACATGCCTTCCTCCGGGATGATTTCTGAGTAGTCTCACCTTGGACTACGGGTCCATGGCAGTAGCTAGATGGTAGTCTCTCTCTCTTGTGTTTCATGTCTTATGATCTTGTGAGCTGCCTAACATGATCAAGATCGACTATTGTAATGCTATGTGATGTGTTTGCTAGGATCCGATGGATTATGAAGTTATGTTCAGATTGTACATGATTCTTATATGAGTAATTTATGTTCTTGCATACTCTCTGATGTGCACAGTTACTTTGGCCAGGTGATTATGTGTATCTCCAAGAGAGGGTATTTATGCTAGATAGTGGGTTCATGCCCCCTTTTGTTCCTGGGCACGAGTGACAGAAACGTCTAAGGGCGAGGGTGTGCTGTTGCTACTAAGGGTAAAACAGCGGTGTTAATGTCTATTTTGATATTAGTATTGCTTACATCATGCACTTTACTTAATGCAATTGTCTGTTGCTTGCAACTTAATACCGTTGGGTGACAGGCTGGATAACGATCCCACGGTGGACTATTTAGACAAAGACGAAGTTGGACTCAACGGTCTTTGTTCCTTGTCGTGATGCCTCCATAAATATTATCATGTCCTTTTTGTCATAGCTAAATTGGGTTTCTGTCATAATCTTGTCAATTGCCTAGCTGTAATTCGTTCACCCATCACATGCATATTTTATCTACTTGAGAGACTCCACTAGTGAACCCATGGCCCCCTGTCCATTTTTTACATTGTTTTCAACCTCATTTACTTGATTTTAATTATCATTACTCCTCTGGTCACTTTTCATATTTTATCTATTTCATCATACAATTAACCGCTTTGTGTTCTGTGAGACCGGAGAGATTGACAACCCCTCCGCCGTTGGGGGCAAAGTATTTTGGTTGAGTGTGTGCAGGTCCATGTCTATTGAAGGTATCCCTAAGCGCCAGAGATCTTCAACATTCACCTCGTTGTTGATTTCAAAGTCCTACTGGTTCGATAAACCTCGGTTCTTTAATTGAGGGAAAAGTGCTACTAGCTACAATTCCGCCTTCGCTTGGGGCACCACCCAACTTATCAATATCCACCATCAAGCAGTTTTCTGGCGCCGTTGCCGGGGACTTTGGAGCTACAGCAAGGGGAGTCTCATACTCTCAATCTCTTTACTTTGTTTTTGTCTTGCTTGCTTTATATCTCGTTTAGTTTATTTTCCTGTTTCAAAATTTTAAAACCCAAAAAAATTAGTGTAGTCTTTTATCTTGTTTTATTAGTATGCTTAGTTATTTACTTGTTCTCAATGGTTAACTTCTTTGAAACTAGATCTTATTGGCAAGGTGGGTTCACAGAGGAACAAAAGAATATTATAAGGAATACCGCTTGTCTCAAAAAAGGATACACTTATGGAAAATAATAAATCAACTGAACAATTATGCTAGAGACTTGTGCTTTAAATATGACATATCTAATTGTTGTGATGAATCTTCATGCTGCTTGAATTTTGAACACCTTCCTTTCCAATGTGCTTGCAATGCTAATGAAACCTTATCATCTTATGCTAAGGGAAACTATGATTTTTATGATGTGGAACAAATTGATGAATTTGTTGCTTGGAAGGGTGCTTACGAAATTGCTTCTTTGCTTGAAAATGTTGATGATGGTCCTTATAAAACTGAAAGCTTTGCTATACTTAGATATTGCATGGATAATTGCAAAGATGATAATGCTTACATTACTGAATATCTTAAGGGTTTATCTCCCCTAGAAGAAGAGACTAATGCCATCCAGGAGCCTATGGAAGAAGAAATTTCTGAAATTGTAAGCCCTTTGGATGAAAAAGAAGAGGAGAGTGACGAACAAAAGGAGGAAGAATGGATTAGCTACCCATGCCTACCTTGTAATGAGAGTAACTCTCTAACTCATACATTATTTGATTGTCCTCCTTGCTCACCAAAGGAGATTGAATACTATGATCCTATTGATTCGTTTGAAACATCCCTTTTTGATAAAAATGATCTTGTTATATATGATAATCCGTGCTATATTGATAGATCCTATGATAATCATTCACTTGTTCCTACCATTGAGATACATGTTAATGAAGAGTTGTGCTTAGAAACTTTATATGATAATGCTCTTGACGATGGTCCTATGTTACTTGATGATAAACATTATAATTCTATTGAAAGTGGGTTTGATCCCACTATTTTTGAGATGGACCGAAATTATGTGCTTGTAGATCATGAAAAGCCTGTTTTAAGTGATAGATATATTGTTGAGTTTGTTCTTGATGTTACTGAAAATTATTATGAGGGAGGAAAATATGGTTGTTGGAGTTCTCATGTTACTAAGACACCTCTCTTTTTGTTGCAAGTTTTGAAGTTGCACTTGCTTTGTCTTTCTATGCTACTAGCTTTATGCTTCAATGAATTGTTTTTGTACAAGATGCCTATGCATAGGAAGTCGGTTAGTCTTAAATATGTTTGGTATTTATTTCCTGATGCTCTCTTTTGTCAACTCTTATTCTTATTAGAGCATCATTGAAATCATTAAGCCTAGCTAAAAGGCGTTAAAGAAAAGCGCTTGTTGGGAGGCAACCCATCTTTTATTTTCAGTTTGCTTTCTGCTTTTCTTGAGTCATGAAGTTATTACCTCTGTAGCAACTTCATTGTATCTTTTTCTTTTGATTTTTTGTGCCAAGTTTAGCCTCTAATGCATTGAAAGTGCAAGGTATTGTGTTGCTGTCCAAAAAACAGATTCTGTGCGCCTGTTGCACGAAAGTGCTAAAATCGCCAGAATTTTATATTTTTCTGATAATTTTTTACAGCAAGCCTGATGCTTTTATCTATCTTTCGTTAGTTTTAAGTTTTTTGATTTGAGCTGCAGAAGTGCCTCGAAAAATTCGATCTTAACAGACTGTTCAGATTTTGATAGATTCTGCTTTTATTTTGGATTTGTCTCTTTACCATCGTCATATGTGATACTCTAGGGGTGGAGTGCCACATTGAGGCTTAGTAAACTGTAGCTAATGTCTAATAAAGTTGGTTTGCAATTTGTCATGAGTTGAACACATGTGCGTTTTAATTTATGAGCACTAACCCTCTAACCAAATTATGAGAAGTTTTGTGTGAAGGGAGTTTTTAAGTTCCAAAGCAGAGGAATATGAAGAAATCGAGGATGGATCAAAGATCAAGCTTGGGGATGCCCCCATGGCACCCCCTCTGAATATCAAGAACTATCAAGAGTCAAAGCTTGGGGATGCCCAAGGCATCCCCTCATCTTCATCGACTATCATAAGGTCGTCTTCGTTGAACTTCGTTTTTATCACTTTACATATTATGTGCTATGCTTGGAGCGTCTTTTTACTTTCAGTTTTATTTGTTTGTTTGCTGGTCATATCTTTGTTGGATCCTAGCTTTATTTGTGTGGGAGAGAGACACGCTCCACTTTTTCGTTTGAATACTCCTTTGCTTCGCTTATATCTTTTTGAGTATTCTTAGCTACTGTCTGTTTTCTAGTAAGCTTTCGCTTTTAGCTTTTATCTTGCTGCTAGTTGTTAAGTTAAACTCTCTTGTTCTTCACTTATATTTGTTGGAGAGTTGTTTTGGTTGCCTGGTTAATGTGTTAGATCGGAAAAATGCTATGCATGTGGCAGTAGTATGAAATAGGAAAAACCTGCATAGTCTTGTAGATCACTATGTGGATAATTTGATACTCTTCAATTGTTTTGAGGCACTAAAATAACTAATGGTTAAAATGTGTTGGTTAATGGTGTTAGAGCTGATTAGTGGAGAGGTGTTATTAAAGCATGGAGCTGTACTTTTCTGAACTAAACAACCTAAGTCAACAATGCTATTGTGTAATGAATTCTACTAAGTTGAAAATAAGTTCCTAGTGGGTAGTTACTGCAACGGTCGGGGAAGCCAATGGGGCACTTGTGTCGCCGCCACGATCCCTCTCGGGGTGTCTCTAACCATTTGTGGAACATTGAAACTGCTAGTTGTTTGCAATATACGAAATGCATTGTGAAGCTTTGGTTTTTGGCACTTCCACTTCCATATTTTGCTAGCCTCTTCGGTGCTGCGCAATGCCCTCTCTCACATTGAGATTGGTGCATACTTAGCGAGTACATCCAACTCCGTGGGAGAACTTCATCTTGTTCTCCTACACATAAGCCAACTATCTTCCTCAAAACAGCCACCATACCTACCTACCACGGCATTTCCATAGCCGTTCCGAGATACATTGCCATGCAACATCCATCATTACATTACATGACTTTATGTCGTTCTTCATTATCATATAGTTTGCTTGATCATTTGAGTTAGTGTGCAGCGTGGCCTGCCACATGTTCTACATTTTTTCCACACTACGCTTGATCATGCATATCTTCTTTTATACATCATGTATTAGTCTTATGAGTTATGAGTACCAAAAGTGTGATGATCATCTTGTAAAAATAGAGTGTTGCCCCTACCTGTGAGCATATTGAAAAGAGTCCAAAGTGGCCACATAAAAGAGTCCAAAAGAGACCAATGAGAGAAAATTTAAAAGAGCCACGGAGGCCACAATAAAAAAAGAAGAGAAATATAAAAGAGAGAGGGGGCAGCACTACTATCCTTTATTCCACACTTGTGCTAGTAGCACCTACACTTCATTATAGAGAGTTTTCATGTTTTCATTTGTATAACTATGTGAGGAATTAACGTTATAGAACTTGGCTTGTATATTCCAAGGATGAGCCTCCTCAAGTGAGCTCTAGGTCTTCATGAGCAAGCAAGTTGGATGCACCCCCACTAGTTCCATTGGAGAGCTTTCATACACTTATAGCTCTATGTGCATCCGTTGCATGGCAATCACTACTCCTCATACAGTGTCAACTACGGGACTTCCTTCTGTCTTGTGGTTACCTTCTCCACTGTTTGAGCCTTTCTTTTTGACCTTCCAAACCTCCATTATTGTTCTTTTTGCCATAAAATCATGGTGCCAAAGCCACTTCTTACTTGCACTAGTTGATTAGACTTCGAAACAGTTGATTTGTGAAGTTGATGGATTAGGACACCTGACTTGAGCTTGGCTATTTTCATGAATGACTAATTAGATGCTTTGAAGAATGATTGATACTTTACATTGGAGACGTAATTCGCAATTCTTCTTTCTAAACCTTATGTATGGTTCCATGTCTCCAACGCACTTATTCATGAAAAGTTTCTAGCATTTGTTAGCTAGCGTTTGTTAATCATTGTTTGCTTAATGTCAACTATAGACAATTGTTTTGGATCACCTTATTCACTTTATGTGCTTTGCATTACTATCTTGATCAAGATTGTGTTGGTTGCATGTCTCATAAAAAATTATTTGTTATCACTTACCTACTCGAGGACGAGTAGGAGTTAAGCTTGGGGATGCTGATACATCTCAAACGTATCTATAATTTTTGAGTGATCCATGCTAGTTTTGTGATATTGTCACATGTTTTTACTGTTATTTATAACATTTTTATGCATTTTGTCGGACTAACCTATTGACAAGATGCCCAGTGCCAGTTCCCTGTTTTTGCTGTCTTTTTGTTTCAGAAATTTACTTCTGAAAATATTCTCGGAATTGGACGAAAATTTACGGGGATTATTTTTACGCCAAGACGAAGACGGAGTCCGAAGGGCAGCCTCGGAGGCGCCCCACAGGGCGCACGCGGGTAGCAGCCGCGGCCTGGGAGGGACCCACGGGTGGGGCCCGCCCCTGCCCTGTGGGCACCTCCTCGGCCCCCTCCGACGCCTATAAAATCACAATTAACCTAAAAACGTCGAGGCGGCGATTATTTTCCAGAAACTCGACCCCGACGCGCCATCACCAAGAACCCTAGTTCGGGGTCAAATCTGAAGCTGATCCCGACACTCTGGTGAGATATATGTAGTTTCAAGCACTTACACATATTATGCATGTTAAATCTGCAAGTAAATACATGAGTGCCAAACGCCTCTCAGTCTTCATAAGCTGCCGTTTTGGCGAAACTGAGAGGCATTTGGCACTCATGTATTTACTTGCAGATTTAACATGCACTCGTTGTTTTTTACAGCTTTGAGCAGCTGACAACTTATTATCTTGTTAGCTGATTATTCGGAATGTATTCTGTGCTTTTAGCTTGCTAGCTGATAGTTGAACCATTAATCATGCTCATTTATAGGTACATTGGACCACTAAACAGAGCACAAATATTCTGGAATGAATCTAAATAGAGACGATGCATGTTTTATCCCTGAAGAGGCAAGGAGCGCAGGAAAGATAGACACAACAACGACGAGCACAGATGTATTATATGAGACCCGTGTAGGAAGCGCAAAAAAAAGGACGCTCCATGCTAGCGTTTCTCAGTTTTCAAAAGACAGTCCGAAAATCTTTTCTGTATACAATATGCAGTATTCCAAATACTGTAGCATACAAAACTGCAGTTTCAGCTAGAGATAAAGACCAAAGTATTTAAAACCATAGTAATTCCAGAAATCACGGTATTCCTAGAATACTATAAAAAAATAGTTTCAGCTAGGTTTATTTGTATTCCAGAATAGTTTCGTATATGATGGTGTCATCAACTGCATTGTCGAATTCAGGGTATAGAAGCAAAGAGTTGTATGTTGGATGAGGGAGATTTGGGGGAGAAATATCATGCTTCTGCAATATCTCATTTGAAACCAAAGATCACTCTATTGAATTTGATGACAGTCAGAATGTCAACAGTGTTGAATTTCTTGTCCGACCGTCTATATAGTATGTCAATTTTTATTCAATTTCAACTCATTATGTTTGAAGACCAACAACACTTGGTGCTAATAACTCATTTTTTCACTTCTTTTGTGTATAGAGAGGTGGCAGGTTCTCAGATGGTATGGGTTCATGTGATCAACGAGAAAAAACAAGCCAAACCATGATATCCCCAGCACAGCTGAAACCAGAGCTAAGAACAAAGCTTGTCTGGTGAAGAAGATTCGATCCTCTGCTTTGTCACCTTTGTCTATTCTTTTGCTTGCATTTCTATACTAAAAAATCCACTGTGATATGCTCTCCTAGGTTCAAATTCCCTTGTAGTTGTTATTCTGTAATGATTTGTTGTGTAAATAAACTACATGGGTCAATGAATCTTCTCCATGGAAGGAATTGTACGTTGGCATTGTATATGGTAATCTTGTTTGATGAAGAAATGATGCATTTCAAGATGTACACATATTGTCAGTTCCAACCTAAATACCAGTATGATACAATGCCGCCTACAATTGTGTATTATCACAGATCCTTTTGAAATTTGTATTGGCCAAGGCTACCATACAATGATATAAACTATAAATATTGCAAAAAGGAACTTGCCATTTTATATGTGAAAACTTGTGCAGTCTCCAATTGTTACTGACATGACACTTTAGAACGATATCTGACTGATTATTACACTAGAAATTTTACCTGTTCTATCTGTAATGAGCACGATTCTGAGATGCACTCCTAGGTTTCTACCATGCTTGTAGTGCCTTGATTTTTTTGAGTTGTGTGCCATGGTGCATTTTTGAATTGAGAAGTCTATCTCACGGTTACTTTCTCACAATAAAGCTATATGTGAATGTTTAATTGTTCTTTTTCAGTTAGAATCTTCTCCAGGGAAAGAATTGTATGTTGGCACAATATATGGTAATCTTGTTTGATGAAGAAAAAATGCATCTCAAGATACAAAACTATTATGTAGCTGCGAACAAAAAAATCAGTATGATGCAATGTCATAATTAATTTGGGAGGCTTGCCATGATGTGTTGGCACAGATGCTTTTGAGGTTGTACTGACCCAAGGTTACTACTACACACTGATACAAAATAGAAATATTGCAGGCAGGATTCATTTTAAATAAGAAAAGTGTGCAGCCTCCAAGTATTACTGAGATTGTGATGTGGCAGTCTCCAAGTTTTTGATATGATCGTCTCTTTCAATCTTACCCTTTTCTTCAAGGCTTGCTTCCAAAGCCTCAATAGTTTCCCCACGCTCAACAAGGGCGCTCATGATTTCATAGAGGTTATCACAAGCAATTTTATTCTTTGAAAGAGACATAAGAATCATTAAACCTTTATCATGAAGGAGAGCATCATTATTTTCCTCATCATCTTTTTCATCATTATTATCATTATCATTACCATTGCTAGAAGAAGATTTAGCCATAAGGCAATGAGAGGTGGATGAAGAGGAACAATTAATTTTTGAACTACTCAAGTTCAAATCTTGTTCCACAATTAATTGGGTTTCCTCTACATTATTATTCATGCAAGAGTTAGAGGGAACACAAGCATTTTCATCATGGGAACAAGATAAAGTAAGCATATCATCATTAGATTTATCTAAGCAATTTTTGGATGACATGCAAGGACTATCAACACTAGCATGTATGACATTTATAGTGCTGTGTGTGTTTAGGTCCAAAGATGAGGCATTTGATGACGGAATTGATGAGAGTGTTTCTCCCTCAACTACGCCAACAAACACTCTTGATACCCTGAAAGGAAAATAATATATGGGATAGGTTGAGCCTCCAAGTGCAGAGTATGTAGAAGTGGAAGTCTTTTCCCCACGAGGGTGACTCGAGGGTTTAATATCGAACTCTCGGGGAATTAGTAGTGGGGATTTTATCTCCTTGTCCTTCTCTAAATTTCCTGCAAACAAAGTAGATTACTTTGTGCCCTCAACCTCACCAAGTGGTTGTCAAGCACAAGGTGTGAGAATGATATTAAGATAATAATGAATGCAAAACAGTAAATAAATATGCAATGGTGGTAAGTAATAATGCAAGGATGATAGTAATGATGATGGATGATATTTTTGGGGTTTTTATATGTGTATGCAAAGAATAAAAGTGTTTTTGTATTTTTTTCTGATTTTAAAATGGCTGAATGTAGAAAATGCTTAAAAGTGGTTGGAAAGTTGTTTCTTATGATTAAAAATGGAGCGGGGTTTATGGTTTCACACATGCACTCTCTCTTTAATATAGTGTGGCAAATAAGTAGTCATAGGATTAACATATGAGATTGCAAACAAGTTTAATGACATGTTACTAATTATATGGGCATCACGTCCTAACATAGAGACCTTTTGATTATTAGTCTCACTTATACTCCACCAAGATGCGAAATAAATCATACACCTCAGTAATTAAGATGACTCAGAGTATAGCTTTAAGATTAATGACATGAAGTGAAAATAAACACATGATGGATCTAGTCTTAGGTAGAGCCTTGTCACTCCTCATACCTTGCAACATGGTATTTTGGTTTATCCCTAGTGAGGCAACAAAGTAAGGTAAACACCCAATGGATCATGATATTAAGTTGTCAGCTTATCACATCACCACCCCCGTTACTCCAACTAATGCACACGTTCCCCCTCACACGCTCTCATAAACATGCTTGATCAAAACAAGGATATAAGAACGGGGTACATAATATGCATCTACTTTCATAACTGAAATAAACATTGCAATCTCAACATATATTAACTTATAAAAAGATCCACCACAAAGGTAATACAACGATGAACGTAATCATGTTTAGCAGCTCATACGGTGCTAATTAGTGAAGCTCAAGAGAGAGAGATACATATGCTACTGCCACAAATCCATAGTCCAGAGGTGGACTACTCCCTCTTCATCATGGAGACGGTGGAGATGTCGATGGAGAAGAAGGAGACCCCTCCGACAGGGCTCCGCCGGAGTTTCCCCCCTCCAATCTGCAGCCTCCTGGTCTCTGTTTCTTGTTTCTCTCGTGTGGCGGCTCTCTCTCCGAAAAATGTCGGGGGGCTTCTTATATAGGCGTTTTTAGGTCACGAGGAAGCTTCAGGAAGAAGGATCGTCGCAAACGGGGCCACGAGGGCCAAAAGAGGTGGGTCCACGCGGCCCCTGTACCTGGCCGCGTGGGGCACCCTCTTTCGCCCCTCCGGCCTCCGTTTGCTTGCTTCCTTCGCTCCTAGGTCTTCCTCCTTCCAAAATAATGATCCCCGTAAATTTGCAGCTCATTATGATGTCGTTAAGGCCCTGAAATAAATAAGGAAAGAAATAGGGGTTTTCTGCCTGCGCAGGATTAATTCCATAAAAAGGGGAAAGCATTATTAATTACCAAAAATCATTAAATAATAGTAATATACCCCTTATATGATGCAAATATGAATGGAATACAAGTATTATAGTGCAAAGTTCATGTATGCATTTTACATGCATCAACATCCCCAAGCTTAACTCATGCTCGTCCTCGAGTATGAAAGTGATAAAAATAACATGAACCTTGCAATATAATAACAACATGGATATAAAAGATGATTGCTACTGCTACATAAAGTCAAATGATTCATTAATTCAAAGAAGTAGCAATATGCAAACAGTTTATAAAGTGATATCAAGTATTCAATGCAAGGATGTTCAATGATAGTTCACAAAATGTAACATAAAAGATAGTAATATGGACGTTCTTACTTTTGCATACTTGTGGTCCATAGAGTGTAGATGAAATTCTGAATATAAAAGGTGGACACTTTGGAAAAGATGTATAAATGAGTAGAGGTAAAACATGCATAAGTTTCATCTATCCTCCAAACTATTCTACTTGAGTTATTGATTGCAATGGTAATACTTGGTGTCAAGCTCTCATTCCCCTATCATAGTATCTTGAATGATTAAAGTTAATTGTGAAAGCAGATATGAGTAGTGGCCTTGATAAAGTAAAGGTTAGCTGTCTCATGCCCCTTGAATACAAGTACCTACACCATGATTACTCAACTTGGGAAACAAAGCAAGTTTAAGTTATCTATCATTGTAAGTAATAATGGTATCATCAAGAGTCTCAACTGGGGTACCTCTTGTCCCATGATATGGATCAAGCCCACATCAAAACAACAAGACAAACAAACATAATGAACAACATCAACACCCTTTTTATTCACCACTTGATATAGCTTTTTATTGTAGGGTGTATCACAGAAAGTTCAAAATAGCATGTAAGTAAATTTCCACCATGAATGATGCATGGCTTAGATTGGCGGCCCAGGTTTCTCTCTAACCATTTATATAAACTCATTTAAACTTACTCTATTTCCACATTATTTCACCGTGATAGGCATCCATAAACAAAAGTACATGATATCAACTAAATAAATGATGAAACATGTTGAAAGCTTTGCATGTGACAGCACATATGGGCTAACTCCCAACCTTAAACATTTATCAAGCCACTATCATCATAATATTAATCACAATGGTTCATGTTTCTTAAATGCAATAAAAATAAAGTGTGCATCAAGTTCGCGAGAGCTTTTTAACCAACTTTTCCCATTACAATAAATAACATAATCATTTTCATTTAGAGGTATAGATAACACAAATAACATGATAAACATACTTGTAATAGCATAAAGCTAATAGGTAGATATGGTGGACTCACTGGAAAAACTTTGGTTGAAGGTGTTGGAAACAAGTTTTTACTTGTTGGAATTTTTGGGCTAGCAAAAGGGAGAAAGGTGACCATCTAGATGCATGCATGAGTGTCCATAGAACTAACTAATTCATGTCAAACAAGGTGAAATAACATACAACATCAAAACATGAATAAAAGATAGCTCATGATAAAGCATTTGCAAATTATTACTCATAAAGAAGCTCATGGATCATGCAACTATATGTGTCATTAAAAATCAACTTAGACATCCCTTTTCCCAATACAATAAAAGCATGCAAGATATTTCAACCCATATTTCCAGTAGCTTTCTCATATATAAATGATAGCGTGGTGGTCTCACAAAATAAAAATCAAGGCAAAAACAAACAAAAAGACGCTCCAAGTTTATGCGATAAAGTGTTTCAAATGAAAAACAGAAGTTAGACGTGTGCAAACCGAGAGTATGTTGGTTCAGTGGGGATGTTCTCCACATCCCCAAGCTTATGGTTTTCACCATCCTTGGATAACTCATGGTGCATCTCCTCCAATTCCTGTGAGAAAACTTCAAAACACTGTTTCTCCCATTTATTTTCTGTGGGGTGATATTAGTAGAGATAAACAAATAGGCTTCTTGCTGCATATAATCCATGGACTAAAATTCATATGAATGATCAGAGAGTGTATAATGTTGTATGCTTACCCATAAACTCAATTCGATCAAAAAGATTCAACTCAAAAGTTCAAACTATGCATAAAACAATATGGGACAGAATCTGTCCAGAAAAATAGCAGCAGAAAAACGTATTTTTCTGTCCTACTTAAACTCATCGAAAAATTCTGAAATAATTCAGGACTACAGAGGATGAAAGGTTGCAGTTACAGTAAAAATATCAGCTCATTCGGAGTTACAGAATATCAATGAAAAATCAAACCGTGCACAGACTTCGTGCAGGAATAAAATCTCCGAATAGAAGTAGCAACTTTTTCAAACCAAAATAGGTAAAACTTGGCACTTTATTAAAAATTCTAGAAACTAAGCTAAGAAAACAATATCTTGTTACAGCAAGAGGACACAAAGAAAATCCAAATAAAAACAACCGGGTTGCCTCCCGTAAAGCGCTTTCTTTATAGCCATATAGCTAGTCTTACTTACTTGTTGTTTACCGAAGATGAAGCTCATGAGGGAGCTTAAAAGTTGTGCCCTTCTTCCTTGGGAATTGTTCCATGCATTTCTTATGTGGAAACTGAAACTTCACATTCCCTTCCTTTGAATCAATAATAGCCCCTGTGGTACGAAGAAAAGGTCTTCCAAGAATAATAGGACTAGATGTTTTATTCTCCATATCCATGATTAGAAATCCACAGGTACAAAAGTCATATGTAACTCTATCATAACATCACTTACTTTTCCTAAAGCACGTTTAATGGTATTATCAGGCAAGTGCAAGTTTAACAGAGCATTTTTCAAGATTCTTTAATTCAAGTACTTCATATAATTCTTTAGATAAACAGAGACACTAGATCCTAGATCAAGTATGGCATGGTGTGTCTCTTTTCCAATAGTTACTAGCACCTTGGGGATCCATATATCCCCAAGCTTAGGTGGTATCATAGCTTCTTGATTGTATCTAGCAATTTTTTCTTTCAAGACATGATTAGCAATATAGGAACCAAAACCAGATTGGTTAACATCAATAGAAGGATCACTTGCAAATTTTTGTAAGATAGATATTAATTCATGCAAAGTACAATTCTCTAAATCAAGCAAAGGATAATTAACTTCCCTAAGCATCTTAACTTTTTCAACTTTTCTTTCATCATGTTCAGTTTTACTAACTTCTTATTTTAAAGCCATAAGATGAGACATAAAAGGCAACAAATATTCAGGATAATTTAGCAATTCATTCAGAGTTTCCTCCAAAGTAAGAGGAACATTTTCAGCAATATTAATAGAATTCAATCCAACCACAGGTGGTGCTTGTGGTTTTCCAGCAGACATACTCAATAAAGTGGCTTGATTATCAGCAAGTTTTGAAAGGGCTTTGTCTAGTCCTGCAGCTTGGAGTTGTAAGTTTTTAATATCAGAACTAATAGAAGCAACAGACTTATTCAACTCTTGTATCATGGTATTATGACTAGCAACCAAGGAAAAAAATAGCGGGCTATCATTTTTAGCGTGACCCTTCTCAAAAGGTTATACAAGTTATAGCGTGATATATCGTGCTATATTTGAAATAGCGTTTCGCAAAACAATGAATTATATAGCCTAAATATTAAGGATTTCAGCACTAAATATTTTTCCAAAACCAATACATGCATAACTAGTTAATCAGATACAAAAGTCAAGGGCCAAATCCATGACATAGACACAAATATGAGGCATAAATCCATAAACAAAGTACCAAACTCTAAAAGACAACCCATTTTAAACTTTTAATTAGAATACCGGTGTCATCTTCAGATTCACTAGAAAATCCATCATCACCACGTAAAACAGGAAACATTCTCTTCCTAGGACGAGAAACTCTCTTTCTTTTTGATATTGAGTAAGCGCTCCCGCCGCCGATGCAACTCGAGGCGGAGGAAGAGCTCGATCCGCCGGTGGAGGAAGTGCTCCCGTCGTCGCTACAAGCCTGCAACTCGACGAGGCGCCGCCGTCACTCTCGTGAACAGCCGAGGAGGATTGAATTAGATACTGGAGAGTGACCTAGTGAGGAGGAGGTGCGTGTTGGACTTTTTTTTGGGCCGATGGAATCTCGTTTATTTCTAAAAAAAATAGCGTGCTATAACGCTAACGTGTTTAGCGTGGTTTAGCGGGTATAAAACGTGATTAGCGTCGTAGCGGCTATTTTTGGTTAAATATAGCGTAACCTCTTCAAATAAGCTATAGCGCGCTATTATACGGGATATAGCGGGCAGAATTTTATTAGCCTCAAAATTATCATTACTTGATGACACATGCTTCAATTTATCATTAGCATTAGGATATGGAACAAAAGGCCGATTGTTGAGAACATATGGAGGTTTATTATAAGAATTATAATTGTTGTTACCATACCCATTGTTTCCATAATTCCTAATGAAGTTGACATCAAAATTTTCAGAATTATTACCAACTAGTTCTTGCAAAGGAATATTTTCAACACTAGGTTTATTAAGCAAAGCAAGAATAGTATCCATCTTAGATGACAAATCATGAGTTTCTTCTATGGAGTTTACTTTCTTAGATGAACTAGGTGCTCTATCAGTATGCCATTGACTATAGTTTTGCAAAATGCTTTCCAATATATTCTTAGCCTCTATTATAGTTTTTCCCATAAAAGCACCTCCAGCAGCAGAATCAAGTATATTTCTAGACATGTAATTCAGACCATTATAAAAAGAGTGTAGTATGGTCCATTCATTAACTCCATGTGATGGGCAAGTTCTAAGCATAAGTTTTATCCTATCCCAAGCCATAGCAACATGTTCATTTTCATTTTGCCTAAAAGATAGAATATTGTTTCTATTTTGCAAAATTTTAACAGGAGGATAATATTTCTTAATGAAAGCTTCTTTTAGATCATTCCAAGTTTTAATACTATCAGTATGTAATGAATGCAGCCACTCCTTAGCTTTTCCTCTAAGTGAGAAAGGAAATAATTTCAGTTTTAGAACATCACTTTCAACATTCTTAAATTTTTGCATGTCACAGATTTCAACAAAATCGTGAAGATGCATAGAGGCATCCTCCACAGCACTACCACCAAATTGCTCCCTAGTTATCAAGTTCAACAAACTAGGACTTACTTCATAGCTATCAGCTTGTATCTCAGGTGTGGTAATAGGTTTAGCAATAAATTGATCATTTGGAGTATTTGTGTAGTCACACAACTTAGTCCTATCACCCATTTTAGCAAGTTTTTATGTGTTTTTAATTATTTATGCAAGACTGAAAATAAAATGACACTAAATAATGCAAAACGAATTAACTAATGCAAAACAAAATGCAAAACTAAAAATAAAATATGCAAACCAAAATCTAAAAAATGATATGCAAGACAATAACAAAACAAAATAAAATGCTTGAAGGTAAAGATGGACAAGATGATGCTCACGTAGGTGCAACCTCCCCAAGCTTAGGTGTTAGCACAAGTTGGTGATGAAGTTGACTTTGTTGTGATATCCTTGGATAAAACCTTCCAGCTATGACTCCCCGGCAACGGCGCCAGAAAAAACACGTGATGACGGAATTGATGAGAGTGTTTCTCCCTCAACTACGCCAACAAGCACTCTTGATACCCTGAAAGGAAAATAATATATGGGATAGGTTGAGCCTCCAAGTGCAGAGTATGTAGAAGTGGAAGTCTTTTCCCCATGAGGGTGACTCGAGGGTTTAATATCGAACTCTCGGGGAATCAGTAGTGGGGATTTTATCTCCTTGTCCTTCTCTAAATTTCCCGCAAACAAAGTAGATTGCTTTGTGCCCTCAACCTCACCAAGTGGTTGTCAAGCACAAGGTGTGAGAATGATATTAAGATAATAATGAATGCAAAACAGTAAATAAATATGCAATGGTGGTAAGTAGTAATGCAAGGATGATAGTAATGATGATGGATGATATTTTTGGGGGTTTTTATATGTGTATGCAATGAATAAAAGTGTTTTTGTATTTTTTCTGATTTTAAAATGGCTGAATGTAGAAAATGCTTAAAAGTTGTTGGAAAGTTGTTTCTTATGATTAAAAATGGACCGGGGTTCATGGTTTCACACATGCACTCTCTCTTTAATATAGTGTGGCAAATAAGTAGACATAGGATTAACATATGAGATTGCAAACAAGTTTAATGACATGTTACTAATTATATGGGCATCACGTCCTAACATAGAGACATTTTGATTATTAGTCTCACTTATACTCCACCAAGATGCGAAATAAATCATACACCTCAGTAATTAAGATGACTCAGAGTATAGATTTAAGATTAATGACATGAAGTGAAAATAAACACATGATGGATCTAGTCTTAGGTAGAGCCTTGTCACTCCTCATACCTTGCAACATGGTATTTTGGTTTATCCCTAGTGAGGCAACAAAGTAAGGTAAACACCCAATGGATCATGATATTAAGTTGTCAGCTTATCACATCACCACCCCCGTTACTCCAACTAATGCACACGTTCCCCCTCACACGCTCTCATAAACATGCTTGATCAAAACAAGGATATAAGAACGGGGTACATAATATGCATCTACTTTCATAACTGAAATAAACATTGCAATCTCAACATATATTAACTCATAAAAAGATCCACCACAAAGGTAATACAACGATGACCGTAATCATGTTCAGCAGCTCATACGGTGCTAATTAGTGAAGCTCAAGAGAGAGAGATACATATGCTACTGCCACAAACCCATAGTCCAGAGGTGGACTACTCCCTCTTCATCATGGAGACGGTGGAGATGTCGATGGAGAAGAAGGAGACCCCTCCGGCAGGGCTCCGCCAGAGTTTCCCCCCTCCAATCTGCAGCCTCCTGGTCTCTGTTTCTTGTATCTCTCGTGTGGCGGCTCTCTCTCCGAAAAACGTTGGGGGGCTCCTTATATAGGCGTTTTTAGGTCACGAGGAAGCTTCAGGAAGAAGGATCGTCGCAAACGGGGCCACGAGGGCCAAAAGAGGTGGGCCCACGCGGCCCCTGTACCTGGCCGCGTGGGGCACCCTCTTTCGCCCCTAGGGCCTCCGTTTGCTTGCTTCCTTCGCTCCTAGGTCTTCCTCCTTCCAAAATAATGATCCCCGTAAATTTGCAGCTCATTATGACGTCGTTAAGGCCCTGAAATAAATAAGGAAAGAAATAGAGGTTTTCTGCCTGCGCAAGATTAATTCCATAAAAAGGGGAAATCATTATTAATTACCAAAAATCTTTAAATAACAGTAATATACCCCTTATATGATGCAAATATGAATGGAATACAAGTATTATAGTGCAAAGTTCATGTATGCATTTTACATGCATCAGCATTGCAACAAGATAGAGATAAAAGATCATAAAAAATGAGCTCACTATCAATATTGCAAGACCTATCACTACTCACCATTACATTGATTTGTGGCTTACCACATTTTGGTAAAGTAGACGAAGACGAGAGCTCGTCACGGCCGGAGGTGGAGGGAGAGCAATCATCCTCAATAGAGTTGGACACTCCATATTTATCTGGAAGCTTGGTCCAAAGCTCATGAGCGTCCCGGAGAGGCATGATTGACTCGAAAACTACAACACTCACAACTCATTAGAAGCTAGAGCATCTAGATTTAAGTTTTTCTCATCCTCTAAAGTCGTACTTTTGTAATCCTTTGGAGGAGAAAAACCTATATCTAAGATACGCTCAATATTGGGGTCCAAGACCAGTAAGTGACTAAGCATATGAGTTTTCCAAACATTAAAATTTGTGCCATCAAATATAAACATGTGATCATGCACTAATCCCCTAAACGACATCCTTACTCTCTAGGCGGTAAAGCCAAACAAGAGAGACGAGTCTCTGATACCAATTGAAAGAACAAACGATGTCCCGGATGTCGCCTAGAGGGGGGGGGGGGTGAATAGGCGATTAACTATGTTTTTAAATTAACAAGCCAACAACCTAATTACTAGGCTCACCTATGTGCACCAACAACTTATGCTAAGCAAGGCAAGCAACAAGGTGATAGCTAGATATAAACTTCAAGCACGAAGTCTATCACAATCTAAATTGCATAAGTAAAAGCTCGGGTAAAGAGATAACCGAGGCACGCGAAGACGAGGATGTATTCCCGAGTTCCTCCTTGTTAAGGGAGTACGTCTCGTTGGAGGGGTGTGAGCTCGCCACAAGAGGCCTACTCAAGATGCCACAAAGGCCTCACCCTATTCTCCGATGAACCGCACCCAAAGGTTTGGTTCACCTTCCACTATCGGAATCCTTCGAGGCGGAATCCGGAGCCTTTACACCACTAAGCTTGGGGCACGCATCCAAAACCGAATTGGAGGCTCCCAAGAATCACCACAACACCGTCTAGGGTCCAATGACCCAAGAGTAACAAGCTCCCAACCTTCAATCCCACGAATCACCGTGGGGAGCACAACCCAATGCACCTAATGCAAAAGGCAAGAACACACCAAATGGTCAAAATCTTCTCCCCAAAATCCAACCAAAGCAACTAATGCTATGGAGGGATTTAGGAGGAAGAACAAAGGAGAAACACTAAGAACTCCAAAATCTAGATCCAACGAATTCCCCTCACTTAGAGGAGATTTTGTTTGGTGGAGTAGTGGATCTAGATCTCCTCTCTTGTTTCCCTAAATTTGGGCAAGAATCATCGGAGGGAAGTGGAGGAATCGAGCTCTCAAAGATTGCAACAATGGAGGAGAGAGACAAAATGAGCTCAGCTGGAAATTTGGGGAAGAAGCCCTTTTTATAGTGGCCCCAAAAATAGAGCCGTCGGGGCAAAAAAGTGCAGCCCGAGATCCCGACCTGGGGCCGGCCTACACGCCGGCCAGGCCGGCCGGGAATCTCCAGAAATGATCGAAGGCAGCGAGCGAAATGGTACACTGGACAGCCGGCCTGCTTGCCCAGGCCTTGGGCCGGCCTGCCGCGCGAGCTGGGCCGGGAGGGCTCCCGAGCCGGCCGGCCTGCCCCCGGCCTGGGCCGGCTAGCCAGCACGCGGGTGGGCCAGGGAGGAGCCCGAGGCCTCCGGCCTCATCCCGGCCTGGGCCCGGCCAGGCCGGCCGGACAGGTTTTTTTTTATTTTTATATTTTTTTAAACTTTCTGTTTTAAAAAGAGTTCCAAAATAGAAATGCAATAACTTTCGCCCACGAACTCCGTTTTCGACAATCTTGGACTCGTTCGAATCGTCACAACGAGAACAACAAGAATATGCAAAGAAACATCATAGTCCAAGAATATATTATAAAAATAAATGGGGAAAGGTAAAAGCTCCCATTTGCAAATTGGAAATGCAATAACTTTCACCCACGAACTCCGTTTTTGATAATCTTGGACTCGTTGGAATCGTCACAATGAGCACAACAAGATTATGCAGAGAAAAATCATAGTCCAAGAAAATATTATAAAACCAAATGGGGAAAGTTAAAAACTCTTTTTCGCAAACCGGAAATGAAATATCTTTTGCAAATGAAGTCCAAATGACATGAAACCAATTTTGTTGGAAAGAGGACGACAAATGCTAAAATTGAAATGGTAAAAAATCAATGGAGATTTTGCAAAGAAATGGAAGAGATAAATCTTCCGCACGGATGAACCGGCAAAATCTCCAATACCGAAACCGCAATAGAAGACGCATATGAAAACCGTTTTTGGTGACCTTGGCCTTGTCATGACAAGCACGACAAGCACCAAGACCACATCACGATAAGAGACAAATAAGAACCAATAAATATGATAGCATGGATGCAAAGGTTTGTGCTCTCTACGACGATACGATCACGATATTCGGTCGAGAGCCCATCTTGATAGTACGGTTATCTATCCTATAACCCGGTCTCTCACTAAACAACATGAGACCAGTAAAATAGAAACCCTATCAAGATAATACCTTTGCCTTGCACTTAAACCACTTGAGGTCGATGAAGACGATCTTCAACTCCTCAAGACGCACCACCTTTCTTCATTGCGCTTCGCTGAAGATTCACATGATGCTCCCCCATACACCAAGATGGGAGACACACCTCTTCGGCACATCTTCACTTAGACTTGAGTGTTGATCAACACGCACTTAGCCTTGATCAACACAAACTTTTCTTCCCTTAACCTTGACTCCAACAAATAGAGATCAAGCAACTCAACACACCTACAAATATAGCTCAATACAAACATTAGTCCATAGAGATTGTCATTAATTACCAAAACCATGCATGGGGGGCAACCATGCACTTTCACCAACACTTCGCAAGAAGATACAAAAGTGTAATTTGTAGGTTGTGAATGTGACAACCCCTGTTAAATATTTCCATGTGCTGCGTCGTTAAGTTAGTTTCCACTATGCTGAAGTTTCCCTAGATGCATAGGGAGTTGCGGAAACTGCTGACTGTGACAAGGACTGTAAATCCAACCTTATTGAGTTCGATGATCAACCTTACTGAGTTTGATGATGCTGAAGGGCACCCATGATTTGATAAGCAATGAACACGTTTCAAGCGGATGTGGCGCACAGGAAAATGTCTGCAATTTTACCACTCCGGCCACGTTGTGCCAAAACGAAATGACGACGGCGAGGCGAAGCTCGCATATCCATCTAGTTATTGGTACGAGTAGTTGTGGGCTCTTGGCTCCTAAATGATTCCTGGTGCGCGTGCGCTTTCTCGTTTCCTTGGCGCGCGCGACTATCGGAACGGCTGCCAGCGGGGGTCGACGCAAACGATGCTACACATACTTACGGATGGGACCAGAAGGTGGGCCAGATTTTGTAGGGTAACGATGAAGGGTGTACCTGTATGTTTGAATCTCGAGAGACGCGCTGTGTATTCAAAAAAATGCATAACTTTCAAACCAAGCATCCAAAGCAAAATTGGTTTTTACCGTAGTGTTCCTTGCGAGAGGATCTACAAAACTAGATCCCCCATGGATATGTTCTGATAATTATTTTTCAAAAAGTAACTTTTTGTCACGGTAAAGCAAGATCGTGGTGAAAACATGCTTTTCTATATAGAAGTTGCTTTTAGAAAATATTTATCAGAATATATGTATAAGATATAGTTTTCAATGTCTAATGTAAAAGAGCATAATTTTCTCTTATAAACCAATAAGTTGGCCATTGCTTTGATTAAAAACATGTCCCCCACTCATCCTTACATTTTTTCTTGTTTGTAAGGGAAAAGACAAATTTATCATAAAACTTGCTTTTCTATCATAAAAGTTGCTTTTAGAAATTAGAACATGTGGTAGTACTACGCATGCCGATAGACAACATTTTAGTATAAGCATGATTTCTCTCATAAAATTGTAAAGTTGGCATTGTTTGGATTGAAAAGAAGGCCCAAACCACCACATTGTTTTCATGTTTATGTGAGAAAAAACAATGTTTGTGCTAGAAAAATCTTGTCAAAATTGCTTTTTTAGACGAAAAACATCATTGTAGTAGAAACATGATTTTATTTTTAAAAATCTAGTTTATAGTACAAAGTTGTTTTTCATGCTAGTTTATAGTATACATTGTTTTTGTGATAGAAAAGCAAATTTATAGTACAAAGTTGCTTTGTACTATAAATTTGTATTACAAATTTGCTTTTCCATCACAAAAAAGCAACTTTGTGTATAAATCTACAGGAAAAGCAACTTTGTACTATGAAGTTGTTTTCAAAAAGCAAATTTGTACTACAAAACTTTGTTTTCTATACAAAATCAACTTTGTATTATAAACTTTTCTGAAAATCAATTTCGACTATAGACTTGCTTTTCTACCACAAACAAGAAAAATATGCGAGGATGAGGGGGGTTTGGTTTTAATCCACTCAATGGCCGACTTGTCGGTATTATGTGAGAAAATCATTTTTTTGTCGCAATTGTTTTGTCTATCTACGTACACAATTGCTATTCTAAAAAGCAACATTTTGTATGAAAAAGCAAGTTTTTACCTTAAACTTGCTTTTGCGATAGAAAAGCAAGTTTATAACACAAAGTTGCTTTTTAAAAATAATTGTCGGAACATGTTCATGTGAGATCTAGTTTCGAAGATCTCGTCGCAAGGAGCACTATGGTGAAAACAGATTTTAATTTGGACGTTTTATTTAAAAGTTATGTCTTTTCAAAAAAAAATCAAATGAGTTTGCATCGTGGCTGACGTCATCTATTTGTCCGTACCTAAGATAAACAGGTGCACATGGGCTGCCGACCGGGTTTTCTCTTTCTTGGCTTGTGAGGTCGCCCGGGAGGAAAACTTTTTAGCGCGTGCGCTCTCTGACCGTCTGGTGGCACGCGTGCGCCACCAAGTTCCGACGATTAAATAAAACGTCCAAATTAAAATCTGTTTTCACCATAGTGCTCCTTGCGACGAGATCTTCGAAAGTTGATCTCACATGAACATGTTCCGACAATTATTTTTAAAAAGCAACTTTGTGTTATAAACTTGCTTTTCTATCGCAAAAGCAAGTTTAAGGTAAAAACTTGCTTTTTCATACAAAATGTTGCTTTTTAGAATAGCAATTGTGTACGTAGATAGACAAAACAATTGCGACAAAAAAATGATTTTCTCACATAATACCGACAAGTCGGCCATTGAGTGGATTAAAACCAAGCCCCCCTCATCCTCGCATATTTTTCTTGTTTGTGGTAGAAAAGCAAGTCTATAGTCGAAATTGATTTTTAGAAAAGTTTATCTCTACTACTATTCTCTACTACTATTAAACAAGCAAACCTTTGTTTTTCTATAGGCACCCCGCTAATTGTACCCAGTACGTTCCGTACCATCAGATTATCACACCAAATAAGATCTAACGGCCTGAATTGAATCATGTGTGCATCTAGCAATAAAGTCCGGCGGACTACTCTGTCGAACAAATCGTCCGCCAAATGCGTGTTCCGTGAAAACGTAATCTGCTCTCCTCCCCACACAGCCGCACTCCTCCATGATTTCCTCCATGATCTGTCGCATGCTCCCCCTCTGAATTTCCCCGTGTCCTAGGGTTAGGTCGATGCCGCCAGCCGACAACCCCAACTCTCCTTTCCAGCTCCTCCCTCCGCCATGCACCACAATTTTCCTGCTCGTGGCCGGCTGTTACCGCGGAGGGGCAGGTGGCCGCACTGACACAGACATTGCCGTGTGCGACGAGGACGACCACGGTGTCCACGAGGGCCTGCACGCAAGGGTCACGCCTTGCACGCCGCCAGGAGACCTCGCGCGCATCCCGCCCCAGCCTGCATACCCCACTGGCCCTGTTTTTCTTCGAGAGCAGGGGCGGCGTCGTGGTTGCCTGCCGAAGCTCGACCCACATCCTCCAGCCCCCAGGAGCCGCCGACACGGGGAGAGGAGACTGCCCCCTTGCCGCAACACACGTTTATCCAGGCGCCGGCACACATTCCCCACCGTCCCTCCGCCATGTTGTGTCTAGTGGCTCTATTTTGTTTCATGTATCCGAATCCTGCACTTGTGCATATCATATTTGTAAAGCAAATGTACTCTTTTGGGTGATACTAGGTTGCCGTAAGGAAGGACGAGTAGATGTTGGAGCTGCACCATTTACATCGGGGACCTCAGGGAGAGAGAGATGGCTGATCTGTTCTACAAGGTTGGCATTTCAGATTCATTTTATGACTGTAACACACTTAGGACCTCTGTTGTATTTACTGAATCGTTTTTGCAGCTTATATACTGCCGCTGATCTGGAGTAGGTATACCTTAATGTCTTGGATATATCCCTTGAGGACTCCGTTTCTCTGGCTACCACACCTCCTTGAGATCAACCTCTATTAAGGTAGGAGTGAGCTGGATGTTTGTGCAAAAGCTTGAACAATACCATCAGTTTGTTGAATTCCTAATCTGTGCTGTGCATTTCCACTAGGTGGAACGAGGTTCTAAATAACATAATATGATGTTGTATTGATGTGGGCAACTATGTGGACTGCAACATGTTTGACATCGTTTGACATTGATGGCATTGTCGGGCAGAAACAAGGTAGGCTGATGCTTATTACTATGACATGGGTTGTGCTCAAAACTGGTTCTTTAGAGAGATCCACAAGGATGGGATGTTCAAGTAAGATTGTTTTTAGTAATCCGCAATTCAAGAGAACACACATGACTATTCCTTATATTGAAAGTTTTTACTTGGAACATAGATTTTTGATTCAGTCGATTCAAATTCCGTCAAAGGTTTTTCCTAAAGATCTACGAGAAGGAACCAGTAAGGTAACTGAAATACAATTTTCAGAAAACCATATTATGCGCAGAGCTTCATTTTTTAATCTGATACAGCTTCTGTTTTGTATTGCAGAAGTATATTGTCTGTGGAAAAATATGTACGAATGGAGAGGAGCCTACTGAGAGCTTACGTCACTGCCAGAGAGCAGCCCAACACTTCATCTATATTGAAAATCAGTATTTCATTGGGATTCACACAGAGGTGCTGGTAAGCATGGACTACTATTTTTTCCTTCGATCCTCTCATTTTTCAGTCATCTTTATTCTTTCTCTGCCATCACATTCCTATAAGCATGTGTCTCCTAAACCTCAGCTGAATGATAGAATTTCCCATGAAATAAGTGCACTTTTTAAAGTTTAATCTAGATTGCTTGCCCATTCTTATGTTTTAGTTACCCCTTCAAGCAATTATATTATCCCTACTTCTAATAGATTCTGCAGTTATATGTAGTACACAAAGCATTATTTTGCAGTTTTACGTAACAAAACTTTATCCTGATGCGAGCGATCACGAGAATGTGTTGTGGACTTGCCTATGGCTGGGCATGGCCGCTGATGGAGATTTTTTTTTTTTTTGAGATTGATGGAAAGGGAACTTGAAATTCACCATAAGCTTCACATATCAAGTGTGGAGATATGACATAATTTTGTCATTGTAGGCAGCTAAGATGGGTTCATGATTTTTACACATTGGTAACAAGGAAGCGTGCAATTGTACGAGCGAGGCGATCAAGGATACTGTCGTATCTTGATGTCCACAACTCCATGTCATGTGATTGACTCTCTAAACACATTTGCAAAATTAAATTACTTCCACATCTCTAGCTTTAGGCAAGACCTTTCATAAACTTATCTGCCTTAAATCCTTGCTCTTAGGTTTCAAGAAAACAACATTATGTTCAAGATATTTATACTTAGTACATGAATGCATATAGATGCATAAGTCTGAAGATATTAATTAGACTATACAAAATTCCACATGAAGATGTTTCTGCACTAGAAGTTTACAATATATGGTTCAATGATTTATGCCAAACAAGATATTAGACTATATAGGTCTAAAAATAATACTACCTGTGTTTATTAGTATATCTAATGCCATTGGTTCTTCTATCTATGCACAGTGTGCAGGAAATAGCAGAAGGCACACAGAAAAGAATGAGCAATTGGCTTCACAGCTTCATGATGCTTTGTTGCCACCAGAGATCGTAATCGGGATAAGCTATTGAATTCAATTGAATGTACAAGATCATGAGCTAATTATCTCTTTGTTGTCTAGGTCCTCCGTAGTCTGCACTACGAAATTTATTCGGAGATACTTCAATACAACTAGAAAGAATTGTAAAAATTTAAATGCATGAAGGATGTCACCATTCCTGATAATGAATTGGGTTTCCTTATTTTGCGTTTGTACTACTTGTGTATGTTCGGGTATTATTGTTAGCTGGATAACACTTGAGAAAAAAAAGGTTAAAGTTCATTTGGCAAGCAGCATTATTGTTGGATGATGTTTAAATTCATATGGATTCTTTTCATGAGGTTGAATGTTGTTTATGGCTGAAAACATGCGTTGTTTCAATCCTCGATTGGTTTTCATAGAAGCTTGCATACACATATTTGTAAATTTACACTTGAAATTATGTGTCAACTAATATTACTCGAACACGTGCAAGCTTACGCTCGAAAGGAGATGATTCTAAGAGTCATTTGAACTTTGACATATTTGTTGAACCATGAAGATGAATGTGTGGTGACTATAGGATGAATGAAAGAAAAAGACTTGGAAGTTTATGCGTGCGTTGCACGTGCACACTTACTAGTAATACAAAGTTGATTTTGTATAGAAAACAAAGTTTTGTAGTACAAATTTGCTTTTTTGAAAAACAACTTCATAGTACAAAGTTGCTTTTCCTATAGATTTATACACAAAGTTGCTTTTTTGTGATGGAAAAGCAAATTTGTAATACAAATTTATAGTACAAAGTTGCTTTGTACTATAAATTTGCTTTTCTATCACAAAAACAATGTATACCATAAACTAGCATGAAAAACAACTCTGTACTATAAACTAGATTTTTAAAAATAAAATCATGTTTTTACTACAATGTTGTTTTTCGTCCAAAAAAGCAATTTTGACAAGATTTTTCTAGCACAAACATTGTTTTTTCTCACATAAACACGAAAACAATGTGGTGGTTTGGGCCTTCTTTTCAATCCAAACAATGCCAACTTTACAATTTTATGAGAGAAATCATGCTTATACTAAAATGTTGTCTATCGGCATGCGTAGTACTACCACATGTTCTAATTTCTAAAAGCAACTTTTATGATAGAAAAGCAAGTTTGTATGATAAATTTGTCTTTTCCCTTACAAACAAGAAAAAATTGTGAGGATGAGTGGGGGACATGTTTTTAATCAAAGCAATGGCCAACTTATTGGTTTATAAGAGAAAATTATGCTCTTTTACATTAGACATTCAAAACTATATCTTATACATATATTCTGATAAATATTTTCTAAAAGCAACTTCTATATAGAAAAGCATGTTTTCACCACGATCTTGCTTTACCGTGATAAAAAGTTGCTTTTTGAAAAATAATTATCGGAACATATCCATGGGGGATCTAGTTTTGTAGATCCTGTCGCAAGGAACACTACCCTAAAAACCGATTTTGATTTGGACGCTTGGTTTGAAAGTTATGCATTTTTTGAATACACAACGCGTCTCCCGAGATTCAAACATACAAGTACACCCTTCATCGTTACGCTACAAAATCTGGCCCACCTTCTGGTCCCATCCGTCAGCGTGTGTGTGTAGCGTCGTTTGCGTCGACCCCTGCTGGCAGCCGTTCCGACAGTCGTGTGCGCCAAGGAAACGAGAAAGCGCACGCGCGCCAGGAATCATTTAGGCCCAAACGGTGTGTAAGGGCTTTCTTTCATTGGCGTTCCCAAAAACAAGAACCGGCGCTCGGCTTTCCTACCTACTTCCTCCGTATCACCTACTTCCTCCGTATTAAAATATAAGATGTTTTAGCATTTGGCTTTCCATCCGTATCTAGACATGTTTTAGTACAAGATTTATGTGAATTTTGCACTAAAACATGTCTAGATACGGATGAAAAGCCAAATGCTAAAACATCTTACTAAAACATGTCTAGATACGGATGGAAAGACAAATGCTAAAACATCTTATATTTTAATACGGAGTGAGTATTTTTTTGGGGTTTTCTTTTGTTTATTCTTTCTAGACTAGATAAGAAGAGATAATATATTGTCCAACTTTAAATTAACAAAGCATCAGAGTTTTACAACGGCAACTACAACATGCTCAACAACTTCCGGAAACAACAAGCAAACCAATAATTCATAAAGAAGCAGAGCTTGATCTTCAAGACCACCGTCTGTCGACAAGATCGGCGCAAAGAAGATGAACGATGTGAAGCAAGGCACACCACGTAGATTCTCACCTTCGTCAACACCCTGCTTATCGTCGTCATGTCAATCGCCTCCACCTTCGAAGAAGACCCCTGTCTTCTCACCCAGGCTCGAAGGGTGTCGATGGATTAGATCAACGGTGAAGATACGGGACTATATACGCGCGGGCATCGTCAATGTAGGTTAGTAGACGAACGACACGGGAGACAAGATTTATACAGCTTTGGGACCCGGGAAACATCATCCGGTAATATCCCTACGTGCTGTTTGTGGCTAGGTCTTATTCCTCTCATGGTGGAAGTCGCCGATGAGGTGGCTCCTCTTGTCTAGATCTGTCTGATTCTATCCTCTTGGTGCGCCTTGCCCCTCCTTATAAAGGTGGAGGAGGCCGGCTTACATGTCGAGTCCTTTTAGGACACTGCTAATCTAATACAAGTTGAGTCCTTATAGGACACTGCTAATCTATTACAAGTTGGCAAGGTGAATCCTTGTCCTAATTTGACTGTGGAGTCGTCCTGCTGGGCCACCTCGGATGGGACATGTTAATCCTCCTTGCGGGTACCTGTGTCCCATATCCCCGACAGTAGCCCCCGAGCTTTCGGGTGACTTGTAGAGTCATGCGGAAGGTCTTGATTTGTTGAAGAAATGGGACACAGAGTCCGTGCCGGGTTCTTTGCCGGCTTGTCGATGTAGCGCTTTGCCGAGTTGTATATGTCGACGATGTCACGGAACCCGGCTTCAGCATTTGCCGAGTTGTCGATGTAGACTTTGCCGGGTTGTCGATGTAGATGTTGCCGGGTTGTCGTTGTAGATTTTCCCGAGTTGTCGATGTAGGCATTGCCGAGTCGTCAATGCCGGCTTCGCTTGCCGAGTCGTCGATGCCGGCTTCGCTTGCCGACTTGTCAATGCCGGCTTCTCCTGCCGACTTGTCAATGCCGGCTTCTCCTGCCGACTTGTCAATGCCGGCTTCTCCTGCCGACTTGTCAATACCGGCTTGTTAAATGCCGACTTCTCCTGTCGACTTGTTAATGCCGGCCTCTCCTGCCGACTTGTTTTGAAGCGACTCGGATTTTTCTCCGAGTTCTTTTGACGAGTTGTGTGACTTTGCTCGAGTTTGTTTACACCGGTATATATGTAGCCCCCAAGCGCCGAGTTGTTAACTTGTGACAGCTTGGAGCTTGTATAGATGACTCATAACTTCAGATGATGTAGCCCCCGAGTGCCGGGTCGTTTGCCTGCGACGACTTGGGACTCCTTGATGTATAACTCATGACTTTCAAATGATGTAGCCTCCGAGTGCCGGGTTGTTAACCTGTAACAACTTGGAGATAAAAACTTTTGGAACTTGATTACTGCTTAACTTGTAGAAAAACCTGATCCGTGAGTAGCCCCCAAGCGCCGGGTTGTTGGCCTACGACAACTTGGAGCTTCCAACTCTATATTCCCTTTGACTTAAACTGAAAACCTGATAACATGTAGCCCCCAAGTGCTGGGTTGTTTGCCTGCAGCAACTCGGAGCTTAAAACTTTTTGAACTTAATTGATGCTTGAGCTGATTTGGTTCTTATAACCCTTCTTAGTTTTATACTGATGAATAAGTAGGCCCTGCCCGGTCTTTGCTAATTAGCAGCCAGTTTGTTGTACAGGTTGCATCTGACTTACCAGATAAAACTAAGGATAAGTTGGCTTCTGAGCCAGGTCAATGAGTCTAGAACTTGGCTTTTTCCTGAAAGACAAGCCCCCAAGGACCTAATGATCAAAGTTAATAAAGGCGCACTTACTGGGTGTCTCGGCAAAACTCTTACTATAGAGAAGCCGGCTTTTATCGCTTTGATCACAATAATCATGTTATAATGCTGTTGAGCTCTCTGAGCTCGTTGGTGTTGCGGAGCTCTCTAGACTCGTTGGTATTGCGGAGCTCTTTGGGCTCGTTGGTGTTGCGGAGCTCTCTGGGCTCATTGGTATTGCGGAGCTCTCTGGGCTCGTTGGTGTCGCGGAGCTCTCTGGGCTCGTTGGTGATATATAAGCTGGAGTATAGAGACATTGATATTTTTTAGAAATCCCTTTGTGGGTGTAACTAAGTCTTTTCAATAAATCTGATGCAAGTTATAAAGAACTTGACTTATAAAGAAATCCATTGCAAGCAATATATAACTCGGCTTTGAAAAAATTCGCTGCAAGCAATAGATAGCTCGGCTTTGAAAAATCCGGTGCAAGCAATAAATAGCTCGACTTTGAAAAAATCCGGTGCAAGCAATAGCTCAACTCTGAGAAATCCATTGCGAGCAAAGGATAGCCCGACTTTAAATAAATTTGGTGCGAGCTATTTGAGAGCTCGACTTTTTAGAAATCCATGGCGGGTTTTAAAAAACCCAACTTTAAGATTTGGCTATATTAAGCCTCCAAGAATCGATTTGATATGCCACCTAGAATTTTTGGTTATTTTCTGTAGTCGATGACAACGAGTCGGCGGTCAAAGGACCTCAATCACCAGGAGTCTACGTCACATATTCCGAGTGCTAGTCGCACCGGGCTTTTTTTTTTCTTCTGTCATGTTGTGTGTACATGATCTGCATTGTACGGGTAGCACTAGTTGCGTCCGGCTTCTCTGTCTTTCTTTCCTTTTCTTTTTCTCTACTGATATTTTTTCTCTACTGATACTGTTTGACGTGAGGCCTTCATCCGACTCTAACTCGAAGAAGAGCTGGCCGCCTGAATTTTCTTTGATCCGTGTGCTCCTTGGACTGATTATCACGTGAGGACTAGTAACTTCCCATCCATCTCTTTCCTTTTTTATCTTTATTTAGGACCTGACGGCTTGATCAACTTGCACGAATACTAGTACACCCGGCTTGTATTTCTTCTTTTCCTTTTATACCTCACGTGAGTGGCTGCAAACTCTGAATTGCCTTCTTTTTTCCTTGGCCTCGACGTGACATTGCTTTGACGCGAAGTGGTCGTATCCGAGTAGTACACCGTGAGACAAGCTGATTCAGTACTTGACTCGAATTATCTATCCGTTCTCTGTTCAGAACAAATCTTGTACGCACGAGTTGGCCGCCGCTGGATTCTGCTTGCGCAGACGTAGGAGTCGACCTTGATGGTGTTTCTTGGAGCTCGCGAGGGACCACGTTGATGTCAAGCCCTCACGCCCGTGTTAATGAAGAACTTGATGCGTCTGAGTCGCTTGACCAATATGGTGATGAACTCGTCGCCGTCGTTGACGAAGATTGGACTCATCGAATTGTGAATCCACGTGCACTTAGCCCCACGGTGGGCGCCAATGTCGATGGATTAGATCAACGGTGAAGATACGGGACTATGTACGCGCGGGCATCGTCGATGTAGGTTAGTAGACGAACGATACGGGAGACAAGATTTATACAGCTTCGGGACCCGGGAAACATCATCCGGTAATATCCCTACGTGCTGTTTGTGGCTAGGTCTTATTTCTCTCATGGTGGAAGTCGCCGATGAGGCGGCTCCTCTTGTCTAGATCTGTCTGATTCTATCCTCTTGGTGCGCCTTGCCCCTCCTTATAAAGGTGGAGGAGGCCGGCTTACATGTCGAGTCCTTTTAGGACACTGCTAATCTAATACAAGTCGAGTCCTTGTAGGACACTGCTAATCTATTACAAGTTGGCAAGGTGAATCCTTGTCCTAATTTGACTGTGGAGTCGTCCTGCTGGGCCACCTCGGATGGGACATGTTAATCCTCCTTGCGGGTACCCGTGTCCCATATCCCCGACAAAGGGTGTCATACCGTCAGAACGCAGAACATCTCACACTAGAGCACAAAGCGCAGACACGGCGCTTTACAAAGGAGACGAGTCCAACACGGACACCACAACCCGCGAGCTACAAACTGACGCCACCGTCGGCACCGACCACGTGGCAAGACGCAAGCTATCGAACGAGCTCACAAAAAGAAGACACGGCACAAAGAAGGCAAGGGCCGCCATGGGAGGTCAGAGCTCGGCCCGAACTCTGTCTCCACACCAAACGTCGGGATGCCGCCACCGCAGAGGGGAACCCTTTCCTCTCTCGTCCAGGTTCGAGGGCGCCTACCCGCCGACGGACAGACCAACTACGTACGTGAGCACCGCAAAGGAGGGAGCTTCGACCATACCCGACAACACCTCGACGCAGGGAAAATGGCGCCACAAGCACACCACCAACCACACGCAGAACAACCACCTCCCCGCATCCCAGGGCGATCGAACAGGGAGAACGCGATGTCAGAGCATGATACGTCTCAAACGTATCTATAATTTTTGAGTGATTCATGCTAGTTTTGTGATATTGTCACATGTTTTTACTGTCATTTATATCATTTTTATGCATTTTTTCGAACTAACCTATTGACAAGATGCCCAGTGCCAGTTCCCTGTTTTTGCTGTTTTTGTATTTCAGAAAATTTACTTCTGGAAATATTCTCGGAATTGGACGAAAATTTACGGAGAATTTTTACTCGACGAAAGACACCAGAAGACCAAAGGGGAGCCTGAGGGGCCACCCACAGGGCACAGGCGGCCTCCTGCTGCGGCCCTCCTAGGACCCGCGGGTGGGGCCCGCCCCTGCTCCTGGGGCACCCCCTCGGCCCCCTCCGATGCCTATAAAATCCCTAAAAACCTAAAAACGTGGAGGCGGCCATTATTTTCCAGAAACTCGATCCAGACGCGCCGTCACCGAAAACCCTAGTTCGGGGTCCAATCTAAAGCGGATCCCGACACTCTGCCTGAGGGGAGATCGATCCCGGAGGGCTCTTAATCGCCATGCCTTCCTCCGGGATGATTTGTGAGTAGTCTCACCTTGGACTACGGGTCCATGGCAGTAGCTAGTTGGTAGTCTCTCTCTCTTGTGCTTCATGTCTTATGATCTTGTGAGCTGCCTAACATGATCAAGATCGATTATTGTAATGCTATGTGATGTATTTGTTGGGATCCGATGGATTATGAAGTTATGTTCAGATTGTGCATGATTCTTATATGAGTAATTTATGTTCTTGCATGCTCTCCGATGTGCGTAGTTACTTTGGCCAAGTGATTGTGTGTATCTCCAAGAGAGGGTATTTATGCTAGATAGTGGGTTCATGCCCCCTTTTGTTCCTGGGCACGAGTGACAGAAACATCTAAGAGCGAGGGTGTGCTGTTGCTACTAAGGGTAAAACAGCGGTGTTAATGTCTCTTTTGATATTAGTATTGCTTACTTCATGCACTTTACTTAATGCAATTGTCTGTTTCTTGCAACTTAATACCGTTGGGTGACAGGCTTGATAGCGATCCCACGGTGGACTTTTTAGACAAAGACGCAGTTGGACTCAACGGTCTTTGTTCCTTGTCGTGATGCCTCCATAAATATTATCATGTCCTTTTTGTCATAGCTAAATTGGGTTTGTGTCATGATCTTGTCAATTGCCTAGCTGTAATTCGTTCACCCATCACATACATATTTTATTTACTTGAGAGACTCCACTAGTGAACACATGGCCCCCGGTCCATATTTTTACATTGTTTACAACCTCATTTACTTACTTTTAATTATCATTATTCCTCTGGTCACTTTTCAAATTTTATCTATTTCATCATACAATTAACCGCTTTGTTTTCTGCCAGACCGGAAAGATTGACAGCCTTTCCGCCGTTGGGGGCAACGTATTTTGGTTGAGTGTGTGCATGTCCATGTCTGTTGAAGTTCAAGCGCCAGAGATCTTCAACATTCACCTCGTTGTTGATTTCAAAGTCCTACTGGTTCGATAAACCTTGGTTCGTTAACCGAGGGAAAACTACTACTAGCTGTAATTCCGCCTTCGCTTGGGGCACCACCCAACTTATTTTAATACAGCAGTAAGCTCTTTTCTAGCGCCGTTGCCGGGGAATTTGGAGCTACAGCAAGGGGAGTCTCATACTCTCAATCTCTTTACTTTGTTTTTGTCTTGCTTGCTTTATATCTCGTTTAGTTTATTTTCCTGTTTCAAAATTTTAAAACCCAAAAAAATTAGTGTAGTCTTTAATTTTGTTCTGTTATTTTATCCTGTCTTTATGTCTAGCTTTACCACTCTTGATATGCCTCTTTTAGCCTAGTTCTTTACCTTCAAACAAAAGGGATAAGAAAGTTTTAAAAATGCTTGGGATAGAATTTCAGAGTTAAATCAAAAGATCCAACCCATGCTTGCTATGTGTGTTTTACTGAGATGCTTTTATTATGGACTATCTGATGCATGCAAGCATGTTTTGGATGTCATTACTGGAGGAAACTTTCTTGAAATTGATGAATTAGAATCCCTAAGAATTATAAAAGGCTTAGTTGTTTTTCCCACCAATGAGAAAACTAATGGAATACATGGTAGATTAGATAAAATAGAAAATATTTTATGTAATCTAAATTCAAATGGAATAGAGGTGAGCTCTAAAGATTATCAAATCCTTGAAATAAATGGAGATTGGGAACCGTATATCCCTATTGAAATAAATGATCAAAGGTTCCTTGCTTATTGTGATATCGGTTCTATGATGTCAACTATGCCTAAAATGGTTTTCGATGCTATGAATTTTGGAGACTTATTTGATTACCCTTTTTGTCACTCTCATTCTGATGGTTGCTCTTGATGCATGTAAAATGCATACATGAACTTTGCATTATAATTCTCATATTTCAATCATATTTGCATCATATAAGGGTTATATCATTGTTTTATATTGATTTTGGGGATAATTCACAGTTTCCCCATTTATTTGGAATTAACCCTGCAGAACCAGAAAACCCCTTTTTCCATGTTTTTGACTTTCAGGGACCCAAACGACGTCCAAATGACCTAAGATTTTACGGGGCCCAATATTTGGAAGGAAGAAGACGTACGAGCCAAGGATCCACGAAAAAGGAAGTCCGAGGAAGAAATTGGGTGGGCCCACGCGGCCCCTGTACCTGGCCGCGTGAGGCACCCCCTTTTCCCCCCTCGTGGCTTCGATGCCGTCGATCTTCCTCTCCCTGGTTTCGTCTTGACCTAAAACTGACTGCATAAATAGTCCCCCGAGGAGTTTCGTGAGGGGGCGGCGGAAAACAGAGAAACACCGAAACGGAGATCAGAAGCTGCAGATTGGAGGGGGAAAACTCCGGCGGAACGCTGCCGGGGTGGTCTCCATCTCCCCCAACGACATCTCCATCGTCTCCATGATGAAGGGGGAGTAATCTCCCTCGGGGCTGAGGGCTCATGCCGGTAGCTATGTGGTTTATCTCTCTCTCCCATGGTGTGATCTTTATGTGATCATGAGCTTTGTAATCTAGTTGAATCCATAGATGTTACTCTTCATCATCTTATGAATTATGCTACTCAAGTGGTTTTATTGATGTGATTTCCGGAGTCACCTTTGTCCCATGGTGTGAAGTTGATAGTGTGTGCACCGTGTGTGGCTCTTAGGCTAAAGATTACATGAATACTTATCATGAGTTATAATTTCTGTTGGATGTCTCTATGATATTGTGGTGTTTGTTAGTACTATCTTTGGATGCGGATAGTGACCGCATGAAGTGTCCATAGATGTGGAATACGAACTTTAAGGTGTGCTTTTTGTAGCCCTACACATTGGATTGGTGTTCGTTATCCAACCAGAGGATAGTTCGGGGTAGCATAGTGAAGAGGAAATATCTATGTATTCAATTATATTATTATTGTTGAGAGTGTCCACTAGTGAAAGTATGATCCCTAGGCCTTATTTCCAAGCACCGTTTACACCTTTGTCTTGTCCTCTTGCATTGAAGAGGATTGGGACACTTTCACATTCTTGTTTTGTTACATTAAACTTCCATCCATTAAATCAACCATCTTGTTCTTTAAACTTGTTTAGTGCATAATCAACTAAAACTTGTGTCACTTTAGTTGTAGGGAATAGATAACTTTTCCTTCTTGCTCCTGCGGATCGATACCCTTCTTCCACATTGAGAGGTGCTACAGTGATCCCCTGCTCTTGGGGGTTATCAAGTACTTTTCTGGCGCCGTTGCCGGGGAGCGTAGCGCTTAACTTTCTATTCTTGTTTGCACTAGATATTTATTTTCAGTTTTGTATTTAGTTTAGTTTTACTTTCAGTTTTGCATTTATCAAAAACCCCAAAAAAAAATTAGAAAATGGAAAACAACAAAAAAATGAGAGATCTTTATGAACTTTATATTGAATTAGGACATGCTGCTTTTGAAGAGATAATTAAACCAATGGGAGTTTGTTTGCATAATAGTGATGGCAATGCTATTAGCATGAATTCTTTGAACACCATTATTCCTAATGCTATGGAAAAGTCTAAGCTTGTGGAAGCTAGTTTATATGAAAATGATATTTTTAGTTCCCCAGCTTTGGAGAAAAAAATCTGCTCTGATAATATTTTGTCTCCCATATGTGATAATTCTAATGATGCTTATGATGTTCTAAATCCACCTACTGAAAGTATTCCTTTTGAAATATTTATGGAAATTGTTGAAATGGTTATGGATGAACGTTATGCAGGGGATGGAAAAGTCCATCCACATGATCACTTGTTGAAACTTACAGAACTTTGTGAGTTGTTTAAGGTTGCAGGTTTATCAAGAGAAGATGTCATGAGGAAATTATTTCCATTTTCACTTAAGGACAAAGCAAAGGAGTGGTATAGGATGCTGGATGATCGTCCTTCGAATTGGAAACAGCTTGAATCTCTCTTTTGCTCGAAATTTAATCCTCTTCATGAAGTGCATCTAGCTAGGAGTTACATTTTCAATTTTTATCCTCATGAGGGAGAAAGCATTGCTCAAGCTTGGGGAAGACTGAAAACATTAATACTCAAATGTCCTAACCATGAGCTTCCTAAGGAAATAATTGTTACTAATTTTTATGCAAGGCTTTCAGGTCATTACAAGGATTATTTAGATGCATGTTCAGAGGGTTCTTTCACAAGCAAGAAGGTTGAAGCTAAATGAGATCTTCTTGAAACAATTCAACGCAATACCGAAGATTGGGAGAATGACAAAGGTAAAGAATCAAGTATAAACTATGAGTATGATTACATTAAGCCTTTCGCTGAAACTGCTAATTTTCATGGGCTTAGTGCTAAATTTGGTCTTGATTCTCAAATTTTTGTTGATTGCTGTAAAACCTTTGCTTCTCATATTAATATTCCTAAAGAAAATTGGGAATTGCATCATGAACCTTTCAAAGACACTTTCATGGAAAATGAAATTGTTACTAATGATTGCAATAAACATGCTCAAACTTCTGAAAATACTATTTCTTATAAGCATGTTAATTTTTGCGGAGCACTTAGACCTTGTGAAAAGAATAAAATCGAAGAGGAATATTGTATTCGTCATAGGAATGAAAAAACTACAACATGGTATAGAGCTCTAAGTGATATTGTTGAAAAAGTTTGTGCCCTCTATCCTTTTATTTGTGAACTTTGCAATGAAGAGGGTCATTTCAAATTCCAATGCTCATGTTCTAATATGAGTACTGCCAGAGGGAGACTTTTGTGATAACATGATCACTCCTAATCAGCATGATGAACTTACATTATTTTTGGGGTGTGAAGAGTTATCAAGAAAAACTTCTTCATTAGATATGAGTGCTTTTGATATGAATAGCGTGTTGCATGGATGTTATCTCTATTGTGTTAATAATTGCCATGACAACAGTTACATACAAAATATCATAAAAGATGGAATAGCTTTACCAAAATATGAAAGGACTAATGTTTGTTTTACTCTTATTAATGAAAAGGAGGAATCCTCCCTAGTTTCTTCTATTGTTTCTGACAATAAACCAGGGTATGTGGAGAAGCCTCTTTTCAAGCCTCTCCCTCCTAAGGAGGGAAAGAAGAAGAAGAGGAGTAAAAGGAGAGAGGAAACGGTATCTTCCCCTAAGCATGTTGCTCCTATTATAGTTGTTGCTGATGAGTCTGAATTCGATGATGATCCTATGCCTGTTACTTATAGTAGTGATAATGATTGGGAAAAGCACACTACTTTTGATATTGAAAATCTTTTTGGTACCAATTCTGAAAATGATGATGTTATTAATTGTTATACTATTAGTACTATCCATGTTCCCTCCAATGATGATATGGAAAGCTCTAAGCTTGGGGATGAGGTGTTTGAAAATCCTTTTGCTATTGATGATTATATATTTGAAACCTCTCCTTCTAGTAAAAATGATGATGATATGTTTACAAATGAACACACTTGGGAAGATAACTGTTCCATTGCTTATGATCATACTATGCCTCCAGTCTTTGATAATTATTATAAAGAGTACTATGACATAGACTATAATTACAATCATCCTCATGAAACTTGTCATAATTATAGAGGGATTGACCAAAGCCATTCCTCTAATATACAATTTGTCTATCATGTTCGAGTTCTTTATGATGATCCTACTCCCATTGTTACTAATGAGAAGAATTTTGCTTATGTTGAGAGTAATAATACTTTTGTGATGATGAATGAAAAGAATGCTTTATGTGATAGTTACATTGTTGAATTTGCTTATGATGCTATTGAAATTTATTATGAGAGAGGGAAACATGTCTCTAAATATCTTAATATTAAGTTTCCTCTCTTTATGTTGAAACTTTTGAAGTCCCACTTGTTTTTCCTTCTTATGCTAGTCACTTTGTGCTTTATTGATTTATTCTCTTATAAAATGCCATTGCATAGGAAAAGAGTTAGACTTAAAAGTTAATGGGTTAATGGCTTGTGGTGAGCTCTTTATGCTTTTATTTCCTATTCTGCCTGGGCTCACCTTACATATATCAAATAAGTACAATAATTCAAGCTTGGGGATGCCAAGTCACCTCACTCCAACCATCTTGATACCAAGTAAGTAAGCCTAGCTATATGGCTATAAAGAAAGCGCTTTACGGGAGGCAACCCGGTTGTTTTTATTGTGTCCTCTTGCTGTAACAAGAGACTTAGTTTTTAGTTTAGTTTCTGTAATTTTTAATAAAGTGCCAAGTTTTACCTATTTTGGTTTGAAAAGGTTGCTATTTCTATTCGGAGATTTTATTCCTGCACGAAGTCTGTGCACGGTTTGATTTTTCATTTTTATTATGTAACTCCGAATGAGCTGATATTTTTACTGTAACTGCAAATTTTCACCCTCTATATTCCTGGATGTTTTCAGAATATTGCGATGAGTTTAAGTTGGACATAAAAATACGTTTTGCTGCTGCTGTTTTTCTGGACAGATTCTGTCCCATATTGTTTTATGCATAGTTTGAACTTTCGAGTTGAATCTTTTTTATCCAATTGAGTTTATGAGTAGGAATACAACACTATACACTTTCTGAACATTCATATGTATTTTAGTCCATGGATTATATGCAGCAAGAAGCCTATTTGTTTATCTCTACTAATATCACCCCATAGAAAAGAAATGGGAGAAACAGTGTTTTGAAAATTTTTCACAGGGATTGGAGGAGATGCACCATGAATTATCCAAGAATGGTGAAAACCATAAGCTTGGGGATGTGGAGAACCTACCCACTGAACCAACATACTCTCGGTTTGCACACGTCTAACTTCTGTTTTTCATTTGAAACACTTTATAGCATAAACTTGGAGCGTCTTTTTGTTTGTTTTTGCTTTGATTTTTATTTTGTGAGACCACCACACTATCATTTATATATGAGAAAGCTACTGGAAATATGGGTTGAAATATCTTGCATGCTTTTATTGTATTGGGAAAAGGGATGTCTAAGCTGATTTTTAATGACACATATAGTTGCATGATTCATGAGCTTCTTTATGAGTAATAATTTGCAAATGTTTTATCATGAGCTATCTTTTATTCATGTTTTGATGCTGTATCTTATTTCACCTTGATTGACATGAATTAGTTAGTTCTATGGACACTCATGCATGCATCTAGATGGTCATCTTTCTCCCTTTTGCTAGCCCAAAAATTCCAACAAGTAAAAACTTGTTTCCAACACCTTCAACCAAAGTTTTCCAGTGAGTCCACCATATCTACCTATTAGCTTTATGCTATTCCGAGTATGTTTATAATGTTATTTGTGTTATCTATACCTCTAAATGAAAATGATTATGTTATTTATTGTAATGGGAAAAGTTGGTTAAAAAGCTCTCGCGAACTTGATGCACACTTTACTTGCATTTAATAAACATGAATTGTTGTGATTAATATTATGATGATAGTGGCTTGATAAACGTTTAAGGTTGGGAGTTAGCCCATATGTGTTGTCACATGCAAAGCTTTCAACATGTTCCATCATTTATTTAGTTGATATCATGTACTTTTGTTTATGGATGCATATCATGGTGAAATAATGTGGAAATAGAGTAAGTTTAAATGAGTTTGTATAAATGGTTAGAGAGAAACCTGGGCCGCTAATCTAAGCCATGCATCATTCATGGTGGAAATTTACTTACATGCTATTTTGAACTTTCTGTGATACACCCTACAATAAAAAGCTATATCAAGTGGTAAATAAAAAGGGTGTTGAGGTTGTTCATTATGTTTGTTTGTCTTGTTGTTTTGATGTGGGCTTGATCCATATCATGGGACAAGAGGTACCCCAGTCGAGGCTCTTGATAATACCATTTTTACTTACAATGATAGATAACTTAAACTTGCTTTGTTTCCCAAGTTGAGTAATCATGGTGTAGGTACTTGTATTCAAGGGGCATGAGACATCTAACCTTTGCTTTATCAAGGCCACTACTCATATTTGCTTTCACATTAAACTTTAATCATTCAATATGCTATGTTAGGGGAATGAGAGCTTGACACCAAGTATTACCATTGCAATCAATAACTTAAGTAGAATAGTTTGGAGGATAGATGAAACTTATGCATGTTTTACCTCTACTCATTTATACATCTTTTCCAAAGTATCCACCTTTTACATTCAGATTTTCATCTTCACTCTATGACCAATATAGGATGTTCTTACTTATCATATTGCATACATGTGGTCCATATTACTATCTTTTATGTTACACTTTGTGAACTATCATTGAACATCCTTGCATTGAATATTTGATATCACTTTATAATCTATCTTGCATATTGCCACTCCTTTAAAGAATGAATCATTTGACTCTATGTAGCAATAATAATCATCTTTGATATCCACTGATAGAATTAAAATGCAAAGTCCATGTTAGTTTTATCACCTTCATACTCGAGGACGAGTATAGGTTAAGCTTGGGGATGTTGATGCATGTAAAATGCATACATGAACTTTGCATTATAATTCTCATATTTCAATCATATTTGCATCATATAAGGGTTATATGTAGCGGACCTGCACTTAAAAATAGGCAAGATCCCTGTGTATAGTGCAAACCCCTGGATCGATTCATTTGCACACACAGTTTACGATGAAATATCACAACATTGTATCAATTTATTACACGATTGAATCCAGAGTCAAAATAAACCATTACAACTTTGCATAGCTCGAAGCTAGCATAAAACAGAAATAACAGCGGAAGACTAAATATTATTGCATGGAGTCCCAATCTTCATGTAGCCACAGGCGAAACATGTTGGTTGTAGACTCGAAACCCTTAACGAAACCTCACTCTTCGTCAGAACAACCTGATAAAAAGATATTCAACAAGGTGGGTCAGAACCATATAAAATGGAACTGGCAAGTGACACTTTGTGGACTCATATTGGAACAACTCTAGTAACCTATATGCATATTTGGCTTGGTGGAGTTTGAAGGCTATTTTGCATAAAGCCAATTTTTCCCTATCTCTTTTCAAAACAACTTTTCATCTATACGAGACAAGTATGGTATGACAACCATTGTCTCAACTACCCTGGTTCACCCATCAAGTTTTTAACTTAGGAAATTGGAATGATGAGATCCTCCGTTGACGTCCTTGTCCAGCTTGCTCAGAAATGTCCGTAACCGGGGACACGGCTAAGTACTTAGTTTGATACTCTGCAGAGGTTGTGCACGTTCACCATAAGACCTCATCAACCCATTCTGACCTTGGCCCTTCTTGAAGTGAAAAGGAAAGGAGGAGATGAAGCTGAGACCTTTCCGAAGTGTTTTCCCGACCACTGCCGTCCTGACGCGCTCCACCTACAAACCTCTACCACCACCTGTCAGGCCGGGCCGGTTCCACACTACATACTTAGTCAAAAGTTAGATAGCCGTCGCTGCAACTTCGCCGTACTTCGTTTGTGCCAGATCGGCCAGACCAAGACCGCTCTTCGGAACCCCACTTTCATCTCTAATCATTCATATTTGCAATATTCAGATTGCCAATTCTTAGTTCTTGCTTGTTCTTCGATTGCCTGCAGGAATTAGACCTTAGTTGGTTTGGTCGATTGTGCTACGGCGCTGTCATAAACCTTCCCGGAGTTGGTGTAGCGATTGCTAAGGCGCAGCGTCCTCGCACGTTTGTAGTCGGATCGTCAACGTCGACGCCACCCAAATCGATAGTATCATCTCATCGAAAGATCGGACACCTTTGCCTCTATCAAGTGGTATCAGATTTCAGGTTGATCGGTGAGATTTACAGTTTACTAGTGTAGATTGCATCTGTTCTTCATACCTACAGTCCACGAAAAACCACAAAAATATAATTAGGTTAGATCCTTCCGTCCTAGAACCAATCTAAACCTTTGCATTTTCTTTTCAGTGCATTGCATCGTTGAGTTTACGTCTGCATCGTCGTGTCGAGTTGCTGGTCTTAGCGTCTAGTCCCGTAGAGTTTCGAGTTCTTCGCACAATTTGTCATCGCCGCTGCCGCATCAACTTGTACGCTTGCAGATCACCGCCGCCCCGCCGCTGTACCGCCGCCAACACCATCCACCGTTGCTCGTGCATCTCCATCTACCCATCGCACCGCTCGCATCTACCACTGCTTCCACGCATCCCACAACAGCCACCATCACCTCTGTTCCACAAGCTCACATTGCGCCGCCACCGCCACGTTCTTGCAGCGCGCCGCCTCCAAAAGCCCTCGCACGAGCATACCGATCCGCCACACCACCGAGCCGCTGCATACGCCGCCACCACAGATTAGGGTTAGGGTTCTTGTTCTTTTGTTGTCTTTTCCTTGCAAGATTTTCGTGATCTAAAAGAGTTCTGATAGGTTTAGTCTTCTATTTTCGCGACCTAAAATTTCCCTTCTTTCGTGCAGCTTTTGTTACCGCGGTTGATCCTCCTTTTTGCTTGTTTGCTTGTTGTTGCCACGTCGTGACGTCGTTGGTGTTATAGGCTCGCGTCTCTAAAACGGTCTAGCCTAGGACCAGCACAGTACCGTCTTTGACCGTTTATTCAACTTGCATTCCTGATTGGATCATTGCTAATCCTTGCTAAGCCTTCCTAAAGCTCCACAGATTTCTACATCGTGCGTTGTGATTCTCTCCTGGCAATCGCTTCATCTAATCTTCGACGAGTTTTGACAGCGTTTGTTACCAATCACCTACTGCTGCTTGGTAAGAACTTGTAAGAGCTTTGCTTTTGGTTTGACGGATTACGCATTCTTTCCACCACCACCTAGTAGTTCATAGGAACATATTCTTGTGATTTGTTTCCTGTCTTCTACTAACCATGTCAGGCTCGGGTGACGAATGGGAGAGCATGACGAACAAAGAGTTACACACTAAGTTCGCCAAGCTTGTGATGGATAACACGCAGGACATCGACAAACGACTTGGCGAGGCACTTGAAAAGATAACCGGCCTCGAGCAATCCTTTGATACCAAGCTTGATGCCAAATTCAACGAGTTGCTCGCTCGTCTTCCACCACCGCCAGCTGTTGCTCCTCGTCATCCCGGGTATGTTGGGCACGCTCAACATGTACCCCGTGAGCAAGGCCAAAATTCTGGAGTAGCTGCGGCTGTCGATGAGCCCTTTGATTACTACGAGGGTGAGGACGAGTATGAAGCAGTAGAAGTGCAGCAACAACCACCTGGTCGACTGCGCGCCCACATTCGTAATGGTAATGCTGCACCACGCCCTCAGGTATTGCATGATGATGACCATGTTGCTAAACTGAAGTTAACGATTTCACCTTTTGAGGGTAGATATGATCCTGATGCTTATCTCACATGGGAATTAGAAACTGAACCGTTTTGCATGCTTACATTACCCTGAAGATAGACGTGTTCGAGCTGCTGTTTGTGAATTTACTGGATTTGCTTCTATTTGGTGGTCTGAATATTGTAGAGTCAATCCTAATGTCATCCCCACCACTTGGACCTTCTTAAAAACTGCTATGCGTAATCGTTGGGTGCCTCCATATTATCAACATGATTTGCTTCAAAAACTGCAGCAACTAAAACAAGGCAAAAATTCAGTAGAGGAATATTATCAACAATTGCAAACTGGGTTACTTAGATGTGGTGTTGTGGAAGATACTGAACCTATGCTTGCACGTTTTATTGGTGGATTAAATAAAGAAATTCAAACCATTTTGGAGTATAAGGAGTATCATACCATTACCCGTTTGTTCCATCTTGCTTGTATTGCCGAACGTGAAGTGCAGGATAGGCAAGCTTCGCGGACTAATTTCCCTGCAGGACGGACTACATCATGGACTGGTCGTGCACGTTCTACGCGCACCCCGTTCCCTCCTACTTCTGCTACCACTCCCAGCAAAGAGACGTCAAGCAAGGCAGCGCCACCACCCCCCTTTAAGGCTACTCCTGCTGGTTCCACACCAAGTTCATCTTCCATGGCTTCCACGGGCAACACTAGCAAAATTCAATGCCGCAAATGTGATGGTTGGGGTCATTACGCACGTGAATGCACAAACAAGCGTGTGATGATTGCTCGTGAAGATGGAGGATATGATTCCGCTAGTGATTTTGATGACGAGACTTTGGCTCTTATTGCACACAAGGAACAAGGCGCTAATGACTGTGAACAAGATGTACAATGCATGGTTGCTGATGATGCGGATAGGTATGCTTCGTTAATTGTTCAACGAGTTCTGAGTGTGCAGGTAATTAAGGCTGATCAAGACCAGCGCCATAATCTTTTCCACACTAAGGGAGTTGTGAAAGAACGGTCTATACGCATCATTATTAATGGAGGAAGCTGCAACAATTTGGCAAGTGTAGAGATGGTGGAGAAGCTTGCGCTCACAACGAGACCACATCCTCGTCCTTACTACATCCAATGGTTCAACAATAGCGGCAAGGTTAAGATCACTCGTACTGTTCGTGTGCACTTTAGTATTGCTGCATATGTTGATTTTGTTGATTGTGATGTCGTCCCTATGCAAGCATGTTCTCTTTTATTGGGTAGGCCATGGCAATTTGATAAAAAATATGTACATCATGGTAGCACTAATCAATATACTCTTGTTCATAATGATAAGAAAATTGCGTTACTACCCATGTCTCCTGAACAAATTTTAAAAGATGATATTGCTAGAGCTAGTAAAGCAAAAAGACAGGAGCAGCAAAAGAGTGAAAATCAGATTGTGGCTAAGGAATTTGTGCAGCAACACAAGACTAATAATGTATCAGCCAATAATGTTGCTACTGAAATTAAATTGACCAATCCATGTTTGCTTGCTAGCAAGTCTGATATTACTGATTTGGATGTTAATGAATCTGTTTGCTATGCCATTGTTTGCAAAGAGGTATTGTTTTCTTTTGAGGATATGCCTCCCTCTTTGCTTCTTGCTGTTGCTAACATTTTGCAGGAGTTTGCGGACGTTTTTCCAAGTGCTGTACCACCGGGATTACCACCTATTCGAGGCATAGAGCACCAAATTGATTTAATTCCCGGTGCATCATTACCGAACCGTGCTCCTTACCGTACCAATTCAACTACAAATTCAAGAATTACTCGATAAAGGTCATATTCGTGAGTCTCTTAGTCCATGTGCTGTCCCAATTATTTTGGTACCTAAGAAAGATGGTTCTTCCCGCATGTGTACTGATTGTAGGGCTATTAATAATATCACAATCCGTTATAGACACCCTATACCACGTTTGGATGATATGCTTGATGAGTTGAGTGGTTCGACCATGTTTTCTAAAGTTGATTTGCGTAGTGGTTACCACCAGATTCGAATGAAGTTAGGAGATGAATGGAAAACATCTTTTAAAACTAAGTTCGGTTTGTATGAGTGGTTAGTCATGCCTTTTGGTTTAACTAACGCTCCTAGTACTTTCATGAGATTAATGAACGAAGTTTTACGTGCTTTCATTGGACGTTTTGTGGTGGTTTATTTTGATGATATACTCATATACAGCAGATCTTTGGAGGACCATTTGAATCATTTGCGTGCTGTTTTTGATGCTTTGCGTGCTGCGCGTTTATTTGGTAATCTTGAGAAGTGCACCTTTTGCACCGATCGAGTTTCGTTTCTTGGATATGTTGTTACAGCGCAGGGCATTGAAGTGGATCCCGCCAAGATTGAGGCAATTTCGAGTTGGCCGACTCCGCTAACGGTCACCCAAGTGAGGAGTTTCCTTGGCCACGCTGGGTTCTACCGGCGTTTTGTCAAAGACTTTGGGTCTATTGCAGCGCCGTTGAATGAGCATACAAAGAAGGACGTGCCCTTTGTTTGGGGCGATGCACAACAGGATGCGTTCATGATGTTGAAAGATAAGTTAACCCATGCTCCCCTACTCCAACTTCCTAATTTTGATAAGACTTTTGAGCTTGAATGTGATGCTAGTGGAATTGGGTTGGGAGGAGTGTTGTTACAAGAGGGAAAACCTGTTGCATACTTTAGTGAAAAATTGAGTGCGCCTAGTCTGAACTATTCTACTTATGATAAGGAATTATATGCTCTTGTTCGGACTTTAGAAACTTGGCAACATTATTTATGGCCCAAAGAATTTGTTATACATTCTGATCATGAATCTTTGAAACATATTCGTAGTCAAGCTAAACTAAACCGTCGACATGCTAAGTGGGTTGAATTTATTGAGTCTTTTTCTTATGTTATCAAACACAAGAAGGGTAAAGATAATGTTATTGTTGATGCTTTGTCTCGACGTTACACTATGCTTTCACAACTTGACTTCAAAATTTTTGGGTTAGGGACCATCAAAGATTTGTATATGCAAGATGCTGATTTTAAAGAAGTGATATAGAATTGTAAGGATGGTAGAACATGGAACAAATTCGTCCTCAGTGATGGATTTGTGTTTCGTGCTAACAAGCTATGCATTCCAGATAGCTCCGTTCGTCTTTTGTTGTTACAGGAGGCGCATGGAGGAGGACTCATGGGACACTTTGGCGTCAAGAAGACCGAGGACGTACTAGCCGCGCATTTCTTTTGGCCAAAGATGAGACGGGATGTTGAGCATTTTGTTGCTCGCTGCACTACTTGCCAAAAAGCTAAGTCACGACTTAATCCTCATGGTTTATATATGCCTTTACCCATACCTAGTGTTCCGTGGGAGGATATATCCATGGACTTTGTTTTGGGTTTACCTAGAACAAAGAAGGGGAGAGATATCATATTTGTTGTTGTGGATAGATTTTCTAAGATGGCACACTTTATACCATGTCATAAAACCGATGATGCTGCTAATATTGCTGATTTGTTCTTTCGTGAAATCATTCGCTTGCATGGTGTGCCAAATACAATTGTTTCAGATCGTGATAGTAAATTTCTTGGCCACTTTTGGAGATGTTTATGGGCTAAGTTGGGGACTAAACTGCTTTTTAGTACTACATGTCACCCTCAAACTGATGGACAACTGAAGTTGTTAATAGAACTTTGTCTACTATGCTTAGGGCTGTTTTAAAACATAATTTGAAATTGTGGGAAGAATGTTTGCCTCATGTTGAATTTGCTTATAATCGTTCGCTGCATTCTACCACTAAGATGTGCCCTTTTGAGATTGTGTATGGTTTTGTACCTCGTGCACCTATTGATTTATTGCCTCTTCCATCTACGATGCAAAATAATCTTGATGCTACACAACGTGCTGAATTGATACTAAAATTGCATGAGACAACTAAAGAAAACATTGCACGCATGAATGCTAAATATAAATCGTATGGAGATAGAGGAAGAAAGCATATTGTGTTTGACGTTGGAGATCTTGTTTGGTTGCATTTGCGCAAAGATCGCTTTCCTGACTTGCGCAAGTCCAAGTTAATGCCACGAGCTACGGTCCTTTTAAGGTGTTAGAGTGTATAAATGATAATGCATATAAACTTGAGCTGCCTGCAGACTATGGGGTTAGTCCCACATTTAACATTGCAGATTTGAAGCCCTACTACGGTGAAGAAGATGAGGTTGTGTCGAGGACGACTTCAATTCAAGAAGGGGAGGATGATGAGGACATCCCAACTACAGTTACAACCACTAGTCCTACCACTACACAAATACAAGGACCTATTACTCGAGCTCGTGCACGTCAACTAAATTATCAGGTACTTTCGTTTCTTGGAACTCTTCCAAATTTACATGAGAATATGCTACTGCCTAAAACCGATGTGTTTGTTACACTTAGGAATAATGGACCTAGCGATGAGTTGATGAACAAGTATTGGAGCATGATCGTCCATGGAGCTGGCAGCAGGAACGCAAGTACTGAAGATGATGTTGCCACGGAGGGAGTCTACCGCAGCCTGAAGCCATCGTAATGCCAAATGAAGTCTTGGACGAATTATACAAGTTACCAATTTATTATTTTCGTCCAAGTCCTTTTATAGGTGTTGTGCCACCTTATTTTTGGGCCAGGCCCATGTATTTTCGTCATACCCCTTTGTGGGCAGTTTTTAGAGTCCGTATTGACGGGAAAAAGAGGTTTAGGCTGGATTTCATGGCCCCACCCATGGGAGCACGAA